>OY821761.1:21666116-22157444 GCA_963682095.1 Potentilla sterilis
TGGAAAATCAGCAGCCATTGGATCTGAGCCATCCAACGGCGGACAATAAGCGGATCGCAAGAGTTTAGCCGACGACATATAATTTTCGTCGGCTAAACTATTGGTCAAACCACTATGTCAAACCTCTAAACGCATTAAAACGGAAATTAGTCTAGTTAGACGACGGTTTTTTGCCTGACCTTCAACAGATAATAGTTTCAAATCGATGAGACGCAACTAATCGTATAAAAATTTTCCTCAAAATATTTACCGAACGTCAGGCTACCTATAGGAAAACGGAAGTAAAACACAATTAACCGCAACATTCGGCACACAGAAGAAAAAATCTTGTCATTTTCCAACCGTAGACGTATTTCATTATTTCGGTCATATCTTATTTGACGACATATTTGCATTTGAAGGATGAAGCAATGGTTTGTCGATAGTGATAGAAAATGGAAGGTGGTCTTTTTTTGTTTTTTTTTTTTAAATCATAGCCGACGAAATCAAATATAGCACTCGTCGGCTATTCTTTTGTCGTTTTTGTTCTAAAATAAAATATGTATTTTTCAATATAGTTTTGGCCGACGAAATTACGCATTTTTCGTCGGCTATTATGAGTATAGCCGACGAAATAATGCATTTTTCGTCAGCTATTCTTTGAAAAAAATAAAAAAATCAGTGGTGTTACACCTCTCGTATTCCTATGTCCTGTTCATATATAACCAAAATTGAACATTAAAAAAAAAACAGAAACCCAGCAGTCGGAACCATCCCAGTGGCTACTACGTAGCGTCCCACGCTACTGCTAGCTAGCGTATGACGACCCGGTCTCTCATAATATCAATCCCAGGCTTACTAAGGGTCGGAACCTCCTAGGGCTGCGAAGTAGCGTCCCACGCTACTGCTAACTAGCTCAGACGACCCAGCCGCTCAAGCTAAGGGTCGGAACCATCCCAGTGGCTGCGAAGTAGCGTCCCACGCTACTGCTAGTTAGCTAAGACGACCCTAATATGGTGAACAAAGTTCCATACCACTCTTCCCCCAATATATCCATCCAATAAACAAACATTATATTAGAGCACCCGCACCGGCGAGCAAGAGGGCGAGCAACCGGGCGAGCAAGAGGTGGGGCCGAAGCATTTGCTCGAGCAAGACAAAAGAAGAGCACGCACCGGCGTCGAAAGGGGAGGCCAAGTGCTCGAGCAGTCCACGGGTCAACCTGCTCGCCCATTCGCTAGAGCAAAGTTTGCTCCGGCGTTTGCTCGAGCAAGAGGTGGAGCAGGGCCCTTTTTTTTTGCTTTTCGGCTGTTGGAAGAGGATCGACGACGTGTGGAGGACGCTGCCTCGAGCTAGGAAGGACCAGAGATGACGCCGAGCGCCGCCTCGAAGGTGGCGGTCGCTCCCGAGCTTTACTACACCTCCCACATCGACCGGCTCCGCTTCTCTCTTGGTTCAAACAAAAGAGGGCGTCGAACCCGTCATTTTGGTGGGTGAAACGTTGGCTGGCGTCGCCGGACGGCGGAGAACGGAGGCCCGGAAGGGCCGGACACTGGAATTCCAGAGGAAGAAGACGATGAATAGTGCATTTTTTGCAATGGCCAATTAGATGCTGCCACATGGCAGTTTGACCGGTCCATTAAAATTGCAACGGTCAAATCAATCTGGGCCTTCTATTTTAATCTGAAATTTTGATCCAACGGTCAGAATTCAAAGGCAACGGCTACTATTTGATCAGAACGGAAATATTGCAAAAAAAATATTAAAAAAAATCTCAAAAATTTCAAAACTTTCCCAAAAATTTGCCTATAAATACTACTTCAATTTTAATCAACTCACACCAATTTGTGCACAACAAATTTCACATCTTCCTCCATCTCCTCTCTCATTTCTTTTAGCATTTTTTTCCAAAACAATGGGATCCCATTAGCTTCCTTCCGAAGATTTACAAATGTGCATCTCTTATGTCCGTCATAGAGTTGATGAATACGACGGTAACAAACAAAAGAGGGACAAATTGTGGGAGACAATTTTTGCAGATTATATACAAAATTGGGAGCTAGCACATGGTGAGAAACCTCCGAATGAGCCGAGGACCCGAATCGCGCTCGCTTCTCACTACAATAAGTTCAAGCTACTCTTACAAAAACGGGGCGAATGTTTGGCGGCGGCACGGCAACGTGTAACTAGCGGCACTTCATTAATGGATGAAGTAAGTTTACATTGTTTTATCATATATTATAATTTTTATTCGATTATATATCTAATTAAATTATGTAATTTATATATCTAATTTGTTTAAATATGTAGCATTGTTTACATTTTTGAAAGGGTAGCATTGTTTACATTATTTATTTTATTATATTTAATTTGGTGAATTTTTGTTTTATCTAATTTGTTTAAATTATGTAATTAAATATGTACCTAATATAAATTTTTATTAGGTACGACAAGCTCAATCATGTTACTATAATGCCAAGAAGAAAACGTTTACACATTTTGAATGTTGGGAAGTGGTTAAGGATCATCCATCTTTCGCCCCTGTGCTACCTACTACTCCATCTCCATATGCAAGTATTTATGATGGTACTCCTTCCGCAACCGAATCATCTCCAGCCATCAATTTGGATGATGACCAAGTGAATGAGACACCTCAAAGCAACACGGCAGCTTCTTCGAGTCCGCCTAGACCAATGGGAACCAAGGCGGCAAAGGAAGCTAGGCGCCTAAAAAAACATGGTAAGACTCCTATTGAGCAACGAGTTGAGGTTTTGCATACTATTGCAAGTGACCAAGCATCATGGCATACCAAGAGGCTAGCGCAAAATGAAAGTGAGCTGAACTATTATGCGGAGTACATAGAGATTCAAAAGCGGAAGGAAGCAAGGGCGGAAGCAGAGTTACGATTGAAGAAACAAGAGAATGACACAAAGATCATGACAATGGATTTGGAGGCTATGACCCGAATCTCGAAAAGGTATTTTACCAAGAGGAAACTAGAAATCCTTAATGAAGAAGGAGCTAGTCAAGATCAACCTACCGATGAAACATATTCGGATTGTTATCACCCAAGTCGTGTGTTATTTCCATGATAGTTATAGTATGGTACTAAATTTAAATTTAATATAATTTCAATTTCATGTAATTTCAATTTCATGTAATTTCAAGTTCATGTAATTTCAAGTTTACATTATTATTGGTGGTAAATCTATCCGCTAAAAAAAATTTAATCATTTCACAACAAGACAAAATTGAATTGCTCAAGCAAATTGTTAATGGGTGTGTGAAAAAATCGATTTGCTTGAGCAAAATTTGAATTTCATTTGCTTGAAGCAAATTTTGCTTCTGGGCCCACCATTTTCTTGAGCAAGATCATTTCATTGGTGCGGATGCTCTTACTATATGAATTAACCATTTAAAATATATGTCATCACATAGTAGCTATAGAACATATTAATAGTTCACAGATTAATCAAAAAGGTGACTTATCTGAATGCATACCTGTATTCTGAAGATTAACACATTCTTCCCTGATGAATACTTACTGTCATGATCCGTCTCTGGCCTCGTTGGCGGATGCACTTATATTTACAGGTACTTGTACAATTGAACACCAATACATAAATAATTTACATAAACACCAATAAATAAATACAAAAGAAAAATGGAAAGATATATACAGGCTCTTCAGAATCAAATATGAGGCTGGTTCATTCCATTTACAGCAGTTACTTCTGCAAAATTACCTCCATATACTCATGCAGTTGTAGAGAATCAAGTCCTAATAGAATACGTGATGTATTATAATGAACTCAAAGGCAAGTTATATTTAACCCATACTCAGTATCCAATATTCAAAATGTCATGAACATTGCCTGTAGCGATATACCAAACGCATTGATGCAAAATGTTAAATCGAACTTACACATAATCAATTGTCTGAGCATATATAAATTCAAATTTGAACAGGAATTAATTACGCAAGTAACGACTAATGAGTCTAAGTCAACTCATACTTAGTTTATGTATATCGATTGCAAGGTGTAAAACACAACTAACAAAACGTACCAGTAAGGTGAAAATACCTCTGTATGATCATACCTACGAAGGACTTTATTGTTTGTCATCTCGCCTTCATATTCTTGATGATACTAACAAAGTACTCAATTCTAGATTATAAGTCTTTATACAAGGAGGTTAATTATTATTATTATTATTATTATTTATTTTTATTATTTCAAAAATCAGAAGAATCTATAAGAACAATTTCTAAATTGTTCATAGATCATTACTTAACATGTGCAGGTTAAACAATCAAACCCTTAAACATAAGCAACAGTGCAGGTTTATATTATGCACATCCCTCAAAACTTCTTTTAAACCTTGTTTAAGTCTATGAACACAAAACGTTCCTTAATAAATAAATAAAAAGACCCTGAACCTTAAGGGAAGAAATTATTGTACTTGTTATATTCCGATATCATAAAACAATTGAATACATGCATGTGGTCACCTCAACTCATGCATATCTTGAACCGATAACTCTATTCTTCAATAAACTAACAAGATAATTAATTGCAATTTAGAGTTTATACATCAACCAATTACAACTCGCAGTAACCAATATCCGGCCCTAAAGATAAAGAAACCAAACCACGATTCCACAGTTTATCCTAAAATCATATCCCCGCTCTGATACCACTTGTAAGAACCCGTCCCAGAAATTCCCTCAGAAAAATCCGAAACAGGTTCGAAATAAACCCATAAACCAACTAAAAATCATTTGCTCCCAAACCTTAACCGCCCACCCACTGGGAACCAGGACAGATAAATTTTTTTACTTATTATCTTAGCGTAAAACCTCATTTTAACCATTTTTTTACCTTATTACGGAAAGTCAACCGAAGTAATTAAAGTCAACAGAAATAGTCAAAGTCAAAGTTACTATTTACTATTTACTATTCATTTTACTGTTTTCCATTTTACTTTTACTTTTTACCATTTACTTTTCACCTTTTTACCCTTCTTTTACCTCTCACCGCCGCCGTCAGCTCCGCCACAGGAGGCCAAAATACCTCCAAACCGTACCAAATTTTTTCCACAGCACCACCACTGCCTCAGGGACTCATCCCTAGCATCTCCGCCGCCAAAAACTCACACAGCCGCCGCGAACGGCGGCCGATACGGCGGCCCATTCCCCCCCCCCCCAAACCTGCAAATCACCAAATTCCAACAATCCAAACCTCAAACTATACAAATTCGACTCTAAACATCGTCTTAAATCCAATTCCAACCTCTAATTACATCAAAAACACCAAAAATCACACTCCCCCAAATTCAACCCGAAAACCCTAGAAATTCGAATTTGAATTTCTACTTACCGAGGTTGATTTGAGCTAACTCCTTCCTTAGAGTTGTCGAGCAGGACGAAGTCTCCCTTCCCCCCCCCCCCCCCCCCCTTGAATTTGGCCGATCAGTGGCCAGAAGTGGAGGTTCTGGGTCGACACAGTCGACCCCTCTCCCGAAAAACCCAGCCGAAAGGCGGCGATTGGGACCACGCGGCCGCCACAGAAAGAAAGGGGAAGCCAAGCCGGTCTGAACGTGACCGATGCGGCGGTCCAGTTCGGCCGAACGGCGGAGGTAGGCGGAGGGGAGGAGGGCTCGGGCCGGCCGATCGGGGAGAGAGAGAAAAGAAGAGAGAGGGTATGAAAGAGAAAGGAAAAGAAAAAATAAAAGGAAAGGGAAAAGAATATTCCCTCTCGAATCTAGAATATTCTTTGTTCTAGAAATTTCCGCTCGTTCCATAATTTCATCCTCTCCGATTTTTACGTCATAACTTTTTCATACGAATTCCAAATTAAACTCGTTACGTGTCTATGAACTCGTTTTAACGACATCTATCTCGTCGAGAAATAAAATTCTCGGTCGGGTCAACTTATAAAAAGTCAACATTTAAACCCTTCGGAACGTCAAAATAATTTAAAACTTTTAGGGGGTATTTTAAGGTTCGGGTCGTTACACTTTTCACCGTTGTAAGATGCATGTGTTCATCGTGGTTCAAAAACTTGGAGCTCGGCAGCGAGTAGCTCGAGAAGTTGGCAGTGGCATGTTTCTGCCGTATCGGCAGCTTGAAGTGCGTGTTTTCACCAAGGCTCGTATTGGTAGTAAATAGGACAATAAGCTGTCACTCGGCTGTGCCTTGCGTGTCCGTATCGGCGATAGAGTCATCACGTATCTCGGCAGCAAATGCTTTAGTGCCACCGGCAATGGCAAGTCCGGTGGCGTGTATGTCAAGGCTTGGCGGCTCGGTAGGAAGCAGGCAATGTTGCTGCCTCTTGGTAGAGACTGCAGCAATTATTGTGGCCGGTTGAGCTCGAGGAGCATCATGCAATGGGAGGGTGTCCACGGTATGCTCTTGAAAAGAATGGTAATAAAGCTTGAGTCGATGGTCATTGACTTTGAACACTTTATTCATGATTGGATTGAGAATCTTGATGGCTCCATGTGAGAACACTTGGATGACTATGAAAGGTCCAACCCATTGAGAACGAAGCTTACCCGGAAAGAGTCGAAGTCTAGTGTTGAATAAGAGAACTTTTTGACCAACCTCGAATTTCTTGCCTCGAATCATCTTGTCATGGTAACTTCGTGTCTTCTCCTTGTATATCCAAGCGGCCTCATAGGCTTCATTCTATATTTCATCAAGTTCGTTGAGTTGAAGCTTTCTATGAAGGCCGGCCTCATCAGTCCATGTTAAATGCTTTAACGGCCTACCATGCTTTGTGATCTAGCTCTACCGGTAAGTAACATGCTTTGCCATATATTAACCGAAAAGGTGACATATCTATCGGTGTCTTGTATGCAGTCCTATATGCCCACAAACATCATCGAGACGATCACTCCAATCCTTCCTTGAAGGGCCAACGGTTTTCTCTAAAATTTGTTTGATCTCTCGATTGCTCACTTCGGCCATGCCACTTGTTTGAGGATGATAAGGTGTAGATACCTTGTGTGTGACGCCATACTTGTTCAACAAAGCTTCAATGGTGCGGTTGCAAAATTGGGAGCCGCCATCACTAATCAAAACTGTTAGAACTCCAAAACGTGAGAAGATGTTAGCTTTGAGAAATTCGGCAACTACCTTGGTATCGTTGGTACGTGTAGCCTTGGCTTCTATCCACTTTGAAACATAATCAACCGCTAACAATATGTAGAGGAAGTCTTTGCTTGAAGAAAACGGCCCCATGAAATGAATACCCCATAAGTCGAAGATTTCTACCTCAATGATAGGTTGTAGGGGCATTTGATGTCGGGCTCCTATGTTGCCGGTTCTTTGGCACCGGTCACATGTCACACACGCCATATATGTATCCTTAAACAAAGTTGGCCAAAAGAAACCACACTCAAGTACCTTCAATGCCGTCCTCTTTGGCTCGAAGTGACCACCACATGGTTCGCTATGACAAAAAGCAAGGATAGATTGATGCTCTTCTTTCGGAACACATCTTCTTACCACTTGATCGCTACATTACTTCCACAAATATGGCTCGTCCCAAAAGTAGTGCCGAGCGTGCTTCTTGATTTTATTCTTGATGTGGCTCGGCATGTTCTTAGGGAATGTATGCGATGCAAGGAAATTTGCAATATCGGCGTACCAAGGTTCACTTGTAGCATTGATCCGAAAGAGTTGCTCATCCGGGAAGTACTCCAATAAGGGCAGCTGATCCTCTTCCTTGAGTATACGACTCAAGTAGTCGGCAACTACATTCTTACTTCCCTTCTTGTCTTTGATTTCAATGTCAAACTCTTGTAGCAAAAGAATCCAACGTATGAGCCTCGGCTTTGCATCCTTCTTTGTCATAAGATATCTCAAGGCGGCATGATCACTATAAACAATTACTTTGGAATTCAAATGATATGATTGAAACTTTTTCAAAGCAAAAATTACCACCAAGAGTTCTTTCTCCGTTGTGGTGTAATTGAGTTGAGCATCGTTGAGTGTTCTTGAGGCATAATAGATGGCGTGAGGCTTCTTGTCTCTTCTTTGGCCTAGTATAGCCCCTAGGGCATAGTCACTTGCATCACACATCAACTCAAATGGTAGCTCCCAATCCGATGATGCAAGTATAGGGGCCGAGCACAATGCAAGCTTCAACCGGCCGAATGCTTCTTCACACTCATCACTCCATACAAACGTCACCTCCTTTTGTAGCAAGTTGCTCATCGGCTTGGCTGTTGATGAGAAGTCCTTGATGAATCGTCGATAAAATCCGGCATGACCAAGGAAACTTCTTATGTCTTTAACACAAGTAGGGCTCGACAAGTGTTGAATCAAATCTACCTTGGCTTTGTCGACTTGAATCTCCTCCTCAGATATGATATGGCCAAGAACTATACCTTGATTTACCATGAAGTGACACTTCTCCCAATTAAGTACAAAGTTAGTCTCTACACACTTTTTAAGTATCTCCTCTAAGTTCTATAAAGTCGCGTCCATATATGCCAAAATCATCCATGAAGACCTCGACCTTATTTTCAATAAAGTCGGAGAAGATGTTGTACATGCATCGTTGAAACGTTCCGGGTGTATTGCATAAGCCGAATGGCATCCTCCTATAAGCAAAGGTGCCAAATGGATATGTGAAAGTAGTCTTCTCTTGATCATCCGGGTGTCTGGCGATTTGGTTGTATCCACTATAGCCATCAAGAAAGCAATAATACTTATGGCCGGCTAGCCTCTCTAGCATTTGATCCATGAATGGCAAAGACATGTACTCCTTCCTCGTTGTTGTATTGAGCTTCCTATAGTCGATACACATCCTATGGCCGGTCACTAGGGTTTGTGGTACAAGTTCATTCTTCTCATTCTTCACAACCGTTACACCACTCTTCTTGGGAACTACTTGATGAGAGCCTAAGCTCGCACACAATAATAAACCCTACAATCGTTAGTAGTATAGACATAAGTAGGGATCGTTCTAAGCCGGAAATTAAGGGTACCTGAAACATGAGAATGTTAGACAAAAATATATACATATATACATGAAAAACATCACATTGGGGATGATAGAGATCGGCAGCACAAGGCTGCCCCTAATCTAATACACGAAATTAAAGCATGAAATTAAAATCATAAGCTACTATTTACACGTATGGTCGACATTCTTCCACAAAGCACTAGCACGAAAGCAATCAAAACACATAACAAACAAGCAAACAAGACTCACAGCAAGGCATTAAAGTGGTCTAGACTCAACTTAACTCCAACCTAGCTAGCTCCCTATAGGTATTACTAACCGATAGATTTCATAAGTATTCAAGATTAACTTTACGTCTAATCCTAAAACTGTACTAAACATATTTGAGAACTCCTATAGATGAAAACAAACATGCATAGTAATTGAGCACGAAATCTTTTGAGTCGGAAACAAGTTAAAATAAGCAAGGCGTCACTCTTCTCATTAACAAGCATGTTCTTTAAATCACTCTAACCCTCATGAAAACAACACAAGTAAAATAACCCTAAAGGTTACTTAATCTATATTCTTTTCGGCTAATGAGATCAATATTCCACACATTGCTATTGCATAGACTACCAATCTTTAAGCACACGAATTTAGAGAACAAATCAAGATGAATCTAAAACCAAATTAACACATGTTTACCGATTGCCCTATTTACTAATTCATTACATATTTTCCTTACTCTTTAACATACAATCCGATTCTTTACTTTCAAGAACCAATTAAAAATAAAGAAAACGAATTGAACATGCAAATCATAAAACCAAACTTCAATCCAAACAATACATAGACATAGCGTTTGAAACCAAGAATTCATGCTATCTTTATAGACAAAGTTTAACATAACTGCATAAAAATTACAAAACCGAAAGAGAGGAGTGGATCACACTTTTGTAGACACCTTGATGACTTTGACTGGTGTGAATCTGGCGGAAGGTGAAAGGGGCGGCTGCTCGGCAATGGTTAGGTGTCGGCAGAAAAAGTAAGGTGAGATGGGGGTGATTTTCGGCTAGGGTTTTATGTAGGATTCTTGGGAAACTTCGGTAGAGCTTTAGGCTAGATTTTTGCTTTGGAATGTGACCCCTTTTTTCTGTGGAAAAGATGGCTTTATATAGAGGAAAAAGCCAAAGGTTTGCCGGCCACACAAGGAAAAGAATTTCCTTTTCCTAGTTGGTTTATGTTTCCTTGTGGGATAAATATTGCATTCTTGGACTTCTTTTTCTGAATTTTCTTTATGGCATGGGCTGCATATCTTCATGGACTTCTTGTGTAGACTTGAAAACTCCATTTGATGAATTTGATCCATGAAAAAAATACCCAAAATGCCAAGAACACAGAACCAGCAGATGCTCTTGCCGATCGGCAGCTTTTCCTAGCTCGACTAGGATTGCGTCTTTTCTTTGTGATTTCCCCCATTGCCTTGGCTCGATGTCTTCCTCTATCCTTCAATAAGCTTGGAAAATCTTCAAGTATGCAATTGTACGCCAAAATGTCCATCGAAAATAGAAACAAAGGAAAAGAGGCAGAAACTTGGTGGAATCGGCTGGAATGACCTTGCTCTAGTAAATCCGGCATAACTCTCTCCTCAGAGCTCCGATTGATGCGATTCCAAGTCTCAGAGAAACTAGATACATATAGCTTCCGTTATTTAAAAGGGCTTCATCAAATTCCTTGTGAAATGTCGGCAATGAATTTTTGAATTTGGGACACAGTCCCAGGAAAAATCCTGGAAGTCCCTGGATTGGTTTGCTCGAACTGCTGATTTGCAGCCATCTTTTGGTTGACTTCCCGAACTCTGATTGATCTGAATTTTTGACATAAAACCCATTAGCAAGCCAGTAACATGCATACCAAATTTTAGAAAATTTGGAAAAGGATAAGTCACAGTTTCATTCATCTCAGAATCACGAAAAAGACACATTTTGCACTATTTTCCAGATTTCTCAGACTTAGTCATTTTTCGGATTCTAAAGCACATATTTTCAAAACTCCACCAAAACGACACTAAACTAAATTATCACTCTATCTTAGATAAATAAGGGTTAAACAAAGCATAAACGAGGGCGTAAACATATTAATATCGTCGCACATTGTGCTCCTATCATTAGTCAAAAAGTTCTCTTATTTCATTCACGACTTAAACTTTTTCTGGGTAAGTTATGTTCTCGTTGGGTCGGCCCTTACATTATCACTCAAGTATTTCTTTATGGAGCCATCGAGGGACGCAACGAGGCCACGGGACACAATTTTAAAGTCAATGTTTATCGCCTTAAGCCCTACTACGAGCCATTTGATGCAATGCATGACGAGGTAAGTGTGGATGATCCACCTAGCCACAGAGCCGTGCGGCCTGCCTCGGTCGCAGCTCATGCTGCTGCCCATGCTGATTGTGCCTACCCAGAAGCTACAAACCCTGCTGATACTGCAGCCTGCCGATATTGCAGCCTCTGTCTATCACCTTGCCGAGCTCCCCACTACGCCAACTGCTGGGAAACCTCTTCCGATACTTCCTGCCGACACGGACATGGACTGTGCTGCACTCACTGCTGATAGAACAACCAGTACTACTGAGAGACCTCGCCTGCCCTCTGCCGAGTGCCAATACATGCAAGCATCTGCCGAGCAGCCATGTAATTCCACTTCCGATTCGGGCCTTTGTCCCCATACAGTTGCAACTCGAACCAACGCACAGCTTGTGTGCGATACGGCTACATTGCCAAGTAACCGAGCTAACAATAGCACAAACAACACTGCCGATAGTGCCAGCCATTCCAGTACAAGCATGCAGCTCCACTTTCCTGCTGATACGGGCCAAGATACAGCCGATACGGCCAAATGGTGCCACAAGCACCTCCTTGAGCTTTTCCTTGCCGATTTAAAATACTTTGGACCACAATGAACATATTCAACAATATATGGTGAAAAGCCTAAGCTACGGACTATAAAATTAAAGCGCTAATTGGGACGTAACCCAATTCGATCAAAGAAAAACGGAGGAGCTATCGCCGAGAGTTTGAAATTTCTAACCCTTCTCTTTTTCTTTGGTTTGTGATAACATGTTTGGTAACGTGTTAGCTCATATTATGCTTAGGAAATTGCATGCTATAATTTTATGCTTATATTGAGGACAATGTAATTTTCTAAGTGTGGGGTGGGTTTACATGTTTCGTTTATGTTTTGAGTCATATATTGAAAAAAAAAAATACAAAAATAGAAAATTCAAAAAATTGTTCCACAAAAATAGAGTGTTTAAATTGTTTGTTTCGAGTCTTAGGATGCCCCTAATATGTCGATGATATTTTTCTCCTCTTTGCATACATAGATGATAGTTGTGCTTATTTTAAAAATTTTGAGTTTTATGTATAATGTGCATTGGTAGGAGCATGTAGGACTTATTGATTAATAAAACATGCATGTTTAAGCTAGTTTGTTTCCATAATAACCTATGTGAGTTTTAGAGCCAAATTGCTTTCTTTTTGAGTGATAAAAAGATAAAATTCGATACACATATAGGACGCATGAAACCTCATTATTCATTGATAATTCAACGATTATGTGCCATAGCTTTTTAATGAACTCTAGAATGCTAGAACTTACTCGTGTTGATTTTCAAAACAATTTTAGTCATAAAATACCTTGATTTTGAAAGTGATTGAAAAGATCTCTTAAGTTTACCACCATAGTCAAATAAAACATGTGCCCTATTTGAGCCCATCGTGGGACACCTTAGTAAACCCCTTTTGAGCCTACGTTTAGCTTTTTCTTTCATCACCCTTAAACACTTTCCATAAGCTTAGTATAGTTATGCCTTTACCTTGAACAAGTTTCGGCAAAGCATGATATTTTTGAAAGAATTTTACGTGAAGTGATGAAGAAGAACAAGTGTGGGGTAGACTTAGCTAGAAAATTGTCTCAAAGTTGTAATGTTGTCATGCCTAGCAAAAGAAAAGTATGAAATCGGACAGAAAAATAAAAGCAAACAAAAGAAAAATGTTAGTCCGAAAGAAAAGAAGTTTAGGCTCGATTTCAAAACTAAAATTGCTAAGTCTAGTCTTGAAAAATATTGTGAATTTGGAGTTTGTATGCATGTGAAGGTCTACTATAATTTCGACCTTTGTTCGATTTCACAATATCTTTGGGGAGTTAAGAATGAAGAATGGGTCATGTTGGAGGTATATATGGTACACCGCCAAGCATGTTCGGCGACCTCGTGGACCGTGCAACCGGCCTGGTATGCCCTAGTTCCGGCATGCCTCGGATAGACCGTCACCCCGGCTACATTCCCAATGTCAGAGATCACCGGTGCCGCACCCGGAGGGCGTGCCACCGGGCACCTGAAGTAGCCTCCAGAATAGGGAAACATGTAATAGTGTGTTTGCATCCCACATTGGAGAAGTAGTAGAGGTGGGAAGCCTCCTTCCTTATAAATAGAAGGCTTCCCCCTTAGAGTTAGGGATCTTGGATACTTGCTACTCTTGGCATGTAACCACCACTGATGGCTTATTAGCCGGCTATAGTATATTCCAAGTGGACGTAGCCGTACCCTCCGATGGCACGGTGAACCACTATATATCCTTGTGTTCATGTTCTACCTTTATTATTGTGCATCTGACAGGCCTACGGGTTTGTGCAGAAACAATTGGCGCCGTCTGTAGGAACGGTTCTAAAATTTCATAGTGCTCTACTGGTTGTGTTACCCGGGCAGCAGGTCCGAATAATCAACTGGTGAATGGTGCTCAATGGCCACCTTTTATTCCACCCAGGCCAGCAGTTTTCATCCTGGCCAGCAAGCAGCCCAGGTCAGCAGCCCAGCCTCCAGTCAAAATAGTCAGCGGGCCAAATAGTCAGCAGGCCCAATAGCCCAGTCCAAGTCAGCAGAGCAGCCATCTCTGGTCCTGCGGGCCTCCGGTGCTCACATGGTGTTTCCAGACTCCCGCAGCTCGAACTCACCTCCCGGTGACCCTAGCCAAGCACAGGCATCGCCGACCGCCCCGGTCGGGTCTGTCAAAGTGGCCGGAAGCATGAGGTTCGATCCGGCAGCTCGCGAAGTTCGGTCCAATTATGGCGAGGCTCGATCCGTTTGGCATAACGGTCGGCAATACGGCAATACGGCACCCAACCCACCGACTGGAAGACTCCCCTTGTCACCGTCTGCCAGGGCTTCACCGACATCGTCCAACTTCTCCGCCGCGATGTCGACGTCCACCTCCACGACTGATGGGGTAGCGCGCCTCTTACGGATGTCGTGTGCGACAGGAATGACGAAGTCATCAAGCTGCTGAGAGCAGCATGGAGCTAAGCCTCCGATGGCTCCGACACATGAGGAACCGGCGGCTTCTCTCCTGTCGTCTTCCTCTCCGGGTACCAGAGCCCCTCCTCCCCGGGTGCGAGTCCCAGTGACATTCCTCTCCGGGCGCCGTCATCTCCTTCCCCGATCCTCCCCGTCTCTGATTCGTCTTCCTCTCCGGGCCTTTGCTCAGGCCACCCGGATATACTCTTTGGGCACCCCGAATCCTCGCCCATGCACCAGCGCCCCTACAAGTATGACTGCACTCCACCGGCCCGACTCTCGTAACGTCGAGACCAGGAAGCTCCTCTCTGGAACCGATGGCTAGACCCTAAACCCTAAACCGGTTACCAAGGCAGAGCGGCGCCCCTCGCGGCGGTCATGTAGAGCCCCCGGTTCTCAGGCTCGCGCCATGTAGAAGCCCCGGACCTCAGCCCTAGCCAGGTCACGCAGCCTCCCTCCCTCTGCCGCAACTCCACTCCGGCACCGATGTCAACTCCTCCGGGTGTTGTCCCGATCGCCGGACAAAGAACCTCAACACTACCAGGGGCCATGGTGTGGATCGAACCCAAAGCGCCTGGGTCCATGTAGTGGGTGCCGACCGGGCCGGGTTAGGGTCTCATCTCCCTCTCTCCGGTTGTCTCTCCGCCTCGGTCGCCCTCCTCTCCGGTACGAAAGAAAGGGAAAGAACAAAAAAAAAAGTGGGGAAGTCAACCCCCGCCCGGTCAACAACCCCAGATTCAGCATATTGGGCCGGGTCGGGTCAAGCTTCAGCAGTTTCACCAGGAGCCAATCTTCTCTTGGCACCCAAAAATCTCCTTTGGACACTCGCTTCCAGCAGCGAACCAACAATTGAGCACTTCTAACAGAGCTAAGTATTCTAACTCGTTTATTATTACTCGAACGCATGTCTCACCTGTGCATAATCTGTTTGGGGAATATTGATATTACTCGAACGCATGTCTCACCTGTGCATAATCTCACTCTTCACGACATTGTCTCGCGACATGCGGAATTGTTGATTGTTCAAGGCTCGAAGTTCTAGCAAATTGTGTGCCGGTACCCGATCTAACTCCAAGAAGCTCCCATTGGCCGCCAAATCCAAGAACTCTCTCTCCATGACACGCAACCCTTCATAGAAATATTGCAACAAGAGTCCCTCGCTAATGCCATGCGAAGGACACAAACCGATAAGGGATTTGAACCTCTTATAGTAGTTGAAGAAAGTCTCATCTCCGGCTTGCCTTACGCTAGTAATTTGCTTCCTTAGGTCGGTGATACGAGAAGCGGGAAAGTACTTGAGCAAAAATTCGTCTACCATTGTGTTCCATGAAGTGATTCGGTCATTAGGTATCTCGAACAACCACTCCTTGGCTTGACCTTCTAATGACAACGGAAACGCCTTCATCTTGAAGTGTTGCATATCAGTCCCTCGTGGACACATTGACTCGGTGGTGAAGTTAAACCATTGCAAGTGTTTATTTGGATCTTCACTTGGCATGCCATAAAATGACTTGAGCTTGTGGAGAAATCCGCTTTTCAACTCAATTTCTCCGGTCTTGTCAGTCTCCAAAGGTGGATAAGTTATATTGGACGGTGCAGCCCCTCCTCCTCCAGCCACATGACCGTTTCGTGCTCGGATAGAAGTCATTTTCGATTGCGGATCGGCTAGATGAAAATCAAAGAACTCTTAAGGAAATGGCTCGGTAAGTAACTCAAATTCTGATTCCTCGATGATAAGCTCACACGAAGACTCTCGAAAGCTTGGTGAAGTAACGAGTGATGGAGAGCTCGGTGATGATGGTGTTGATTATGCCGAACTGCTTGTTTCGGATGGTGGTAGCGGTGTGTTGCTTGCAATATTGAGATCCTCGTTGATTCGTTGAAGACGTCCGCGGTTATCTCTTGTCCAAAGATTAGCGGACATACATATTCTGAGGATTCAACACGAAGCAAGTTAGCTCCTTCATAACAAAATAAAAAGCAAGGATATTAATACATGGCCGGCAATAATACAAGAGTGATATACAAAGGTTCAAGCTATACACAAGCAATATACAATCGGTAAGAAGAAGAAAATGCATGGCACAAAATAGAGAAAATTACGGCAATTTAAAGGTGATCATGTAATGGCTAAGTCTAATTGCTTTTAAATTTGTTCGAACTCTCAAAGTACGTGGAGCAGAGGAGATAACGGTGCAATGGACTGATACAGCCCCCGGTAGTATCATGCTTTATCCGATATACCTCGAGAGTTCGAAACCACATAATGTTTTACTTTTGAAGCCTTCAAGACTTACTCATGTCAAACCTATTCCAAGTTTCGAAGCTCGGTGGACATGCGGCCTAGGTGCAATCGTCTAGACACATTGTTCCGTGGTTTCAGAAGGCTAGCGTGTATCATCCGAAAATAGCTCAAGGCAAGACTCATTTGTTGGACACCATCGAGAACAAGTCCTCTATCGCCCCCTTCACCGAGAAGAGATAGCAGTCAATGGGCCTCTGAGATCTAGTTCGACAAACCTTGAGACTAAGTCGGGACAACACACACTAATAGGCGAGCCTTTATGCCCCTTACTCTGTTGAGAACAACATGTTGACAGTACCATAAGTAACATGAAGGGTTAAGGCTAATATTGACACGAATGACCTTACCTATTCCTCTTCCCCTCGAAACTCAAAACAAATCAAACACAAATAAACCTCTAACCTTCCTAGCAATTTTAACTAAGTTATTACAATCATATATGGAACGAAAATTGCATGAAAATAAACTCTACATGCCGAAGCATATTTCTACTTTACAAATCCCAAATAATCCGAAAATTAAAAGAAAAATTACAACCCAACAAAAATTTACAGCAATATATATAATCAACATTCATATAAAACAAGTTTTTATAATCCCCGGCAACGGCGCCAAAAATTGAACGAGTGCCAATATCACGCGTTAATTTAAAACCCTACAAAAGACGTTAGTAGCATTGGTAAATAGGGATCGTTCTTTCCGGGGATTAAGGGTACCTTCAATAAAAGAATGTTAGACAAATATTCACACATATATACAAACAATGTCACACGCATATATACATAAATGCTTCATGTCACAAATATATACATATATACATATATACACGTTTAGGGGGGTTTGAAAATCAATTATATTTCCTACGAGAATAAAGACAAAACAAGAAAATAAATCCTAATCTAATATTTACAAGTGATCATCATCATCTTTCACACAACACATAGCACAATAACACACAAGAATATCATGCAAGACTTGGTAGCAACTTGTTTCAAGTTTCCTAGACTCTATTCAATTCCGATTTCAATTAGGGCCTCAACGGTTATCTAATCGTTACTAGACTTCACAAGTATTTAGAAAACACGCAACGTCGAATCTTAAAATTATACTAATCATATTTGAAAACAAGCAACGTCGAAATCAAACATGAAAAGTAATTGTGCACGAAAGTCTTAAATCAGAAACATGCTTTTAAGTATGGCGTCAACATCTTATTAACATGCAAGTTTTTATGAATTATGTTAACCACTGACTAAGCATCCTACAATCAAGTTTACTCAACGCCTAACTTGATCCTATATTTGCTTATGGTGAATGAAATCGCAACCTACACAAAAACCATGGCCGTGGCTTCATGTAAACATTGATTTTTATGCACGAATTCATGAAACTAATCGAATAACAACCTAAAAATACATGAACATGCTATTACCCTATGTCTAACACACGAATTAAAACATGTTACAAGTTGTAAAATTGTTTCATAAAAACCAAAATAGAATTCGGAAATCCAATACAAAGTTACAAAACCAAGAATCAAAGTTTCTAGCTACATATAACATAGACATTATACATAAGAAAATACAAGCCATGAGATGGTAGAATCACACTTTAAGGACACCTTGAAGAATAAAGCTCGGATGGTGTGGCGAAGTGAACGGTTGAAGGTAGGATTGGATACGATTTGTGGTGGTGGAAAGGATGGTGTTTTGGCTATGTAAATTTCTATACTAGAACTTGAGAGAATTTTTGGCTAGAGTTTTGACTAATGAAAGTGAGAGAGATGAGATGATCTATTCTGAATTTGTGCCAAGCTATATATAGAGGAAGCAAATTTGAGAGTTTGGCAATATAGGTGGAGGTTTATGGTGGAAGTTTGTTGGTGATGGTTTATTGGTGGAGGAAACATGTGTTTATTTTCGGCAGCTTTGACCTTTGTGTCTTGATTTGGGCATAACTCTCTCTAGAAAATAGATATTGAGGTGATTCTGGTGGATTTGGAAACTACACATCCATATCTTTCTATCCATATATGGCTCGAATTCTGGTTCAATTTGAGCTGTCCGGGGGAGTCCGTGGAAGTTGGATGATGTGCCCAGTAAATGACTGAAATTTATTGCAAGCTTCCCTTAGTCCACAAATGCAGCTGCATGCTTCCCTTAGTCCACAATTACAGCTGCTAGCTTCCCTTAGTCCACAACTGCAGCTGCTAGCTTCTATCACCTAGGACTTGTCACATGCCTTGTCCATGTGCTTCACACATTTTCTTATTTGTCTTGGACATGGTAGGAAGCTTCCTAGACATTGCAGCCTTCTCTTCCTTTTCCTATCCGGACTAGGGAACTTTTTCTTTCCCTATTTTGCACTTCTCTTTTGCTTGGCTGAATCCTCTATCCTTCATTAAGCTTGGAAACTCCCATTTGACACATTCGGATGCCCCTTTGATGCACAAATGCAGAAAGTGGCAAAAATGAGCAGTAGGTTCCTTTCTCGGCAGGGCAGTGACCTTTCTGCCTTGCAATGGGCATAACTCTCTCCTCAAGCAAGCTTTTGATGCAATTCCAAATTCTGTAGAAACTAGACACATAGAGTTTTCCGTTCATATAAGGCTTGTCTTCTGGTTCCTTGTGAATCGTCCCACACAAATTCTGGAAGTTTAGTGTTGTGCATAAGAAATTCTGGAACTTGCTGGATCCGATTTTGTCTTGCACTTCTTTGTATCTTCTTTTGCTCCGATTTCTCTACCTCTTTTTGTTGTTCATTCCTCAAAATATCTACTGCATATAAGAGAAGAAAAATCCATCAAAATCAAAGTCGAAGCTTTACAGATTCAACGAAACATCTCTAGGCTCCATAAATCGGCTTTTAACATTTTTCAACATTTTTATCTATACTTAGCACGATTTTGATGTAACTCTACCAAATACTCATGACTCGATTATATGACTCGGTTCTACAAAAGTAAGGGTTAAAGCAAAGTATAAATGAGGGTAAAATATATTAAGAACGTCGTATTTTATGCTCCTATCAAGCACGAGCATGGTCCAGGATGTATCGCATATCATTATGCGTTTCTCAGTGCTGCACATATCATTATGCATCACACTACGGTGTACTCATTTCAGTGCATGGCATTACAATGCATCGCACTACGGTGCACGCATTTCAGTTCATGGCATTACAATGCATCGCACTACGGTGCACGCATTTCAGTTCATGGCATTACAATGCATCGCATATCAGTATGTATGGCATTACAATGCATCGCACTACGGTGCACGCATTTCAGTGCATGACAATACAATGCATCGCATATCAGTATGCATGGCATTACAATGCATCGCACTATGGTGCACGTATTTCAGTGCATGGCATTACAATGCATCGCATTTCAGTATGCATCGCATCTCAGTGCGCGCATCAGTATGCATCGCATTACGGTAACACCATCCCACCGGTTATGTAGCATTCAACCGGCTCCATGGCATTCCACCGGTCAGGTAGCATTCAACCGGCTCCATGGCATCTCACCGGCTATGTAGTGTTCAAACCGGCTCCATGGCATCTCACCGGTTAGGTACCATTCAACCGGCTCCATGGCATCTCACCAGTTATGTAGTGTTCAAACCGGCTCAATGGCATCTCACCGGTTAGGTACCATTCAACCGGCTCCATGGCATCTCACCGGTTAGGTACCATTCAACCGGCTCCATGGCATTCCACAGGTTTAGTCACTCTCCTTCGCCCCCTGCGGGCAAGGACAAGCCAGCAACAACTCAAGGCTTCAAACACATGGGCTTTATAAACCCGAGAGAATTTACATCTAACACATGCAAACTCTTCCAGCAGGCTAAAAACTCTGCATCACACTGAACTGTGGTAAACTGGGGATCCATGGTGAGACTTGTTATCTCCACGCCACCCCACCGGGCAGATTGTTTCTCTAACACAGAACAAGTCTCCCCGCAGGCTAGAAACCCTGCATATTACCCCACGTTTATTCCAGCACAAGCTGGGCCGAACCACCGGGCTACTCCCTGGCCTGCCTCACCGTTGGCAGCAATTTTACTGGGGGATTCGTTCTGACATGGCAGTCCACCGGTCGAGTCCCCGCATTGTCATCCCATTTATTGCATGGGCACCCCGGTTCCGCACCACTGCGCCAGAGCCTCGACCCCTGCACCACAGCTCACGCTACCACCTCACATCCGGCCTCGTGAGCTCGGCCGCTCAGTCTATCAGCTCACCCTCCGGCCCGGTCTTGTTCAGCGGTTCACCTCAACCAACAGGTCACCCCAGATTCAGCAGGCCCAGTCCTGTCCAGCAATCACCTCGGCCAGCTGGTCACCCCAGATTCAACAGGCCCGGCTCTGTTCAGCAGCGGCTCTGCCCGATCACGCTTCAACGAGTCAGGAGAGGCCACCCGGATCCTCCCTGGGCACACACCGCCGCTCCAGAACCCGGCACAGACGATGAGGATCAGACCCCGGCACCTCAGTACACCCCCAAGCAAGACCAAACACGGACTTGGGGGACTACTACTGGGAGCACATCAGTAACACTCGAGCGGAGGGGTGGCACTCGGCATTTGATGTGAGCAGAAGATCGCATGCAATAATAAACCCTGCAATCGTTAGTAGTATAGACATAAGTAGGGATCGTTCTAAGCCGGGGATTAAGGGTACCTGAAATATGAGAATGTTAGCACAATTTATTCACATATATATATGCATATTCACACGAGTTCAACATGGGGGATTTGATATGAGGTTCAGCAGCAAGGGCTGCCTCTATATCTAAGACACGAAAATAAACCTAAACTACTATATACAAGTGATCATCATCTTTCACACAAAACAGTTCACACAAAAGACTCTTTAACACATAGATTCGCATGCAAGAAAGTAAGAGACAAGTATTCATGCATCTTAGACTTAATCAATTTCGACTACAATTAGAGCGATTAGCTTTTTAACCAATTGTAAGACATCTAATGTTTTAAGATCATGTTATTCGCCTTCGATCCTAAAGTTTATGCTAATCCGGTTTTAAACGTTTTAACATTTAAGCACAAGAGTCTAAATCGAAAACAAGCAAACAAGTAAGGTTGTCAATCTTCTTATTTAACTTGCAAGTTCTAAGGTTCTTTAGATCTAGGTGAGCAACACAATCAAGAAAACTCAACTCGTATAACTTAATCATATTACTCAATCAAATGAAATCTAGCACTTAGAATTACATGCAAACAACAAATGCTTAAACAAAACTAGTGTGTCGATTTTTGTGCCCTAACCTTAGATTACTAATCGATTTTAAGTCTAAATCATGCATCAAATACCTACTGCCCTAATTATCATACATACGAAATTCACATGCTAAAATTACAAAACTTGAACATAAAAATCAATCATGCAATAGTTTACATAAAAGTTCAATAAAAACCAAGAAACGAATTGTGTTAATACAATACAACCAAACTACAACAAATACAAAAGCCATAGGGGGAGTGGATCACACTTTTAGAACCTTTGAAGACTCCTCAAGACGTGACAAGATGGTACTTGCTGCTGCTCCTTAGTGCTCGGCCTAAGCAGGAATCGGCAGAAAACAAGGTGGGGGAATTCGGAAATTTGTAGTGGTGGTGATGGTGTTTTGGCTATGTATTTGGGTATTTGGTACTTAAGAAACTTGGTAGAGCTTTGGCTAGTATTTTGTGCTTGAGATGAGATGATTTTTCTGTACGAAAACATGGCTATATATAGAGGCAAATTAGGCAGAAACCCTAGGTAGAAAACCTAGTCCAAATCGGCAAAGGCAATCCTTGTGCAACAAGGTTTTGGTTCCTTCCTTTCTTGGTTCTTCTAGGAAACTTCTTTTTCTGATTTTCTTCCTTGGATTGGGCTGCATATCTTCATGAACTTCTTGTGTAGGCTTGACAACTCCATTTGGTGAGCTTGGTCCATGGAAAAATGCCCCAAACCCGCAAGAACACAAGACCGGCAGCAACTCGGCTGGAATGACCTTGCTCCAGTAAATCCGACATATCTCCCTTCTCGGAGCTCCAATTGATGCGATTACAAGTCTCAGATAAACTAGACACATATAGCCATCTCCCCATAAAATATCTCGATCAAATTCCTTGTGAATCGTCGGGAATGATTTTTCGAAGTTGGATCAAAGTCCCAGGAAAATCCTGGAAGCCCCTGGATTGGTTTGCTCGGACTGCCGTTTTGCAGCCATCTTTTGGGTGACTTCCCGAACTCCGATTGATCTGAAATTTTAACACAACATTCCTCAGTATATGAATAATAAGCACACCAAATGTCATTAAATTCGGACAAGGATAGGTCACACTTTTGCTCATCTCAAAATTACGAAAAAGACACATTTTACACTATTTTCCAGATTTCTCCGACTTAGTCATTTTTCGGGCAATTAAGCACATTTCACCAAAACTCTACCAAAATTGACACTAACTATATTATGACTCTATCTTAGACAAATAAGAGTTAAACAAAGCATAAATGAGGGCATAAGCATATAATATCATCGCACATTGTGCTCCTATCAACTACCCCACACTTATTCTTTGCTAGTCCCTTAGCAAACTAAACTAAACTAGACTCTAAACAACTATTGCCCCTAACAATTTGTCTCAGGCTCGTATGTACACATAGCTTTCAAGTTAATGTATGAGAATGCTAAGCACGAAAATTCTGAGCTTCATGAACATGTGGCATCAATATGAACATATAAGAGCAAAAGGGTAAGCATGTAAACATGTTAAGCTAGTTCAATCCTCCTCACTAGGCATACTCTCTTCTTTTCTCTCGAAGCATGGCATTCACTCATAAGTATATGCAAGCGAAAGATAATGAATTACAAAGAGTGACTTGCATATATCAAATAAACGAAAGCACTTTGTGAATTTTTATGGAAAAACCTCATATGATAACTATATGCACCAATGAACCAAAACCATATGCTTACTCTTGAGATAATCTCCACAAATCAAGTTTAACCATCTTAAGAATCATGAAAAAGATCAATAAAAGGGTTGTAATGGGGCTAGGCTAAGAGGTATTCGATATTTGGATAAGGAGGCTTAAAAACGTCACCGTGTCCTTTGGCAAAGCTCAAATCTCCTTATGTCTTCTCGCCAAGGGTCAAATTTCATCTTGTTGGACCCATACTTCATTCTTTTCCTCCCATAATCAAGACAATAGCCATGCACAAAATTTTTTCTTTTCTTTTTCAAGCCGTGCCTTCACTACCAGAAAAGGCGTCATAGCCGACGACGCCATCTCGTCGGCCGTTTCCATTAATTCGTCGGCTATAGTCATAGCCGACGAAGTATCGTCGGCTATTATCTCGTCGGGATTGCTCCGTCGGCTATAGTATAGCCGACGACACACGGGGTAAGTCGTCGGCTTTTAAAACACTAGGTATAGCCGACGACAAAAGCCTCGTCGGCTATACTTCGAACATTGCCGACGACAAGATCGTCGGCTTCAACAATTACGTAATTGCCCCTAACCCGAAGTATAGCCGACGACACTGTCGTCGGCTATCCGTCCGTTATAGCCGACGACACTATCGTCGGCCATACCAATCGCCGGTACCAGGAACGGCTTTTTTTGCCGGAAGCCGGGAGGGTATAGCCGACGACATATGTCATCTTCGTCGGCTATAACCGTTATAGCCGACGAAATTTGGTAAAAATCGTCGGCTATAGCACTTATAGCCGACGAAATAATGCCAATATCGTCGGCTATAACTCCTAAATATTTAAAAAAATTAAAAAATTTAACTCGGGCCCAATTTCTCTTCGTCTTCGGGGGCTGCAGAAAATGCACAAACAAACATCCAAATATCCAACAAATATCCACATCAATCCATCCCTAATATCCTACATACTGTACAAATTAACCCACTATATCTACTCATCATCACCCCCTAAACGCGTAGCGTCGTCGACCGGATCGTTCGAGTTCCGGTGGCTATGGCTGTCCTGATCGGCTGGCGTACTCCGATGCGGGGGGGGAGTGGGGACGACGAACTGGGGCATCTGTGGCGGAGGCGGGGGCTGGAGTCCAGCCTGCTGGGCCTCCCAAGACTGCTGCATCCATCGGTACATCTCCGCCACAGATGCGTCTCTGGCCTGCTGCGCCGAAGCCTCCGCGGCCCTCGCCAACTCCGCCTGCTGGAGCGCCTCCACCGCCCTCGCCAACTCCGCCTGAGTCCTCTGCAGCTGCGTCTGCAAGTCTCCTCTCGTCGAAGCCGCACGCTGCGTGCTGGGATTGGCCGGCGTGAACTTGAGAACCCCATCTCCCGCCGCGCCTAGGCCTCTCTGGTAGAAGTAGTTGTTCCCCGTCCCTACCGCCGCGTGCATGATCTGAGAGGCCAAGCGCGGCTCAAGGGTGTCGATCGTGGAGGCAAACTCCGCGATCGCCTCGTCGGACGCCCCGTCTCCCAGAGTGTCTCGCGCGATCCCGAAGGTGATCGCGTCGGTTTCCGCATCTATTTCCGCCTAATTGACAAGAAAATATAATAAACGAATTAAAAAATATATATATAAATTAATTTCATGAAACACTTTTATTGAAGATGGACGAATACTTACCACTTGGTCGGGACGCCCCGGATACATCTGCGCATGAATCCACGACAACGGCCTCAGCGGTCGGTCCCTCCTCGCCATCTCTGCCCACTGCCTCCAGGAGCGGGCGCCGCCGTGGTGGGGGTGCTCGTTCCTCCTGCGGTTGTCGCTGTTCGTCCGCGAGATTTTCTGTATTATAACAACAAACATATAAACGCAAATATAAATTAGTAACTAAATTAAAATATTAGGAACTAACCAAAATAAAATTAATAACTAATTTAGTTACTAACTAATTTAATTTAATTAGTAACTACTTAACTAACTAATTTAATTAGTAACTACTTAACTAACTAATTTAATTTAGTAACTAACTAACTTACTAACTACCTAATTTTATTTAATTTAATTTAATTTAATTTAGTAACGAACTAACTAACTATGTAACTAACCAACTGACTTAATTTAATAACTAATAACTAACTAACTAACTAATTAATTGAATTAAGTAACTACATAATTTAATTATTAAATAACATTAAAAAGTTATATACTACCAGGCTAAATTTTCTTACCGAGACCCTGTCGCTCCCGAAGTAGGCTACCAGCCATAGCCACTCGTACTCCCTGTACCGGAACTCGTGGGGGGTTGCAGCTCGCCCCAAGCGCTGCTCCACATGGTACGTCCTGTAGTGCGTGGACAGCTCGTTCTTCCACTCGGAGTACCTATATTAACAGAACACAACTGTTAGATATATTCGTACACTGCCAATAAATATATTTATACAAAAAAAAGCAAAACACATAACCTGTTCTTCAGCTGCTCGTCTCTCCACCAGTCCAAGGTAGGATGGACTCTAAACCATTGCTGCAACATTATAAATTAATTAGAAAATATTTTTATATAGTTATAAGGACTGAATTCATAATTGTTTATTTTCTATAATAAAAATCATATTTAACTCACCGACAGTGCATTGTACACTCGCGCCTTGATCTCATCGGGCACAGAGCCCCAGTCGGGCCACAACAGTGGGACCCTGTCCCGCACGAGCATGCCCGTCGCGTTGATGTACTTGGTGGTGGTGTCTCTCCGCTCAATCGGGCGTCCATCCTCACCGGGACCGGGCAGGATCTCTCTGATCCCACCGGCCAGCTCCCTCTCCAGGGTCGACATGTTCGCTGGCCCTCTGGTCCGTCTCGTCCCCGCGGGTTTATTGACGAGGACGCCTGTTAAAATGAACACATAGTTAAATAATTATTTAAACTAACTAATTAAATAATTAATTAAACAATCTAAATAATTAATTAAACTAACCAATTACCTGCGTCGTTGTACTGCTTGTCCTTCTCACGAACGGCCCACAGGCCGCGGCAGTCCTCTGAGTCGAAAGGACTGTAGAAGTAGGCCTCCTCCCAGGGAATCTCGTGGGGCCGGTCGTGCCTCCAAATCTGCCTCCCCCTAGCGTCGTACTCAGGGATGGCAGGGAGGAACTGGACCATGTACATCCCCGATGGCGGAGACATACGGGGCGTGAACCCTGAGGGGCCTGCTCCCCCTGACGGTGGGCCCCGTAGCTGTGGACGCTGTCGCTGTGGGGGGACAGGGAGCATCTCTGGAGGGTCCAGATCGGCGCGCGGTGGGGTCGGCTGCCGATCCTGGAACAGTGCTGAAGTGCACTGGGGTCTGGTGGCTCTGCGTCCTCCTCCGACACTCGAGTCAGGGCCCGCTCCCGTCGACTCATACGAGGAGCCCCCACGTGGATCGCTCGGGGTCAATCCCATCAACGTCTCCTCTCGTCGACTCAAAGGCCGGCCTAGGCCCCGACGACCGCTGGATCCGCTCCCCCCACGGCTGGATCCTGCCTGAGCGTCGGGGTCGCTCTCGGTCCGTCTGCCAAGCCATCGGTCTACAAAGCGCCGGTTTCCTGCACAATTAGTATATAAATTCCATAAATTGCACAAAAATTCCACAAAACAAAATTAAAAACATCATTCAATGTATATATACCTAATTATATATATACGTACCTAAATATATTTATACCTAATTATATATATATATTCCGAAATATAACACAAAATTCCTTAAATTTCACAAAAAAATAAAAAACTTTTTTAAATATATATACACCTAATTATATATATACATAACTATATTTATACCTAATTATATATATATATATATATATATTCCGAAAAATATATATATATATATCGTCATAAAAATGAAAAAAAATATTTATACCTAATTATATATAAATTAGTATATAAATTAGTATACTAGTATATAAATTCAACAAAATTCCACAATTAGTATATAAAAACCGTAAATTTAACAAAAAATCCACAAAATTAGTATATAAATTCCACAAAATTAACAAATTTAACAAAAAATCCACACAATTCCATAAATTTCACAAAAACCCTAAATTCCACAAAAAATTCACAAAAACCCTAAAATTCACAAAATTCGACAAAATTAATAAAAACCCTAAATGAGGCTCGATCGGGACTACCTGACATGGTGGTGCAGTCTGGACGAGGACCGGTGGTGCGGTGCGGCGGCGACGGCGACGGCGGCAGGGGCGGCTGCGGCAGGGGCGGCAGGGGCGGGCAGGGGCGGCTGCGGCAGGGGCGGGTAGGGGCGGTTGCGGCAGGGGCGGGTAGGGCGGCTCGGGGCGGCTCCGGCAGCGGCTTTCGGGTCGGGGAGGGCTCGGGAAGGAGGGGGCCGGGGCGGGGAGGTATCGGGTGGGGCCGGGGAGGGTCGATCGGCGTCGGGGAGGCTCCGTCGTGGTCGGTCGGCGTCGGGGAGGGGTGGGGAACGATTGGGAAATTTGGGTTCTAAGCAGAAAATGAGGGAGAGGCGCCTAGGGCTCGGTTTAAATCGAAGGACTATAGCCGACGATTTAATTTTAATTCGTCGGCTATAGTCATAGCCGACGAAATTCGTCGGCTATACTCTTACGGGCCGGGCCAAAATCCGGGCCGGGCCGGAGTTGGGCTTTGCGGGCCGATTATAGCCGACGAAGTTAAGTGTCTCGTCGGCTATAATATGAATGTCGTCGGCTATACTATGAATCTCGTCGGCTATAATATGAATCTCGTCGGCTATACTATGAATCTCGTCGGCTATACTATAAGCTCTCACCAGCCGTCAGATCTCGCCCATCCAACGGCGGACAATGAAACGGCGCGGATCGCAAGAGTTTAGCCGACGAAGTTAAGTATTTCGTCGGCTATTCCCTGGTCAACTTTTGGTCAAACCTCTTAAAGCTTTAAAACGGAAATTGGCCCGTCTAAATGACGTTTTTTGGCCTGACCTTCAACAGAGAATAGTTTCAAATCGATGCGACGCAACTAACCGTATAAAAATTTTCCTCCAAAAATTTACCGACCGTCAGGCTACCCATAGGAAAACGGAAGTAAAAAACACCTAATCGCAACATTCGGCACACAGATTTTGTCGGAATCTTCCCATTTTTCAACCGTAGTCGTATTTCAATATTTCGGTCGTATCTTATTTCACGACACTTTTGCATTTGAACGGTCTACGTATGGTTTCGGTCAATATACTTTAGCCGACGACTTGCAAGTCGTCGGCTACAGTATGGGCATTATAGCCGACGAATTGCAAGTCGTCGGCTAAAGTATGGGCATTATAGCCGACGAATTATGGTCCATTTCGTCGCCTATAATTCTGATCTTTCTGAAAATTTGCCATTTAGGGCCTGAAAATTGCCTATTTCACCTGATAAATTCCTAAACATAACACAAACAATTCAATACAATTTCCCATAAACTCGGAAAACGGTAATTAAGGACAAAAATGTATTCATGCATGCACCATATCGTACACAAATACATACATAAATAGTATACTAAGGATGATAATCAGAATCATCCTCATCACTTGAGTCAGACGTAGTATAGTAGTTAATATCTGGCAACCGGTGCTCGTACTCGTCGTTTGAGTCATCGTCTGCCTGATATAGACGATTCGGATTAACATCATACATGGGCACCTGACCCCTAGGAAGGCGAACCACTCTGCCCGGCGTCACATTATTATCGCGGATGGTGGAGGATTCCGGAATGTCGCCGGCGTCCGGCTCTTGGTATGCGGTCGCTTCTTCACACTCTGTGCTCACACCAAGTGTGGTAGCACTGTATATGTCTCGCTGAGACACATGGTTAACTACCTTCCACGTGCCTTTGTTCAAAGGATCGTCAAGATAAAAGACCTTTTTGGCCGCTGTGGCGAAAACAAAGGGGTCGTCTTCATACACACTAGTGGCGGTATTCACCGAAAGTATGCCGTACTGATCGATCCGTAAGCGGTGCGGCCTAGTATCAAACCATCGACACTTGAACAAGTGGACTTTCATGCGGTTCCCATAAATGAGTTCAACAACTGACTGTAGGACACCGTAAAAATCCACGCCCCCCTCTGCACCATCGACCATCACCCCACAATTCTGTGTTTTGCGTTCCCCGTCTCTAGCTTCACATATATACTTAACGCCGTTGACATCACACATTGGGCGGACTGTGGAAGATATCGGCTTCATCGACAACAGCCTCAATTCCTCTGAGTAATTTGTATGACCACCCCTCGCAGCCACTTGCATCAGCTGAAAAATATAACTCAAATCACTCGGTGTGTTTATGATTAAAGAATAGGGAACTGTAAAAGAAAGCCATCTAATATATATATTTATACACTTACCCATTGTGGAAAATAGTCTGCAAACGTCGTGTTGTGGTACTCGACATCACCGCGAACTTCCTTGCTGTGAAGATGGTGACGTTTCCAATATTGTACCTCCGGACAGTTTATTAGAACCCACCAGTGGGCAATCCCTACCTCATGGTCAGGCAACTTGTCCACACCCTTTTTCTTGAAGCTTCCGTATGGTACAACAGAGTTGGCGACGATAGATAGGTTGAACTCGGGGTCATCTCGACTTGGATGTTGTGGGGGGTCCTCCATCGCTCCCAAGTACAACTTGGCGTACGTTACACACTCATGCGCAATGTAAGCTTCAGCAATACACCCCTCAGGCGCAGATTTATTGTGCACATATTTCTTGTAGTCTCCAAGTTGTCTGCAAGGTTAACAAGTGCATGTTAAGAGCATGCAACTTTTATTTAAAAACATGTATAAATCAAATTTATGAATAACATGTACCTTTCGATGGGATACATCCAAGTGTAGTGTACGGGACCGGTAAGCAACAATTGTTGGGGAAGATGGATCATCAGGTGAGGCATGATGTCAAAGAAGTTTGGGGGAAATATCCTCTCGAACTTGCACAAGATAAAAACGATTTCCTCATGCATTCTCATGAGGTCTGATTTTCTAACTTCTCTAGCGCATAACTTCTGGAAGAATCTTGACAACGCCACCAACGGCTCAACCACTTCATCCTCCAAGTACGCTCGAATGAAAATAGGGAAGAGGCGTTGAAGCAGTACATGGCAGTCGTGACTCTTCAATCCGTACATCTTGTTGTCTCGGTAGTTAACACACTTGCTTATGTTACCCGCATAGCCATAAGGATACCTGCATAGCCATTAACAACAATTAGATTTCATGCATATATAGTCGTCCAACAACAGATGGGTTCTTTAGGGAATACATGCCTAATTAATAAAAAGTTACCTGACATTACTCAGCCATCCAAAGATTTCATGTTTCTGGTCCCTGGTGACGGTGTAAGGAGCTTGGGGCATTTTGCTCCTGCCCTCTCTCAACCACAAATGGTCCCGCAGTCCCATATTTCTCAGATCAACGCGTGCCTTGGGGGTGTCTTTTGTTTTCTTCTCCCAATTCAAAACTGTGCCAACCACGGCTTCACCCACGTTCTTCTCTATATGCATGACATCCAGGTAGTATCTGGTAGCCAACCTGGCCCAATAAGGAAGTTCCCATAAGATGCTCTTGTGTGACCAGAACCTATACCGATCCGGCCTCTCTGGAATCGTGCGCAACACATCGGGATGATTGCTAAGCGGACCAAAGTCATACTCATTCAACACTGCCAATATTTCCTCCCCTGTCCATTGCTCCGGTGCCCAGCCCCTTTCTTCAGTCCCATCAAAAGCCTGTGCATCGTCCCTAAATGGATGGTCATGCGGAAGCCAACGACGGTGACGCATCTGGACAATCTTGCTGCAATGAGGACTGGAGCAATCAACAGTCATGCACTCTGAACAAGCCCTGTAACCCCTGGTGACGCTGCCCGACAACATACCCCTCCCAGGAAAGTCACTGATCGTGCCAACAAGCATGGCATGCATCCGGAACATCTCATTTTTGAACCGGTCGTAGACCAGGTGGCCGTTCAGACTCAAGTACCGAAGCTCCTCAATTACGGGTCTCAAATACACATCGAGACACTTTCCCGGATAACCTGGGCCTGGAATCAACAATGTGAGCATGTTATATTCCTTCTTCATGCACATCCACGGTGGAAAGTTGTACGGAATCAAAATAACTGGCCACACACTGTACTGAAGCTCTTTCTTGCCAAAAGGGTTGAAACCGTCGGATGATAGCCCTAGCCAAACATTTCGAACCTCTGATGCAAATTCGGGAAACTCCAGCACGTTCTTCTTCCAAGCCTCTCCGTCGGCGGGATGTCTAAGGGTGTCATCGTCAGGCACATTCCTCTCAGCCCACCATCTCATAGCTTCGGCCGTGAAAGCACACATGAACAACCGCTCAAGCCTATCAATCAGCGGGAAGTACCGAAGTATCTTCACAGCTTTCTTGTTCCCTTTAGGAGTGAACTTATACCGCTCTGTATTGCATAATGGGCAGTATTCAAGATCTGCAAGTCCTTCCCCGTAAAACAGAACGCAATCGTATCTGCATGCATGAATCTTGATGTAGGAAAGGCCGAGATCTTTAAGGATATGTCGCACCTTATGATGACTGGTAGGAAGCCGATGTCCGGGGGGCATCGCCCCACCCCATAGCCGAAGCCAATCATCAACCGATTTGACAGTGCCTTTGTTCTCCGTTTTGATCTTCATCACTCCCATGACAGATTCAAGGACAGTCTTACTGCATCCGGGGTACAACGGAGTCTGTTGCAATGCGATCAGGTTGTTGTACTTTTCCATACCACTTGTGTTGACCGGAGATCGGGGTAATGGCTCGAGTGGCTCAATATCAGGGAAACACTCCATCTCCGGAGGTGGGAGTTGCACATCTGGTGCTTCCTCAAAGACACCGCTCTCACAAGGAAACATATCGTTGATCCAGTTCGTTGTCGGATCATTGGAGGAACTCCCTCTCTCCGTAAATTGTCCATGATCATGACGACCCGCAAACTCTGGTTCACCGTGATAAATCCAATTAGTGTATAGGACCCAAAATCCATATCTAGCCAGGTGTTGCTCCACTGTCTCTATGGAAAACCGGTGTCGTGGGGTGGTACACTTGCACTTTTTACACGGACAATAATGAAGTGTAGTGTCTCCACAGTTAGCCATCACAAAATCCAGGAAACTCCTAACTCCATCATGATACGCCTCATCCCATCTTCCAAGGGTAATCCAACTCTTGTCCATCCTGTAAATTCAAGAAATAAATATAGCTATATATAGATATGTATATATGCACGTACTACGTACGTACGCACGTACTAATTAATTAAAAAATTCATCATTACACACACACACATATATATATATATACACATACATCCCTAAATTAATTAAAACATCGTCAATCTCCCTAATTAATTAAACACAATGTATTTTTTATATATACCAACAATATATTTTTAATTACAATTAAATTAATTAATATATATATACATTTTTTCATCATATTCATCTAAAATCACCTATAAATCAACAATCAATCACTAATCTTCAACAAAACTTCAATTCTATCTAACCAATACAACATATATATCAACCCATTAATAATCTCATCTCAACACATATATATACATATATATATATATATATCAAATTAATCACACATTTATTCTAATTAAACTCTAAATTAACACACCTCTGCATATAACCAACTAAATCAACACACACAGCAATATACGTACCTTTCAAGCTTATGGCCGAGGTTTTGGACGATTTCAGAGCGTTTTGGACGATTTCATCGACGAATGAGCTCCCTGATGCAGAAGGTCGATCTGATATAAGAGTTATAGCCGACGAATACCCTCCTCGTCGGCTATAACCAAAAACTTTTCGTCGGCTATAACTCTTATAGCCGACGAATACCATCCTCGTCGGCTATAACAAAAAACGTTTCGTCGGCTATAGTTATAGCCGACGAGTTGTCGGCAGTCGTCGGCTATAATATTATAGCCGACGATGTGGCCGACGAAATAGTAGTTCGTCGGCTATAAGGGGTTATAGCCGACGAGGTACTATTTCGTCGGCCGTTTTTTCCCATATCGTCGGCTATAACCCCTTTTCTGGTAGTGCTTACACATTTTTTTCTTTCTCTCGGCATCTTTCTTTTACTTTTGGTCCGAGTAATTTTCTTTTCTTTTCTTTACTAAGGCACGGCATGCATATATATTTTTCATATAAATTCATGGCTAAGTCTACCCCACACTTGTTCTTCTTCATCACTTCACGCAAAAACGCTTTCAAAAATCAAGCTTTGCCGACACACAATGGTCAAGACATCACTATACTAAGCTCATGGAAAGTGTTTAAGCGTGATAAAAGAAAAGGCTAAATGTTGGCTCAAAAGGGGTTTACTAAGGTGTCCCACGACGGGCTCCAATAGGGCTCATGCTTTATTTGGCAATGGTGGTAAACCTAAGAGATCTTTATTCAATCATATTCAAAATCAAGGTATCTTATGATTAAAAACGTTTTGAAAATTAACAAGAGTAAGTTCTAGCATACTAGAGTTCATTAAAAAGCTATGGCACATAGTCATCGAATATTAAAGATTTATGAGGTTTCATGCTTCCTACGAATCTATCGAATTTTATCTTTTTATCGCTCAAGAAGAAAGCAAATTGGCTCTAAAGCTCACATAGGTTATTATGGAAACAAACTAGCTAAAACATGCATGCTTAATTAATCAACAAGTCCTACATGCTCCTACCAGTGCACATAATCCATGAAACTCACAATTTTAATTGTATGCACAACCATCATCTATGTATACAAAGAGGAGAAAAACATCATTGACATATTAGGGGCATCCTAAGACTCGAAACAAACAATTTAAACACTCTATTTTTGCATTATAATTTTCTGGATTTTCTACTTCTAAATTAAGCACACGAAAACATAAACGGAATACGTTATCCCACCCCACACTTAGAAAATTACATTGTCCTCAATGTAAGCACAAATCTATATCAACGAATTTCCTAAGCATGCAATAGTCTAACACATTCCAACATATCATCACAAACCAAAGACAAAGAGAAGGGTTAAGAAATTGCAAACTCTCGGTGATGGCTCCTTCACTTTTCTTTGGTTGACTTGGGTTGCCTCCCAAGTAGCGCTTTGTGTTTATAGTCCATTGCTTAGACTTTCCACCGTGTGTTTATCCGTTCATCATGTGCATTGCTCGGCAGTTGCTGCCCCTCTCGGCAGTAGGATTTTCTTGGCAGGCAAGCTTCTCTCGGCAGACGTGTCTGCTTCTCTTGAGGCCTGATTTTTGGTGTGTTCCACTATCCTAATTCAAAGGTATTGTAAATCAATGTTGTAGTGGACACACAGAGCTTTCCAACGGTATAAAATTCGCCTCAATCGGACCAGTGGAAGTACTCCTTGTTGGGTCTTTAATTGGACCTATCGTGCTGCCCAGTTCTCTGTTCCACCAGATTGACCTTGCTGCCTCAAATTGAAACTGGGAGCAGCTCGAAACTCCAAATGCACTTCTGTAAAATCTTCCGGAAAGTAGACTCAGAGACCTTTCCAACGGTATATGGCTCACTTTCCCAGGTTTTGTGAGATGAAAACGGCAGCCATTCAAAATTGACATACAGTACAGCCAGAATTCTGCTTTGGGCAGAACTTGGTATTTCCTGCATTTTTTTTTTTTCAATTCAATCTGCACACGCACAAGACACATCAAAACGAACTAAACCAAAAATAAATATAAGAAGAAAAAGTTGAGTTAGAAAAGAATGAGTTAGAAAATCAGAGTTAATATGTTAAAGTTAGTAAAGGTTAGCAACAATTACAAGTTAGAATCAAGTTACAAGTTAAAGTTAGCATCGAAAATTTTCTACAATACATACATGAATTAGCAAAGTTAGAGAAGATTTATACAAAACCGAAAATAAAGCTATACGAAATTTGCACAAATATACAAAGTTAACATTCAAATATAACAAGATTTTATAATCCCCGGCAACGGCGCCAAAAATTGATGTGAGCAGAAGCTCGCATGCAATAATAAACCCTGCAATCGCGGCTCACACAAATAATAAACCCTACAAAATATCGTTAGTAGTATAAGCAAGTAGGGATCGTTCTAAGCCGGGGATTAAGGGTACCTGAAATATGAGAATGTTAGATAAAAACACATGTACAAATATACAAAAACATCACGAATGGGGGGTAAGCATGGCGTCGGCAGCAAGGCTGCCCTAGAACTAAATGAAATGAAATTTAAACCCTAATCTACTATATACAAGTGATCATCATCTTTCACACAAAACAGTTCACACAAAGGACTCTTTAACACATAGATTCGCATGCAAGAAAGTAAGAGACAAGTATTCATGCATCTTAGACTTAATCAATTTCAACTACAATTAGAGCGATTAGCCTTTTAACCAATTGTAAGACATCTAATGTTTTAAGATCATGTTATTCGCCTTCGATCCTAAAGTTTATGCTAATCCGGTTTTAAACGTTTTAACATTTAAGCACAAGAGTCTAAATCGAAAACAAGCAAACAAGTAAGGTTGTCAATCTTCTTATTTAACTTGCAAGTTCTAAGGTTCTTTAGATCTAGGTGAGCAACACAATCAAGAAAACTCAACTCGTATAACTTAATCATATTACTCAATCAAATGAAATCTAGCACTTAGAATTACATGCAAACAACAAATGCTTAAACAAAACTAGTGTGTCGATTTTTGTGCCCTAACCTTAGATTACTAATCGATTTTAAGTCTAAATCATGCATCAAATACCTACTGCCCTAATTATCATACATACGAAATTCACATGCTAAAATTACAAAACTTGAACATAAAAATCAATCATGCAATAGTTTACATAAAAGTTCAATAAAAACCAAGAAACGAATTGTGTTAATACAATACAACCAAACTACAACAAATACAAAAGCCATAGGGGGAGTGGATCACACTTTTAGAACCTTTGAAGACTCCTCAAGACGTGACAAGATGGTACTTGCTGCTGCTCCTTAGTGCTCGGCCTAAGCAGAAATCGGCAGAAAACAAGGTGGGGGAATTCAGAAATTTGTAGTGGTGGTGATGGTGTTTTGGCTATGTATTTGGGTATTTGGTACTTAAGAAACTTGGTAGAGCTTTGGCTAGTATTTTGTGCTTGAGATGAGATGATTTTTCTGTAGGAAAACATGGCTATATATAGAGGCAAATTCGGCAGAAACCCTAGGTAGAAAACCTAGTCCAAATCGGCAAAGGCAATCCTTGTGCAACAAGGTTTTGGTTCCTTCCTTTCTTGGTTCTTCTAGGAAACTTCTTTTTCTGATTTTCTTCCTTGGATTGGGCTGCATATCTTCATGAACTTCTTGTGTAGGCTTGACAACTCCATTTGGTGAGCTTGGTCCATGGAAAAATGCCCCAAACCCGCAAGAACACAAGACCGGCAGCAACTCGGCTGGAATGACCTTGCTCCAGTAAATCCAACATATCTCCCTTCTCGGAGCTCCAATTGATGCGATTACAAGTCTCAGATAAACTAGACACATATAGCCATCTCCCCATAAAATATCTCGATCAAATTCCTTGTGAATCGTCGGGAATGATTTTTCGAAGTTGGATCAAAGTCCCAGGAAAATCCTGGAAGCCCCTGGATTGGTTTGCTCGGACTGCCGTTTTGCAGCCATCTTTTGGGTGACTTCCCGAACTCCGATTAATGTGAAATTTTAACACAACATTCCTCAGTATATGAATAATAAGCACACCAAATTTCATTAAATTCTGACAAGGATAGATCGCACTTTTGCTCATCTCAAAATCACGAAAAAGACACATTTTACACTATTTTCCAGATTTCTCAGACTTAGTCATTTTTCGGGCAATTAAGCACATTTCACCAAAACTCTACCAAAATTGACACTAACTATATTATGACTCTATCTTAGACAAATAAGAGTTAAACAAAGTATAAATGAGGGCATACGCATATAATATCATCGCACATTGTGCTCCTATCAGCATTCGAACGCCCGGTAAGAGCCCAATCTCACTCAGGGACTTGGGAGACTGGTGGTAATAGGGGTGACTCGGTCACCACCTACTCTTGGCGGCACATGATGATTAACTCCCCAAGTAAGATTGCACTCTTACTCGGGAACTTGGGGGACTTGTTGGAGGTATATATGGTACACCGCCAAACATGTTCGGCGACCTCGTGGACCGTGCAACCGGCCTGGTATGCCCTACTTCCGGCATGCCTCGGATAGACCGCCACCCCGGCTACATTCCCAATGTCAGAGATCACCGGTGCCGCACCCGGAGGGCGTGCCACCGGGCACCTGAAGTAGCCTTCAGAATAGGGAAACATGTAATAGTGTGTTTGCATCCCACATTGGAGAAGTAGTAGAGGTGGGAAGCCTCCTTCCTTATAAATAGAAGGCTTCCCCCTTAGACTTAGGGATCTTAGATACTTGCTACTCTTGGCATGTAACCACCACCGATGGCTTATTAGCCGGCTATAGTATATTCCAAGTGGACGTAGCCGTGCCCTCCGATGGCACGGTGAACCACTATATATCCTTGTGTTCATGTTCTACCTTTATTATTGTGCATCTGACAGGCCTACGGGTTTGTGCAGAAACAGGTCCAACATGATGAAATTCGACCCTAGGCGAGAAGACATAAGGAGAGTCGAGCTTTGCTATGTGTAGAGACGTTTTTAAGCCTCCTTATCCTAAATATCGAATGTCTTTAGCCAAGCCCCATTACATTCTTTTTATTGATCTTTTCATGATTCATAAGATGGTGAAATTTGATTTGTGGAGATTATCTCAAGAGTAAGCATATAGTTTTGTTTCATTAGTGCACATAATTGTTACATGAGGTTCTTCCATAAACTTTTCACAAAGTGCTTTCGTTTCATAACATATGCAAGTTACTCTTTGTAATTCATTATCTTTCACTTGCATATACTTATGTGTGAATAACCATGCTTCGAGTGAAAAGAAGAGAGTATGCCTAGTGAGGAGGATCGAATTAGTTTAACATGTTTACATACTTATATGTTGCTCTTAGATGTTTATATTGATGTTGCATGTTCATGAAACTTGGGATTTTCGTGCTTAGCATTCTCATGCATCAACTTGAAAGTTATGTGTTCATACGAGCCTGAGACAAATCATTAGGGGCAATAGTAGTTTGAGTCTTAGTTTAAAATAGTTTTGCTAAGGGACTAGCAAAAGATAAGTGTCGGTAGTTGATAGGAGCACAAACTGCTACGATACTAATATGTTTATGCCCTCGTTTATGCTTTGTTTAGCCCTTATTTATTTAAAATCGAGTCATAATATAGATTAGTGAGTATTTGGTAGAATTTGGCAAAAATGTGCTTAAAAGCTGGAAATTTACAGAAAATTAACAAAGTGCTGAAAATCAAAGTCATTATATATTTCGTTAAATCTGTAAAGCTTCCATGTTGCTTTTGATGGATTTTTCTTCTCTTATGAGCAGTACATACATATATGATCGAGCAATGGAAAGAGTTTGAGTGATTGGAGATAAAGAATATGTCGGAAATTGCCACGCAAATTCAGATACAATAGGTTCCAGGAATTTTCTGGGCACATCACTCAACTTCCTGATTTTCCCCAGAAGAACTCATTTGGAACTATAAGACGTGCCACACATGCCTAGAAAGATCTCTGAATCTAGTTTCCACAGAATTTGGAATCGCATCGGTAGCTATTTTTTAGAGAAATTTATACCCGATTGAAGACACAAAAGTCAAATCTGCTGAGAAGAAAGAAAATTTGAGCTTGCTCCCTGCTGATAGGCTGCAAATCTCTGGATGCCAACTTGCAGCCTCTGCCACAGCGCAGCACGCGTAGCCTGACATCCATGCCACCGAGACGTATCGGACACGAGCATGGCGTGTCCGGTCCGTATCCCAAACTGAGCCAGGCGTATCCATTGGAGTATCCGACACGTGTCCAGTGAGGTTCTTACCTATGACACGCCTTATCGGATACCGGCATCACGTATCCGATACGGGCACCTATTCCATGTGCATACAGCCATCGCTGCAGCCTACCGTGCCACACATCGCCTATCGCTGCTGCACAGGAGCCTCGCCAACATGCCATGCATCTGCGCACGTATCCAAGAAGCCAACAAGAAGATGATGCGCATGCGTGCCAGCCATGCGCGCCAGCCTTCGGCGCCCCAGCATGTACACGCGCCTGTGGCCTTGCAACCGAGAACAAGCACCTTCTGCCGAGAGCACTTCCGGGGGAATTTCCAAGCCTTCCTAGAGATGTTAGGAAGATATAAAGGCACGAGAGGACCAGCAAGAGCCACGCACGCACAAGCAAGTTAAGGCCAACAAGAAAACCTAGCGGAAGGAGGAAAGCATGTTCCCGGGTGGACTAGGGAAGTTTGTGACCAGGCTCTTGACTTTTATATCCATCAGAAAAGTGGATTCCAATCCACACAAGGAATCCATGAAGCATTGCAGGCGGCCCATACTGAAAACGCACGGAAGATTCTTGAAGAAAAGAGGAGTACACGGTAAGAAACCTAAACCTTCTCGGTTTAGGTTTTGTTATCCTTATTATTGCCTGTTTTGAACTTAGCTTTTCTCTATATATAGAGGCCGGCATCCATACAGAGAATTAGTCACATTCTAAAGCAAAAACTCTAGCCAAAGCTCTATTAATTTTCAGCCAAAAATCGGACATAAAATCACAAAAGAAAAACCACCACCACCATAAACTTTCTGCTGATTCCTTCACCTACTATCCAGCCACCAATCCGAGCCTCTCCACCACGCATTGAAGATCATCTCAAGTTGTCTATAATGTGTGATCCACTCTACTTCATCTCTCTTTCGGTTTGTAATAAATTTTATGTAGTTATGTGTAGTTTTGTCTATGAAACTCATGTGTATGTTTGGTTATTGTGTTTTCATGTCTATGTGAAAAATGATTGTGAGTTTGGTTTTATAAAGATGCATGTCAATTTGGTTCTTATATTATTAATAAGGTTTTTCAATGATAAGTTTCGAATTGCATGATAATTATAAGGAAAAGATGTAACAAGATAGTAAATAGGATAATCGGCAAGCATGTTAACTTAGTTGTAGTTTCGTTCTTGGTTTATACTTTGAATCCGTGTGCAATAAAGGTTGCTACCCTATACAAACGTGATGTACTTGGGGTATCGATCTCAGTAGCCAAAATAAACATAGGATAATTCGAATGTGTCATTGTTTTATCTTGTGTTGTTTTTATGGATAGAGTGGTTTAAAAAATTTGCATGTGGATGTGAGAAAAGTGACGTCTTACTTGCTAACATGTTTCCAACTAAAAAGACTTTGTGCTTAATTACTTTGTATGTTTGTTTTCGACTTTGTAAGTGTTCTCGAATATGTTTAGTATAAATCTTTGGGATTAGGCTTTAATAGAAAATCTGAAAGTGTTTAAGAAATCTTAAAATCGGTTAGTGAAACCTTGTAGGAGCTAATTAGATTAGAACTAAGTCGAGTCTACAACACTTTAATATGTTGCCATGAGTCTTGTTTGCTAAATTGTTGTGTGTTTTGATTGCTTATGTGCTATTGCTTTGTGAAAGAATGTCGACCAAACTTGTACATAGTAGTTTTTAGATTTAATTTTCGTGTCCTGAGTTTTAGGGGCAGCCATCCTCACTTCAAAACCCCCCATGAAAACGTGTGAATATTTATGTCTAACATTCTCATAGTTCAAGTACCCTTAATCTCCGGCTAGAATGATCCCTACTTATTACTATACTACTAACGTTATAGGGTTTATTATTGTTTGCGTGCTTATGGCATTCTATCATAATCAAATGAAGCATGTGCCTAATTTGAGTCTGTCGTAGGACACCTTAGTTAACCCTTTTGAGCCAATGTTTAGCCATTTCTATCATCACCATTAAACACTTTCCTTGAGCTCAGTATAGTTATACCTTTACCTTGTCACAAAGATTCGGCAAAGCTTGATTTTTAAAGGAATTTTTCGTGTGAAGTGATGAAGAAGAGTAAGTGTGGGGTAGACTTAGCCACGAAAAATATTTGTGTATGCAGCGTGCTGTAGAAAAGGAAAAAAAAAAAGAGAGGAGTTGCTCGGACAAAAGAAAAGGAAAAGAAAGAAAAGTGATCCGAGAGCAAAATAAAAGAAAGGCACGGTTTTGAAATTTTGTTAGCATGGTTTTGAGTCTTGAAAAGTGTATTCAATGTTTTTGGGAAGTTAAGAATGAAGGAAGGGTCCAACAAGAAGAAATCTGACCCTTGGAGAGTAGACATAAGGCGAATCGAGTTTGCTAAAGGCCACGGTGACGTTTGATACCTCCTTATCCAAATAAAAATACCTCTTAGCCTAGCCCCATTACATTTCCTTTTAAAAGATCTTTTTCATGATTCTTAAGATAGGTTAACTTTGATTTGTGGAGTCTCTCTCAAGAGTAAGCATATCGTTTTGCTTCATTGGTGCACAGAGTTGTCACATGAGGTTTTTCCATAAAACTTCACAAAGAGCTTTCGTTTTTTATGATCTATGCAAGATATTTCGTGATTAATCATCTTTCTCTTACATATAATTATGTGTGAATAGCCATGTCTTGAGTGAAAAGAAGAGAGTATGCCTATTGAGGAGAATCGGATTAGCTAAACATGTTTACATGCTCATGTGTTGCTCTTGCGTGTTCATATTGATGTTGCATGTTCATGAAGCTTGGAATTTTCGTGCTTAGCATTCTCATGCATCAACTTGAAAGTTGAAAAGACCCGAACCGGATTTCACCCTGAAACCCAGATAAGGCCCTGTGGGGATCACCTTAAGACTAACTCTATCGATAAATCGATAAGTCAATCTTAAGATGAACAACCCTGAAACCTGCAACAAATAACAACACTTTTAATTCCTGTTCCAACCTCAACGCCTGGATCCATCTGCTCCCCAAATCACAACCGCCACAAATAAACACAAAAACAACTCAATTGGCTCACAGGTAATCAGAGCAATCTAATACAATGAACTGGGAATACAAAATAGAAAGGTAAAATGATCCATAGATCCTACCAAGCGGAACCAAGGACGAAGATGACTATCCCTCGACTTTGAGTACTCTTGACCTCAAATAAACTAATCTGCAAACTAGGCGATTTAAAACGAAGAGCACAGGGGAAAGTAAATTAAAAACGTTAGAGTGAGTGGATAAAATAAAATAATTTAATATAATAATTTAAATAAAAGTATCATATTACTTTCCCAATATTTTATAAATAAAAACTACAATGCATGCATTTTAATAAAACGTTCCACGTTTAAGAAAATCGTATTTAAAAATCAGCCCCGCTGATATGTCAAATAAACAAATGGTATTTTGTTTATATATTCAAGGCAAAATAGTTTTAAAAAATCAAATAATAACATTTCACGACCAATCTCATTGGTCATATAAATACCCGACTCCGCTGGTTCAGGAATTTATTAAATAACAGAAAATCTCATAAGAGAAAACATTCCCGAAACTCAAATAATATAATATCATGACCAATCTCATTGGTCATATAATAAAACACCACCATTTAATAGTAAGTCTCCCATGCTAAGGGTCGAGCCTCCAAGGCTCTGTAGCGTTCTACGCTAAACCTGTACACGTCGACCACCGAGTTAAATCTGACCTATGTGGCCAACTCGTCACCTCGCATGGGCTCAGGTGACTAAGCTAGCTAGCATCAATATATATAGATCCTGATATAGTGAAAATCCGAAAACAAAACCGAAAATACGCTTCCCCTTATATATCATAAATCAGTACGGTCCCCAACTGCACATCTGAGGCTTAAAAATACCATAATAGCCTCGAAGAAAATATATATACGACACGTCCCACATGCCGTAAAATAATATCGAAAAATTTATATATATATATATAACATCGACATGTCTTATATGTCGTAAAATCACAAATAGAGAAAACATAAAATCCGGAGAAATCTCATTTCCGATCTTTACATTTAAATACATATAAAACTTATTCATAAATATCAAATATGAATGATTAAAACATACTATTTCCGGAAATCTCATTTCCGGATGAAATTACGTACTACTTAAAATAGTAGTAAATATATAACCCAAATCCATAATTTACTTTAAATATCAATAGCATAAATTTATATGAATTATCATGCTTCCGAAATCATATATTTAAAATAAACTGCATTTTATTAAAATAGTTTTGCATGCATTTATCTAAAATAAAAATCTACTCACAGTACGACGGAGCGCATCACTATTCCGAACTCTCGTCACTTCAAGTAACCTCTCGACCTGTAACAGAGATGTATTTAAAAGATACTTCAGAACTCGTAGTTAGATTATAAAAGTTAAATCTACAGACGTCCTCCCTCGCCTGAAACATCCCAAATTTCTTTCTTGTTATCGGTATAGGAATTATTCCTCAAATACCGAAACAATTTACGTCCAAAATTACTCATGACACCCATCCCGAGTCCAATAAGTTCTTTTACTGGTTATTTCATCTTAAAATCCTTTTACCCAGTTTTTATCTTCTTACAGTAAGTCAATAGTAACATTTACTGGTCAAACAGTAATTATTCAAGACAGACAGTAAATGGTCAAAGTCCAATTACTATTTACTATTTACATTTTATCTTTACTATTTACCATTTACTGAATTACTGTTTTACTGTTTACCTTTCAAATTTTACCGTTGTACTTTAATCTTTTTACCCTTCTTCAGCCTCCCACCGCCGCCACCGCCGCTGGCAGCTCCGCCACTGAGGTTAAAAATGCCTCTAATTCATCACAAATCAACCCAAAAAATCACCACCACCTCAGGACCTCATCCCCGCCGCCTCCGTCTCCAAAAAGTACTGCAGCCGCCGCAAACGGCAGCAGATTCTCCCCAATTTCAAAAATCAACAAAATTCAACTAATCAAACATCAAACCACCCTTAATCGACTCCGAAGAACATCCTAAGCACGGATTCGACCTCCAATTACATCAATTTCATCATCTCCACCACTCACCAACAAAGAGCCCGAAACCCTATTCAAATTTCTCCTTACCTTGATCAAATTGGATCAATTCCTTCCATAGAGTTGTTGTATGGGTCAAGACCTTCAATTCAAGACCGGAATTGGGTCGATTGGTGGCCGGAGGAGAGAGTTCCCAGTTCGACTGTCTCAATCCTTCTCGGACTTCAATCGGCTGAACGGAGGCGAATCAAACCGCGTCGCTGCCACAGAAGAGAAGAGAAAGAGGAGGCGGTCCAAACGGGACCGATGACGAGCCGATCGGTGGCCGGACGATGGAGTTCTAAGGGCGGCTCTTCCGTCAGTGGGGATCGGAGGAAGAGAGAGAAAGAAGAAGGAAAGAACAAAGAAAAAGAAAAAGAAAAGGGGGATTTCCCTTTCGGGAAATTTCCTTCTCTATTATTTATACTCGTCCAAAAACGTATTTTACGTCATAACGTTTTCATGCAAACTCCAAATTAAATATGCTACTCGTCCACGAACTCATTTTAATGACCTCTACCTTGTCGAGAAATAAAATTCTCGAACGGGTCAACATATAAAAAGTCAACCTTTAGAACTTTCGAATCGTAAAAACAAATTCTCGGAACGTAAAAATAAAAGATAAATTGTCAGAAGGTAATTCGAGGTTCGGGTCGTATCAAAAGCTATATGTTTAAACGAGCCTGAGACAAATCATTAAGGGCAATAGTTTTTTTAGAGTCTTAGTTTAATTTAGTTTTGCTAAAGGACTAGCAAAAGATAAGTGTGGGGTAGCTGATAGGAGCATAAAATGTCACAATCTTAATATGTTTTACCCACGTTTATACTTTACTTTAACCCTTATTTATTTAGAATTGAGTCCTAGTAATGAGTAATGAGTCTTTAGTAGAGATATCATAAAAATGTGATAAGTATAGAGGAAAATACAGAAATCCGACAAAGTTCTTAATAGCGATAAGAAATCTAGTTAAACTAGGAGTCTTTAAATGTTTCGTTGAATCTGTAAGGCCTGGACCTTGTCTTTTATGAATTTAACTTCTCTGATTTTTAGTAAACACAGTAAGGATTCGGCAATGGAAGGAGTTACAGCAATTGGACCAAGGAAAGATGCCAAGAATTGTAAAAGAATCCAGATGCGGAAGCAACAAGTTCATGTGCACATCATCCAACTTCCATAATTTCTCCAGAACGGCTCACTTGGAACCAGAATGCATGCCATATATGCATGGAAATCCCTAGGAGTCTAGTTTCCAGAATATTTGGAATCGCATCAATATCTATGTTCTGAAGTTATGCCCGAATCAAGACGCAAATGTCAAATCTGCCGAGGAAGAAAAGCAAGTTTCCAAACAGAATATTGAAAATGCCAAATAGGAAGCTGGAAGTGCCGAATTGCCAAGGAAGACAACGCAGCTGTGCAGCGCTAAACCTGCAGCCTGCCGAGGTGTGTCCGACCATGACATGTCGTATCTGACACATATCCAAAGCATTTCCAAGGCGTATTCCAGACGTACCAAAGACGTATCCGTCAAAGCTTTGTAAAGATATTACGTATCCGAGGCGTGTCCGACACTGGCACTCATGCCGTCAAGTCCATGCCGAGCAGCCGCGAAGCACTATGCGCGAACGCCTGCGTGTTGATAGGAGCATAAAATGCGACGTGCTTAATATATTTTACCCTCGTTTATATTTTGCTTTAACCCTTATTATTGTAGAATCAAGTCTTAATATAGAGTCATGAGCTTTTGGTAGAGATATATTGAAAATGTGCTAAAACATAAGAAATTTACAGAAATTTGACAAAGTTCTCAAAATAGAAGTCTTTAAATGTCTCGTTAGTTCTGAAAAAGTTTCACTTTACTTTTAATAAATTTTTCTTCTCTTATGAGCAATAGACATGTTGAAAATTGAGCATTGGAAAGAGTTACAATAATTCAAGCAAAAGAAGCTGCCAGGAATTACAAGGAGGAAGCTATCACAAATCCAGCAAGTTCCAGTTTTAACCTGGACATATCATCCAACTTCCACAATTTCTCCAGAACGGCTCAGTTGGAATTAAAAGACGTGTCATATATGCACGGAAAGCTCTGGGAGTCTAGTTTCCAGATAATTTTGAATCGCAACTATGGCTATTTTTTAAAGGAAGTTATGTCAGTCAGAACGTCGGAAGGTCACTGCCTGCCGAGAGAAAGAACCTACTGCCCTCTGAGAAGGAATTTTGTGTTTCTGCACCAAAGTGGCATCCAAATATATCAAATGAGAGATTATGAGCTAAATGAAGGATAGGGGACCAAGCCACGCTAAAATGAAAGTGCAAATAAGGAAAGAAGAAGTTCCCTAGTCCTAATAGGAAAAGGAATGAAATCTGCCAGTTAGGAGAATGAGTTCCTGAACAATCTAGGGAACCTTGCAGCTGCATTGTGGACTATTTATCCATAGAGAAATATAGTTGATCCATCAAGAAGTCCATTGCAGCTGTGATCTATGAAGAAAATCGGACAAGAAGTTCTAGAAGACTTGTATGAATGAATTATATAAATATTGCAGATGGCAAGATTGAAATAAGAAATAATTGAGAATTAGGATAATGGGACACATTAGCACTTAAGAGTATACGATGGGGATCCGCTGCAGTCGGGCTATCAATCAAAAGATACTAGGCATCATTAAGCACATAAGATGGAAGGAAACAAGGGAAGTCTACAAAACCTAACAACCTAATGCTCTGATACTAAGTTGACAGACCCGCCCCTAGATTTCCCCTTAAAATCCGAGGTGGACCTGTGTGGCCAAATTTAGAGGATAATTACATAACCACTTCTAAAAATGGACTACTTCTAAACCTGAAAATTAAAAATTACACTTCTAATATGATACATCTCCACTAAACTTCCAAATACGACCTCATGTCCCTCACAAAACATCCATCACCAACCTTAAAGAATAAAGGTCACTAGCCCAACTATGACATACTAAGTATTCAATATTTAACCCATGGTTACATTAGAGCATAAGGTACAAAGTCTAATAAAATGCAAATATAAAAGAATACGAAGAAAAAAAAGTCCTACAAGTCTAGAATGGATAACGGTGGATAGGGAGAATGTCTCAACGTGGTGTGGTCCAACCTCAGAGAAATCTACTACCTGGGTAAAACAGAAAACCAAAGATCCTTGAGATAAAAAAAATAGGAAAATGTGAGACAAGCTCAATGAGAGGACAAAACTAAAGTCATAAACATCCTCTTAGAAACTCGATTTCTTTAAAAATCATTTCTCTTTCGCAAACCTTTTGCATGCAATGAATGTCAATTGTAGAAAACAATTTGCAAGATTATTATACAAGTGAAAACTTGAGAATCGAATCGTACGTAATATATCTCATAGTTAGAAAAATAATTAAATATATCTTGATGTAATATCATAAGAAATGAAGGCAATAACTGAGATAGAACACAATACTTCCTTACAAACTCAATTTGTGTAAATAACTCGCAACTCAAACTTTACCAATCTTGTATCCAAAACTAAACTAGTCATGCACCTACACTGAACTAAGTCAGAATAGGCAGAGCGTGGCGGACAACTAGTCATGCACCCATGTTAAGCGAACTTATCATGGGCAGAGCGGGGAGGAGGAAGAACTGGTCGTACATCTGTGCGCAACAGGCAGAGCAGGAGAACTGGTTATACACTTGTGTGTCCGCCAAACACAAGTAGAGCGAGAAGGGTATACGTGCACGTATCCGAATGAACTAAATCATCATATCGTAGTAACTTCTGGGTTGGGTACTCATAAGGTAATTAGAAATCTTATTTACTTTCTCAAAATAAAGTTTCCTTTCTTTCATGAAAGCAACAACTCTTAAAACATTAAATCCGAGAATTTAATTGAAGGATTCTTTTCTTTTTCTCAAAACAAGCAATTTAACTCAAAACATGAATCATATAATCCCATAGAGAAACCTTAATGAAGGGTAAATAGATAAACTAGAAACTCAATAAGGCATGGAAATACTTCTTCATTTTCAAAGGTAAGCAACTTTACTTTTGTCACAAGACCGCATAAATTTTTATAAAATAATTAATTCAAGAGTAAACAAATAAATACTTATGAGAAATAAATAGAAAATCAATAAATTCAAAATAAATAAGTGAATGCATGTATTTCTTTAAAAAAACAAAGTCCAACTCACAATGAAGAATGGCTAGGTGTGTCCCAACTCGAGATCGTCCACGGAAACTCCATCAACCGGATTACCTTGACTTTTCTCCAAATTCTTTATGATTTGGCCGGAAACTACCCAATCTTCTCTCAATTTCGAGATCGGGGGTGGCTGGAATCGGCGCCGGAGTTGACTTTTGTAGTGGTGGCAAGGGTGGGGTGCCTCCCCCTTTTTCTCTCCCTCTTTTCTTTTAGTTCCTCCCGTGCAATTAAAACTAGGGTCAATTAAAAAACCCAAAATACCCCCCACCCAAAAATACTTATAATTTCTTCGTTAAAACTTCATTTAACATGCTGCTTGCGCCTACACTCTCGTATCGTCGCGCTCTATTTTACTAAGGTATGAAACTAATTTATAAAAATATATTTTTCTAATAGAAGAGGCTAATTTAGTGATAAGATGAATTAATATCTAAATGCAATACAATTAAGTAAAATCAAGGTAATTATAGGTTCGGGGTGTTACACAAGTGACAACTCTTTATTGAAAATCTCAAATGAAACAATACAAAGTACAGCTGTAACTATAGCTTGAAAAAAAGAAGCAATTGAAAACTAATGTCGAATGGTTAGCCCTTATATTTTTGCTTCTTTAAAAGAATATATATATATATATATATATATATATATTATAAAACTTTATTAACAATGGTTATACATGTATGCTAGTGCGCCCTTACAATTTATATTCTTGGAGACAAATTCATGATTTTTTTTAAATTTAAAGAGTTTGTTGCACATCTTACATACAATTTTCTTTTCCCGACAATGAATGTGTGCTGCAACTAAACTCTATCTTTTCCGACGACTTTCCGATGAAACAAAATTATATCGGAAATAAAAATTATTTTTGACCACATTCTAAGTATTTCCGACACATCAATCGTCCATCGGAAATAACGATTATGTTTCCGATGGCAAATGTTTTCAGTTAGAAATAGTGTTATTTCCGACTAAAAATAGATGTTATCGGAAAAACTTGGTCGGAAAAGGGCATATGTGTTGTAATGAGACAAGTATAAGGCAAGACTTGTTATTAAAGAATATAGGTTAAAGGAAGGTCTGGATTATTTTGACACTTATTCTCCTATGACGAGAATAATCTTCATCCGGATGGTACTTGTTATTGCAACATTGTACAATGATGAATTGTGTAATGATGAAGTACATCAAATGGATGTGAAAACGGCTTTTCTAAATGGAGATGTAGATAAAGAAATCTACATGGAACAACCTAAGGGTCAAGACAGGAAAATGTGAAAATTAGTGAAATCATTATATGGCTTAAAACAAGCACCAAAGCAATGACATGAAAAGTTTTACAACATCACAATCACCAATGGTTTCATAATTAATGAATGGGATAAGTGCGTCTACATTAAGGATACATAAAATGGATATGTCATTTTGTGCCTTTATTTGGATGATATGCTTATCGTCGGGAGCAATAATAAAATGATCAAGTCCACTAAAAACATGTTAAATTCAAAATTTGAAATTAAGGATATCAGACTTGTTGATGTGATCTTAAGGATAAAAGTCACAAGAACATCAAAAGGACTTAATCAAACACATTATGTGGACAATATCCTTGAGTAATTTTGCAAGGAAGGTTCTGGAATTGTCAGAATTTCAGTAGATATGACTCTACATTTGTCCGAGAGAGAGAGAGAGAGAGAGAGAGAGAGAGAGTGTGTGTGTTTCTGAATCAGAATATTCGAAAGTCATTAGGACTCTAACGTACTTAATTACATATACAAGACAATATATAACTTATGCAGTAAGCAAACTAAGCAGATACACGAATAATCATGGAGTTATGTATTGGCAAGAAATTGCAAGAATACTCAAGTACTTAAGGTATACTCGTACATATAGGCTACACTACAAAATATCCCTAGTTTTCATGGAAGGATTAAGTGATGCAAACTGGATATGCGACATGAAAGACTCACGGTCTATTAGTAGATATGTATTCACAGTAGGGGGTGCATCAGTGTCCTAGAAGTCATCAAAACAAATGATTATAACTAAATCCACGATGGAATCTGAATTTATCGCTCTAGAGAAATGTGTGGAGGAAGCAGAATGGCTACGCCAATTCATAGAGGACATTCCTAGATGGACAAAACCTGTGCCTGGAATTTGCATACATTGTGACAGTCATTCTGCAATTAGCAAATCACAGAGCAAGATGCACAATGGTAAGTCTAGACACATTCGTAGACGACATAATACCATCAAACAACTACTTTCTACTGGAGTACTTATCTCTATAGACTATGTAAGGTGTAAGGATAATATTGCGGATCTGCTAAGCAAAGTGTTAAACAGAGAGTTAGTTGATAAATTCTCGAGGGGAATGGACTGAAGTCCGTTGGAAATTTAAAATTTATAGTGAATACCTAACCTAGCGGCCTGAAAATCCTAAAAGCTAGGTTCAAATGGGAAAACTAAATTGTAGAGTTGAGATTGGATCACTATGGGGAGTTCCTCAAATCCATTTTTATAATAAAAACATCAATCTCGTAAGACTTAGGTTAAACTAAGCTTTTAATAATTCTTATGTATCTGGATTAGTAAATGAAGTAATGCATGTTACTCTTATTTAATAAAATCACATGTGCAAAAGTTATTTAGGGCATAACTCTTTTCGAACTACTTGCAAAACCAAACATGTGTCCATAGACCAAAACTGGCACAATAATGAGAAAAGGGCTGTAGCATTTGCTGTAATGGTTTTTATGCCCATTCAGTTCCTTTGTAGCAGTATTGTGAATTCACTTTTGTCATTAACTGCTACGGCCATTCCCATAATATAGATAGGACCTTCTAAACATCAGTCTAAATAACCTCAAACACTCAGCTTTCCCCTCTTCTGAAAAATCATTCTCTACTCTTTTTGTATTCATTATGGTGATAGAAAGAGGTTCTTTCCAGGTTTTTGTAGGAAACTTATTCAACGGACCGAGGTATAAGTGAACCAAAAACTATTATTCAATTTCAGCTATTCATTTGATCTAGTCTTTGCATGGCACCAAGTTCAATATTAACACCATTACGAGCTTGAAAAAAATAAACACACTTAATACGGTAAAAATATGTTGAAGGTAAATATAAAATTTAAATCAAGTAAATTTTGGAACTCGGATCACCCCCAAAAAAGAATCTAGAAGGTCTCACAATATCAGATGCAGAGAAGAAGAATAGCCCATGCAAGATACCCAGTAGTCATAGTTAGATCTTTTACTTGTTTAAATGTTCTAAAATGATGAGTGCACTAATTCATGATGCTATGCCACCTCGTCGCCATTCTCTTCCTCAATTCCTTCTCACTTGAAGTCTTGAACCGAGTCATGTATAATCATTCCAATTTTCATTTAACCGACCTCAATTTTTGAGTCTTTGGTTCATTCGAGCGAGATTGATGACATGTCAACCTGAAACAGTGATAGACCGAATCTTCATCTTACGGCCATATCTCGACGGTGGACCATCGTCGTTGCCTTCGTTTCCTCAGCGTAGTCGCCTAGCTAGTCAATGTTCTCCAATAGTTTATGGAGGAGATAAACTCGAGGGTTGGAAGCTTCTGCAACTCCGGCTTGAGAGCGAATTCCGACAACGGTTAGGGGGTCGGAAAATTGATTAACTCTCGGAGTTCTAAATTTAACAACCAAACTAGATCTGTTAGTACATGAGACTTGCACATGGCTGATACAAGTGAACCTCGGTGCATAGAATCAGCTCCATTGCAGCTTAAGTGTTCTGTTAGTTGTTGTATCTTGTGAGACCAACGTCATTCAGACCTATTGCACTGGTAGAGGCGACGTGATTGTCTTAAAAATAGTGTGTGACACATATGACTCTACTTCTCAAATCTGTATCTGCTCAGTATTGGTTGAATATCATTATGTAATTTTTGTTCTAGGAGAAATAGATGATAATAAACTGTGTCTTTATTGATTGATAAGGAGGCATTTATATAGGCATTACATCAAGTATCCCTGGTAATCAGGGATTCCCTATCTAATAAAGTATCTAGACTACTAGCCTTATTAGGACAAGACACACCACGGAAGTTACGGAATTAACCTTCCTTGAACACTCCCCCTTGTGTCGCGTCCTCAATGGTGCATGAACTGTTGCCTCGTTAAAACCTTTGCCAGCAAACAAAAACCTCTTGGGCAAAAATAAAAGCATGGTCTAAGGGAAAAGAGTACAACGCACCAACTACAAGTATGTGAGACATGTATAACTAGACTCCCCCTGAAGTCTAGATAAGAACTCCCCCTGATAGTCAATCAGTCTTTGAGTTCGGATAAGCGACACATACCAATGCGCTTTACATGCTTCACAAATGTAGATTTGGGTAGAGACTTGGTGAACAGATCAGCTGCATTATCTTATGAGCTGACTTGCTTCACTTGGATATTCAAAGTCTCTTGCTGCTGATGATTGTAGAAGAACTTAGGCGAAATGTGTTTAGTATTGTCACCCTTGATGTATCTCAACTTCATCTGCTCAATGCATGCTGCATTATCTTCAAATATGCAAGTTGGTCCCATCGTAGTAGACTCAAGTCCACTAGACTCTCGAATGTGAGATATAACTGAGCGAAGCCAAACACATTCTTTGACTGCTTCATGTAGTGCAATAATCTCAGCATGGTTCGAGGAGGTAGCAACAAGGGTTTGTTTGGTTGATCTCCAAGATATCGCTGTATTCCCAATGGTAAAAACATAACCGGTTTGGGAACGTCCTTTGTGTGGATCTGACAAATATCCAGCATCAGCAAATCCTACCATCACATCATTTGGTGTATCTGAGTAGGAGGGGGTATCGCCAAATCCGTATCGGGACCACGACTTAGAATCCTCGGGTCCGGATATGTTGGCGGATATGGCTGCAGGATGGCGGATGGCTGAGCCGCGGCTTGTTGTGGCGAGGCAGGGTGCTGCTGAGCCAAAGCCAGTCTTGGCGGCTGACCGGTGGTGATCCGAGCCACGGTTTGTGTTGTTGGATGCAAGAGATCGACTAGGTGTGAATCCTGATGAGTGTATCGATAGTACAAGCCCATGTCAAGGGTTCCTTTAAGGTATCGAAATATGTTCTTGATTCCAACCCAATGACGTTGTGCTGACGCAGAGCTAAATCTAGCTAACAAGTTCACTGAGAAAGCAATGTCTGGTCTAGTACACTGAGCTAGGTATAACAAAGCTCCAATTGCACTAAGATATGGATATTCAGCTCCCAAGACCTCTTCGTCATCTTCTTTCAGACGAAAGGGATCTTTGTTGATATCCAGACTTCTAACGACCATGAGAGTGCCTGTAGGATGCATAACTTTGTCCATGTTAAATCGCCTGAGCATCTTTCGGACATATGCAGATTGGTGTATAAAGATTCCACCACTTCGGTGCTCTAGTTCTAAGCCTAGGCAAAACCGAGTCCTTCCCAGATCTTTCATCTCGAATTCGGATTTCAAGTAGCTTGCGGTCTCATTGATCTCATTTAGAGTTCCAATGATGTTCATATCGTCAACATAGACGGCTATAATGGCAAATCCTGAACTTGTTCTCTTTATGAACACACAAGGGCACAACTCATCATTCTTGTATCCTTTCCCAATCAAGTAATCACTTAACCGTGTGTACCACATCCTACCAGATTGTCGGAGTCCATATAGAGATCGTCTCAACCTGATAGTAAATGAACTTCGTGGTTTTTGTTCACTTGACTTGGGTAACGAAAGTCCTTCTGGCACTTTCATGTACATCTCCGTATCTAGATCCCCATAAAGATACGCTGTTACAACATCCATAAGCTGCATATTGAGTCTCTCTGAGACTACCAAACTGATAAAGTATCGGAAGGTAATAGTATCCATGACAGGAGAATACGTCTCCTCATAATCAATTCCAGGGCGTTGAGAAAAACCTTGCGCCACGAGTCGAGCTTTATATCGCTGGACTTCACCATTCTCATTGCGCTTTCTGACAAAGACCCATTTATGTCCAACAGGCTTCACGTTCGGCGGTGTAGGCACAACCGGTCCGAATACTTGCCTTTTCTTTAGAGAGTCTAGTTTAGCCTGGATTGCTTCTTCCCACTTCGGCCAATCCGCCCTACGTTGACACTCATCAACAGTGCGGGGTTCCATATCGTCGTCGTCACTTCTTGAGCAACGGTGTAGGCGAATGCATCATCGATATACATGGAATTCCTTTCCATAAGATTGTGCATGCATAAGTAGTTTAGTGAGATTTCCTTGTTCTCCAACATCAACGGTGAGTCTGAGGCGTCCCCCAGATGATTCAGAGTTTATCCTTGGACATAGGTATAGTCGGAGACAATCTCGTGTGACGGTGTCACAGTATCGATGATGAACGGATCGCTTTGTGCCTGGACACATGCCCTCTTTCTAGGTACATTGTCCTTGGAACCGATTGGTCTCCCCCTCTTTCTAGGAGGATCCGAAGTCGACGCAGGCCCTCCACTTGGAGGTGTCGAGCCTAGGCTGCCGACAGCACCTAGGGCTGCGGGTCCGGGACCGGCGGCGCGTGCTCGCGCGTGGCGAGGAATGTTGAGCCTTGCAGGTACATTCGCAGCAGGTATGGTTGATCTTGTCACTTTCGCAATATCAATAAAGGAGTCGGGCATCGAATCCACCACCTTTTGTAGTTCCAATATGCGTTGTATTTCGGTCTCACACTGAGACGTACGGGGATCATAATGAGACATAGTGGGAGAGAACCACGTCAATTCCTGACGTTCACTAGGGACGGATGCGGCCCCATATCCCCCTAACGGCGGGAAGGATGTCTCATTAAAGTGACAATCTGCAAATCTTGCAGTAAACAGATCACCTGTCATATCCAACATAAATAGTTATGTTGGTGGATTGTTGGTGCTTCATATCCAACATAAATAGCTAATCGTCGTTGTGGACCCATCTTGTTATGTAGTGGAGGCGTGATAGGCACATATACGGCACAACCAAAAGTACGCAGATGCGAAATATCAGGCTCGTAACCAGTTACCAACTGGTACGCACTAAATGGTTGGCTATCTGTGGGTCGTAGACGAAAAAGCATAACTGCATGTAATATTGCATATCCCCATGCTGAAACCGGCAAATTAGTGGCCATGACAAGGGACCTAGCAACAAGCTGTAGTCTCTTAATAGCGGCTTCTGCAAGACCGTTCTGAGAATGAACGTGGGGCACGGGATGTTCAACTTCAATCCCAACTGACATGCAATAGTCATCAAAACACTTTGACGTAAACTCTCCAGCATTATCCAGTCTGATTGACTTAATCGGATTGTCCGGGTGGTGAGCCCAAAGCTTAATGATCTGAGCTAGGAGTTTAGCAAATGCAGCATTCCTCGCGGACAACAACGCTACGTGTGACCAACGCGTTGACGCATCAACCAGAACCATGAAATATCTAAATGGTCCGCATTCTGGTGTTATAGGTCCACAAATATCACCTTGTATTCTTTGTAGGAACGGAATATTCTGTTTATTATCAATAGCAAAAGATGGTCTTGCTTGAAGTTTTGCTAGTGAACAAGCTTTGCAAAACGAACGATGAGCATTAGACATCGCTATAGAAGCATGAGAAGCAGGAGGAGGCCGAACCTCTCCTTGGAGCCGAGAGGCGGCTATCGACGGCATGGCGGCCGAACCGAGGCCGAGGCGCCCTCTGTGCTTTTGTGATCTGAAAAACGGATGACCGTGGGAGCATTTCAGAATACGAATCATCAGATCACGACCCGGATGACCGAGTCTCTCATGCCAAAGCTTGTAAGCATCTGAATCGCATAAGACAACAACATGAGATTCATTGGCTCTAATGGTTGTGAAATACATGCCATTTCGAACACGCTTACACTTCTCCACAATGCGAGTACGCAAATTCTCAGTGGAGGTGATCAACAGATATTCAGTTCCATTTTCAACATAAGTACTGAGGTGATAGTCATTGTCACGCACATCCTTGAAAGCTAGCAAGGTTCTTGGAGCCTTAGGCGCATATAGGGCGTCCTCTACCCGAATTTCAGTGCCATTTGGCAATAAGAATTTAGCAGTGCCACGACCCTTAATGACGGGTCCGGTTCCTGTCATCGTAGATAACGACGATTCTCTTGGCGAAAAATCCAAAAACAATTGCTGATTCCTCAGAATCGTGTGAGTTGTTGCACAGTCCAACAAACACTCAATCTCGCCTTGATACATCTACAAAAACAATGTAAATTGAATCAATAGTCTACTTTAGACTTTGGCGAACACTTTAAAGTAAGTGTACTGAAGCAATATATCATCACAAAATGAAGTGCATTAAGGCCAATAACATAGCCATGGCATCGACATAACTTGAGAGAAAGAGATAAGCCTTATTTTAATCACCGAATACCAACATTGAGAGTTAACATAGCCTAGGTCAGAGATTGAGACCGGACACCGTCGTAGGTGGCGTGGCCGAGCCAAGGCCGAGGCCAAGGCAAAGGTCGGGGCCAAGCCAAAGCTGAAGCTGTGGTAAGGCCGAAGCTACCCTGAGGCCGAGCCGAAGCAAGGCGAGTGGTGAGGGTCGTCGGGCATTGAGGCAATACGATGCGACGGTTGAGCTAAATCCGGAGCATGGCGAGTCCGAAGACACGTCGTTGCCGAGCCATTGATGCAAAAGTTGCATTTGTTCGATAGGCTATCGATGTTGGTTTCAAAAACTGGATTCGGTGTTGAGCCAAGCTGGCGAGTGGCCATGGCGAGCGAGGCTTGGCGAGTCGCGGCCAAGCGGCTGAGTGGCCTTGGCGAGCGAGGCTTGGCGAGTTGCGGCCAAGCGACTGAGTGGCCTTGGCGAGCGAGGCCTGGCGAATCGCAGCCAAGCGGCTGAGTGGCCTTGGCCAGCGAGGCCTGGCGAGTCGCGGCCAAGCGGCTGAGTGGCGTTGGCGAGCGAGGCCTGGCGAATCGCAGCCAAGCGGCTGAGTGGCCTTGGCGAGCGAGGCCTGGCGAGTCGCGGCCAAGCTCCTGCCGATAGGTTGGCCTAATGTGCAACGCGATTTCTCGCGAGTCTCTCATTTGTCTTTGTGATTTTATTTCGGATTTGAGTTAACATCACCAGAATTGTGGTGAACTCAAAATAATTATGCCATTGTAAATTGGACGCATTGAACCATTTATGCTTTCATAGGGATGTAAAAATCTCAAATCATTCATTGAATAAGAGAATTTTTATTGATGACAACTCAAAAGTACATCAAAGATGTTCTAAACGACTTATCGAACAAAGTCGTGAATTATGACTAAAGAAAGCCAAAAATAACAATCAAAATCAAATTTGAACATGTATCTCATGACCTAAGTCAAATACGTATTCATAATCCGGAGTGTCATACTCCTGAGTCCTATGCTTCTTGGTAGGTTGGAAGTCATCAACGGTGAAGTTGGTATCTTCTTCATCGTACTCTTCTTCCTCAAAGTCTCCTACATAGTTTGTTTCTTGTTCTATGTATTGCTTGTGTTTCTTGTAGGCAGCTTGGACATCTCTACTTGCTTTGCAATTGCGTTGAAAGTGATTCTTAGAGCCGCATTTGAAGCAAGGAGCCGAAGCATTGTTTGAGGCGTAGCCACCACGCTTGGGGCCGGAACCGAATCTGTTCCCCCCTCTAGGAGCGGCGGCACCGCCGCCGTCCCGTTTCCATGTGAGGTTCCGGCTAGGGCCGGCACCTCCTCTTCCTCCTCTTCCCCCACGTGTTGCTCTTGGCGCACGTGGTGGTGGTGGTGCTTGACGTTCGTGAAGATGACTCCTTGGCTTAGGAGCCCTACCATGGGCTTGGTGAGATTCGGCTAAGAATTTCGGACCTCTAGGCCTTTTGTTGGTAGTAAGAATCAACTCATGGTACCTCTCCTTTCTTTGAAGCACATTCATCAAGTCACTGAAGGTTTTAATGGTGCCTTTCTCACGGAGATCACGGAACTGATGCGACAACATGGACGCAGATTCTGGGAATGTCGTGAATGTCTTCTCCATCATATCATCATCGGTCTTGTCGACCCCACAAAAGCTCAGATCAGACTGTAAATTAAGCATAGTCTGATGGTATTCCTGGACGGAATCAAAATCCAATAAGCGGATTTGCTCCCAATCTGACAGAAGGTCAGGGAGTTGTGCGTCATGCACATTGTTGAAGCGGTCCTTGAGGATGTCCCATAGCTCTTTGGGATCGGTTTTTCTCAGGTATTGCTTTTTGAGCGTTGGATGGATATGGCGCCTGAGAAACATCAGGGCTTGAGCTTTTTGTTCAGGTGAAGCATGCAAGTTTTCATCCTCAGGAAGGGCAATGGTGGCTGTAAATCTTTTGCCAATGAAGGTGTTCTCTACATCTGAGACCCACCTCTTGTATTCTTTGCCTTGGACATCCAAGATGTCGAATTCTGGACGCTGAGTGTCAGCCATCTACATAACACAATAGGGAGATGTCAAATTTGATTTTGATTGTTATTTTGAATACTAATCAAGTTTGATTGTTTTTTCTTTTTCTTTTAGAACAGTGCCAAGATATATTATGGTCACATAAATCGATGCATAATGTGACATCAAGTCACAATCGATATCTTCCCTTTATTTTCTTTTGAAAAAGAGACGTTATGGTTCACAGTGACATCATAGTCACAAGTATAACGGTGGCCGGTAACATCACAGTTACCCCAATGAACGTTGGCACCGGGGTGACTAAATCCCCGTATGCCGTCCCGAGAAGCGATAGAATCGGGATGAGGTAGTAGGGACACGAAAAGGTCCCAAAAGAAAACACAACCCAACTATTGAAATTTCATAAGCGGGAACGATTATAAAATATTTACCTCTTCAATTGAAACTTGATCGAAAGAAACTTGACTTTTGGGGGAGCTTGTTTTCTTCGATTTTTCTTGATGTATTCTCAGCAACGAAGAAGGCTTCAAGGGCCGCTTGCTTGGCTTGCGAGCAATTTTGGTCTTCGAGGGATACGTGCAAAGAATAGCACGCAAGGGAGGGCTGCTGGCGAGCGGGTTGGGTTGCAAGCGAGCAGGTCTGCCGAGAAGCAGAGGAGGAGCAGCTCGTGAAGGTACGGCGCGGCAGGGAGGCAGGTCGGCAGCGCAGGTACTGCCGAGAATGGACCGACGGTGCCAGAGGTAAGGACGGCGGTCGGCGGTTGGGATGAGGGTTTCGGGAAAAAAAAAATCAGAATCAGGGTTTTAGGGCTATTAGACGGGAGGCTAGAGCAACATGCTGATAACGTGTTCTAGGAGAAATAGATGATAATAAACTGTGTCTTTATTGATTGATAAGGAGGCATTTATATAGGCATTACATCAAGTATCCCTGGTAATCAGGGACTCCCTATCTAATAAAGTATCTAGACTACTAGTCTTATTAGGACAAGACACACCACGGAAGTTACGGAATTAACCTTCCTTGAACAATTTTCTAATTTATTTTTTAATTTTAATTTATTTTCTGAAATTACAATATTAATTTCTGATTTATATTTATTTTAAAATTTAGTTTATAATTTATATATGCAGTAATATCATACACAATTTTAATGAAAATTTCAAAAAGACCAAAAGAATCTAGCAAAAGGAGATGACGAAGACGAACATAAGATGGACAGAGAAAGAGAGTATTGTTGCGTTGTAATACAATACAATACTTCATACTACTAATGAAATATTTATTTTTTTTAACAGATTAGTTGGACTGAAATTCTATCAAGTGTATGGCACTAGTTAAATTTGAATTTTAACGCAAGTTGCTCTAATTGACCATTACCCGAAAATCTATTTGGATAATCTACGTGTCTCCTAGAAGACACATGGGTGACAAAAACTAGAGCCGGATCTACCGCCACGTTTCGGAAACAAACAACGTTGGGGCCACACTATATCCATTAATTTCATACGTGTCAGCCAGCGCACGCTTGCACAACCGAGTTTCAATTACCGATATAGCATCATTCCAAGTCGGCCATAACAGCTTTAAGGTGGGTAATTTCGTCATTCGAAACTCAGCGAGGTTCAATACAGCACGTGCGAGATTCCCACGTGGTCGCCGTCAATGACCTCCCCCAATCCCCCTCTTTCTCCTCCTCCTCCTCCTCCTCCTCCCTAATTAACAGCGTTAAGAGCTCCAAAGACTTTCACAAAATTCTGGAATTTTCGTCGTTAGGGTTTTCAGAAAATCAATCACCGTCTCAAATCGAAACGCAGCTATCGATTTCCGGTTTTGGAATCGGCGCACTTTTCTCTCGGCGGCTTGTTTAGATTTATTGTTTTATTTTTGGGGAAACTATTCATGGTGCAGTTGATGAATTCCGGCGATCTCCGCCAAACGACGCCGTGTAAGGATAAGCATCCGGTGAAATTGGAGATCGAAGATTCTTTAGAGGAGGAGCATGGGCCCCTCAACAAGCGCTCCAAACCCTCCTCTGCTTTTCAAGAGGTTCGACACTTTGATCTACTTCTTTCTTTGGCTTTCTGATAATATATAGCTCAGTGAAATGAAGTTAATTCAATACTTCTTATGATCCTAACCTTTTTTTGGGAATCGAAACCAGCTCGATATTTTCATGTTTGATTTTGTATGTATGTAGGTACAGTATATATTTAAACTTGCCTTTGAAAACCATGTTTGAGCTGGTCTTATGTGATTTCCCATATTTTAGCTGATCTCTGGATTTAATGTAGTAACTCGAGGTTGATGTCGAACTTTAGCTTTCTTAGGCCCTTGTTGTTTATTTTGTTGTATTCTTTTATGGTATATGGTGTTTTTAATGTGATGATTCCGGGATGTAGTTATTCAACTGATCTTTGGATTCTATGTTTTAACGATTTACGCTGACTTTTAGCTTTCTCAGGCTTGCAATTTAATATGGTGCATTGCTTTTATGGTGTCTCGGTGTAGTTAACATGACTCAGTGGGATTTTTTTTAGTATAATAATTTTCAGTTATATTTATTCCACTGTTTCAGTTACTTTTGGTATAGCATTTTATGTTTGTTTATTTATTGAAATGCTCCCCTTTCGGTTACCCTTGATTGTGGCAGAGTTCAGGCGATAACGGGTTTGCTGTCCCAACTTCCCAATACAATCCCCTTGATGAGCCTAGCCCTTTGGGTCTGAGGCTAAGGAAGAGTCCATCTTTACTGGAATTAATTCAAATGAAGCTTGCTCAGGGGGGTCCTCCTACAGCTGGAGCTGTACAAAAAGAAATCCTTAACCCTGGAATTAAGAAGGAGATTAAGGGAAATGCTGCGGTGGGTTCTACTGATAAGCTTAAGGCGTCAAATTTTCCAGCTTCAATGTTAAGGATCGGTAGCTGGGAGGTATGTTCAAGAGTTTCTGAGTCATTTATATTGGATATTGCCACTGCAATATGCTTGGGGTGAAACTCACTAATATTACATTGTTCCCTGGCAGTACAAATCGAGGTATGAGGGTGATTTAGTGGCAAAGTGTTATTTTGCAAAGCATAAGCTTGTTTGGGAGGTTCTTGAAGGAGGGCTCAAGAGCAAAATAGAAATCCAGTGGTCAGATATCATGGCTCTAAAAGCAAACTGTCCTGATGATGGACCTGGTACTTTGAATGTTGTGGTAATGCCTTGGATTTCGTTTTCGCCTTTTGATATGTGCTCTGATTCTCAGGATGATAAATTTGTTACTTGTTTGCATTTCTCACCTGGCAATTGCTTTTGTGCTGCAGTTGGCTAGACAACCTCTGTTCTTCAGGGAGACCAACCCTCAACCTAGAAAGCATACTCTATGGCAAGCAACATCAGATTTTACTGATGGGCAAGCAAGCCAAAATAGGTAAATTTAATCTGTGGTTACAATTTTTCAGTTCACGGAAGATTTCAAAAGTAATTTTTCTGAAAGTGTAGTTGCGTTAAAATGTTTTGAACACTGTCTTTCGGTCTTTATGTATTTTTAGTTTATTTCTCCCCTTCTCCCATGAAAATTGTTTTATTTTCTTCTTCCTATTTAAACTATTCTGATGTTCTAAATTGTTCAGTACTGGTGACACATGGTTTTACTTTCTGTTTTTGACAAGGAGCTTTTTTTTTTTTTTCTAATTGTATGATTGATTCATGTTGTTTCAGTCTTTGAAGTTCCAGTCATACACTAAGGTACTGTTATATGATTGAGGATACTGTTATATTGATGCAATATGGGACTTTGGTTTTACAGGCATCATTTTCTGCAATGTCCACAAGGACTGTTGAACAAGCATTTTGAAAAGCTTATCCAGTGTGACACCCGTCTTTGCTTCTTAAGTCAGCAGCCAGAGATCGTTTTGGATTCACCTTATTTTGAACTGCGGCCTTCTGTATTTGAAGACCAAGGTGAAGCCAAGGGCCATGGTTTTGATCAACTGGCAAGTCGTAAAGGATCGCCCACTTCTGGTTTCCAGGATATAGCATCACCATCTGCAAGTCAGTCATCATCTTTGAAGACAGATCTGCAGGATTCAGCTGGTATGACATTAGAGCATCGCTCCAGAGAAGCTCCTTCCCCAAGCTCAGGTATGATAATGAACCTAGCATTTGTTTCTATGATATATGGTTACCTTCCATTCCTGTTTCTTTGAGAAAATTCCTATATTCTGTAATATTCTTCTCTTCGTTTAGCTCTAAATTTATGACATACTTGATAGTGAAATTAGATTTAGGCTGTATCACAATGGCTTCTTGGGTATCTATTCGTATATTAAGATCATTTTTAGTTCACAATGCATAGATTTCAGATTCCAGATAGGCTCTTAAACTCCATACGGACTAAGGTCAGAAAATGATTAGCAACAAGGCTAGGAGCAACTGTCATGGCTATAATTTTATCTTGCTGGAAATTAATTGTTTATTTGTAGTGAAGAATTGCTCAGTATATGGTCAAAATATGTTTTATGGTAAGTCATGTATAATGCCTTGTTTTTACATGATATATCCCTTGCAAGACTTTAACGGCTGCAATAGCTTCATGGCTGGATGATTTGTCAGTCTTACAGGGTTCCTGTCACTGTACATGGCTAGAAAACTTGTGCTCATCAAGGACTTAGGACTAACTTATCATATTTAATGTTTCACACATTGATAGTGTGTGCGTGCGCTCGTGTGTGTGTTTGCATTGAGTTATTCAATATCTTTACATATTTCAATTGTGATCTCTTGTATTGATAATGTTGATATTGACCCAAAAAAAGGAAAAATAATGTAAGATGGCTCAAGGAAAGAAAAGATAATGTACGATGGTTATAGTCTGTTGTGTCATTTGTGTGGCAACCAACAAAATCAGTACTGAATTGTTGATTGATGAGGCATGGAAAAACCTGCATTTAGAGTTGTGGAGTCGAGCATTCTTTTAAGGCTGTGTTGGAATTGAATAGGGCAGTCAATGAAAGGATTTGCCTTTTTGTTTTAGGATTACACTTTTATGCTTGGTTGTACATAGTGTGAAGTTTATATAAGCATGTATCCATTGTTGTTTGGTGGTCAATGACTCACTGGTTGCCTTTATCCTACTAGTTATGGATGCTCGTGGCATTGATGGAAATGGATGTTCTGAAGTTGTTGATTCCAGGGGGCCAAGAAATTGGGAACAAATAAAAGTGCCTGGGCTCCATCCTTCAATGTCGATGAGTGATTTTATGAGTCACATTGGGAACTGTATTTCCGAGCAAATGACTTCTGGAAACCCGCCTTCTGCCGATCAACAGTCTGAATACCAGGATATTCTTGAGGATATTGCGCAGTACCTGTTGAGTGACACTCAACTAACTGCAGCAGATGAGAGTCATGAGACATCTCTCATGTCCAGGGTAAATTCTCTTTGCTGCCTTTTGCAGAAAGACCCCACCTCTCTTCAGAATTCGCAGGTAGAAGTTGAAGGCACAAATGGTGGAAAGGATATTCAGCTTAACCACACTCCTGGTGGCACATCCGGAACTGATATGCAGGCTCCTGAAGAGGATATGAAGGATGTTTCTGGGGGAAAGAAGGCAACAGGCATGTCAAGAAAGGACTCCTTCGGGGAATTGCTGTTTCATCTCCCTCGCATCGCCTCTCTTCCCTCACTTCCAAAAATTTTGTTCAACATTTCGGAAGATTGTGAGAGTCAAGGTAGATAGTCATTTTTTCTCCAAAAAAATTAATTTATAATGCGAGCTGAGTGGCTTCTCTGCACCCTCCAAATCTCAGTGTACACAGTGAATAATGCTGGCTATTTCATACTATTGATCAGTCACCAAAAGCTTGATTTATGTTGGGAAACCAGGATTCTGAAATATGTGTTGATGAAGAATCCTGGAAGATTTTACACTGTACAAAGTGTTTGTTTAGTTTCCTTCATGCTGTATGACCAGCTTAAAGAAGCACCTGCTTGTAAATCCTGTTTAACTATTTTAATATGAATGTAAGTTTTTAGTTATTAAGCTTGTTTAAAATTGAATTGATGGCCGCCTTAAGCTAATCAATGAGATAAACATGGCGTGTTGAGCTTGCAAATATATTTATAAAACGGCCAGATGCGAAATCAATACTCTGCATCTATGAATCATAACCATACAATTACTTTGCATTGGGGGCAATAGTCAAGATCTGGCAATAGAATGGTATGAAAGCTATCACTCCCCAAATAATATATTGCTTCATATATGGTATGCCCCAGTACGACCAACATCACATCTAGGGAAGAATGTATGTTAGATTACCCGGGGGTGAACTAAAGAGCATAATGGAGTAGATGCCAATCATATGAAGCTGAATGATATATACAAGTTCATAAGGATTATATACACAAGGGCAATAGTAGGAGCCAAGACAATTCTATTGGGATCATCAGCTGTACATAAAAGAGAAAATAAATTCAAATTCCCTGAATCTAACAGTTATAATGTTTATGTATGTACACTTGAAATTCTTCCATCACGTCAATCTGCCTAAAACAAGGATCAGGAAGGAGGTGGTGAATGAATGGTATCAGGTAACATGGCTACTGTCACTACGAAGTATTCACAGCCAATAGGGAGACCGTATGGGTTCGATCCTGAATTCAAGGCCAACCGGTCAGTCCCTGTGTCAGATGTTAGCTCATGCTCAAGCCGAATTGAAATAGGAGCTGACAGCTTCACAGTCTGGCGTTCAATATGCACAATTTGTCCAACAATATAGTTAGGTTGACGCGGGAGATGATCTGTAAATAAGGCAACGGATTCAGCAGAGAGATAATAATTAGAGCAATTTCTATTGATTGCCTCGAAATGCCCAGTGCTGTTGAGAACAAATGCAGCTATCTCATGGACTTCCAAACGGCCAAAAGAAATCTTCTCCTTGTTTGCCTGCAGAAAAATTGGAATACAATACCACTTGTTAACATATCATTCAGTAAGGATATGTAACAATTTTGCAACAAATCCCCATCGGATGCGAGTTCATTGTAAACCATGTAAATCAAAGGTCTTATCCCTATACCAATTGGGGTCTATATCTTACAATTCTTATTATTTTAGGAAACTACTCCAATCAAAATACGTTACCTGTTTTTCAAGTTGATGCTTTGTGAACAATGTTTTCACCAGATCCTTCTTCTCTTCCAATTCTTTTCTAAGTTGTTCATTTGCAGCTTCGACCTTCGGATACTTGTCGAGCAGCTCTTCACGGTGCCTTGACAAGAAACCAACTCTATCTGCCAGGACCCGGATACACTTCCGGAACTCAAGAGTGCCATCCTCTTCATTGTCATTAATGGAGCTGAAACATAACAAAGCCGAAACCACCACCCCCATAGTCAATAATACAACTAAATTTATGAGACACAAGTTAAATATATTCTTTTTATTCCAATTCAGTTTATGAAAATGTCAACTGACTTGAAGAACCTTTCAAAAGGCAGAGAAAAAGGTTCGACGATATGTACTGTTGGATAAAGCATTACTGATGGTAATATCATTTGTTAAAGGCACATAAAACATGGGCATGGCAAACTTACTTTCCCAGAGATTGTGCTAAACCTCGCAAAGACTCAACAAAACTGGACATTCCCTGGGCATTAACACAGCTACGAAGCCTTTCAAAAAGGCCACGCATTTTCACAGCAGATGCTCGCAGTGCACTGTACTCGGAGGCCCTACGATCAGCCGCACAAAGATGGGTTTGAGCTTCTTCTCTGGCTTCGTGCAAACAGTTCTCCAAGTGGGCACAATTCATCTGGTAAGTATAAAAATTAATAAATAATCAGAACATGAAGGATATCATCCAGTAATATATGTTATAAGTTGTGAATTATGTGCAAGTGATTGTGTGGAAGTTAGTAACAGAAACATCAATAACTCAACGTCACTATGGCAGGCATATCCAATAAGAGAGAATAGACGAAATTCATGATCTCACCAACGATGGAGACCAAATTACAAAACAAACATTGTATCCAAACTCCTAAACCCTAAACAAATTACTATACATTTCTGTCAATTTTGAGTTTTCAAGAGGACCTCATTTTTTAAGGTTTTTTGAATGATTACAAAGTTTAAACAGACAGGGTATATAAAACCGCTTACACTAATATCATGTTTCTTTTACAAAACCTCGAGGCCATTTGCTATAACGAATACCGAATCTTACTAGTTATCCATGTCTGATAAATGAGAGAAAGAGTTTTCCGTTTGAAAATCCTTTAAAACTTATTTTAAATCAACGGATATGTTTATATGAAACTATGAATGTATATGAACAATCAACTCTTTCATCACCCTAAATACTCTGAGGTAGTATGCATATGCATAATTGTAAGGTCCTCTTTGTGGGCTAAAAATCAGAGGTAACATAATCTAGCACTTTCAAGCACTAACTTGTATCTAAAACTAGCATAGTATAATATGTTGGCAAGTAAACCTAGCTAGTGAGTTTGTGAAAGATATGAAATGGCACTCTATTACAAGATCAACCAAGATAAAAGACATAAATGTACTGTCTGTCTCAACCGTAGGTCAATCATACCAGAAATGTCATCAAAACCACAGTAACAAAAATATATATATATATATATATATATATATATATTCTTTAATACTTCCAATTCACAAGGATGTAACTACATAAATAAAGGGAACAAAACTTGAAATTCACCAAATATGCTTAATTACAGAATATTTTTCACACACACAGACTGCAAAGTAAGAAATGAAGAGTAGTTAAGTGTACAGGTTACAATACCTGAGATTCATCAAGGAGCTTCTGATTTGTGTCCAATTCTCTCTTAAGCATGGCAACATCCTCCATAGCAGCTTTAAGCTTGAATTCTGTTTCATTCAACTGGTTTGACTTGTTTGTCAGTAGAGTTTCCAATTCCAAAACAGTACTGACTTTGGTGCCAAAGCCTGGGTCAACTGCTGTTTCGCTAGGAGACACATTCAGAGGTTCAGGCATGCTTTCAGCAGTAGAACTGTGTGTCAGTGACATGCCCAGCTGCCCCACCATTTTTTCTTTGCCATCTTTACCATTGATTAGCTCTTGCATTGATGAATCCATTTGATGATTATGTACTGCAGAAGAGTCCATCATATTTTCATCAGCCCCATCTCTCATTTTATCAGCGCGTGCATTGAAAAGACCCAATTTCGCATCAAGAGAGTTTGAGATGCATGAAACCTCATCCATGTGCTCAGTATTAGACAAGCAAGGCATGTGGGCGACTCCTTCTTGCTTGCAGTTATCAACCTTATCAGACAAAAGGGTAAAATCAGAGGCGTCCTTGTCATTTGATAGCTTCTGACCTTGCATATACTGATCAGATAGTCTCTGTTCCAATTCTTGAATGCGTTTCTCATATGAAAGACACTGCAGCTGCTTCGTCCTAAGCATAGATTGCAAATGCTTTCCATACTCATCTTTCAGGTGCAAGGCTTCAGCTGTTTTTTCTGCAGCATCCTTCAATAAATTATCCATTTTACTGTCATCCAGTGATTCAAAGTCTACTTCAGGCCAGAATGAACAAATCACAGCTATTGCAGAAGCCAGTTCAGCTTTCAATTTTGCATTCTCAACTTCCATCTTACTAGTTCCAGCAATCTCTACCAATTCACAGCCTTCAAGTAGCTCCTCAGAGTCGCATTTATCAAGGTTATCCAATGTAAGCTCATCGGCCTCTGCTGAATGACTGCTCTCATTAGACAGAGAATATGAACCTCTAAAAGAACCCTTAGAAGACGGTCCTGCCAAGGACTCAGGTGCATAACGGTCAAGGTCTGAAATGTCCACATCAAGCAAACCAGTGTCGAAAGGAGCTATATTGACATCACACTGGTTGGGAGTATCATATAAACCCATGGATGCTAATACATCCCTGGGTATGTATGAACTATGAACTTTCAGAAACTCCTCCCGTCTCCTGACCTCAGCCTCCCTCTTTGTTGCAAGCCTCTCAGCTAACTGTCCAGCCATGCCCATGTAGAGCTTTAGGGAAGCCTTTCTTCTTACTATTTCAGCTAGGCAGGCTCTATATGCTGGGCCAATCCCGCGAACCAACTTTATGTCAGAAAACAAATCATCCTGGCGCACCATTGCCTCTCTAAAAACAGGAAACTGTAACTTCGCATCTTTGATGATATAAGAGACATATGTTATCTTTTGCATATAATTATGAAGAAACATGTTCATTTCATTTTTTTTATCCTTGCAAAAGTCAAGTAGCTTGGAAATTGCATTATCACAAGCCTGCATCCTAGGCAGGTGATTTTTGTCATGGACGTCATACATAGGGCCCAAGGCTGAAACCGCATCATGAGGACGAAGTGAGGAAGACAATTGTGAAGACAAGCAATCATCCACAAGTTTCTTGACAGTATTCACATCTTTGCTGCATAGATGAGAATCGTTAACCACGTTAGCAACATTCTAAAAACAGTTCAAGTTCATCACTTACAGTAAGAGAATTATGTATTAACTTCAGTAGCCAATAAAGACACAATGTTATCCAAACTATCATGTTAACCCAACCAAGCTACTTTCAGGTTTGTCCCAAACACATTCTTTAGTTGGAGACATATGATCTGGTATTCTCCTGATCATGCTCCACAAGTTCACAACAGTAAATATTATAACAATTTATTATCCCTCCCTTGAGGTTGATGTATCTGTCTCAATAATATAAATGCATAGAAGGAATTTCTTGACTATAAACAAGTGAAGAGATAAAATTTTAAAAAGACCAAAAAAATAAATTAACAGATGGCTGTATCTGATCTGCTACAATTACAAAGTATGCAGAGGTACCATCATCAACCTTCACTAATATCTTATATAAATCAGAAAATCAGTACTATCTTCCATTCATATAATTGCATTCGTAAATCTTTAAAAGCGTGAGCCTTGAGATTTGAGAACATGAACAGCAAAGCAAAATTTTTTGAAAGGTTTTGTTTGTACATGCAACATCATAAGAATTGAATGCACTCCGTTTAACGAATGTTTTGGAGTTTAACTTCGGATGAAAACCCAGCCTTATTGAAATAACTCATGTACACCGTACTACTCAGGTCCTATACTGATAATAAAAATTACAAATCCCACAGATGCTTGTAAAGTTAAATTTGTATCTTTACTATCCTCCTTCCATTTCATTTTATCTTCCTTACATCACAATACCCTAAATAGGCATCCAAGCAATTTATATAGCGGAACTCCAATAAAAATCTCCATTCTATCTAGTTTCAAGAACAAATAATGTATACCTTTCAGTCTGGTTCTTTAAATAAGGATCCACATCATTTGAAAAACAAATGCAGAAGAACCATAAATAACAGATTAAATTGCATGCATGTCTACTTTGAAAGAGCAGTGCAGATCTTGCAGGCAACATAACATGAATACGAAACCAGAAAATCCTAGTTAATTAAAACAAAGTCCGTGCTGCAAGGATTACAGACAAGTGATCCTCATATGTGAACTTCCAAACTAAATCTGGAATCACCTCCTTGAAGTTATGAACATGACATATGTACCATGAGACATAAACTTATAGAAATCAAACACAATAAAGGCCCGAAACAATTTATGGATCTCCCAACAGTTCAAAAAATGAAATTGAACCCAGACAGAGCCAAAAAGACAATATTGGGCAATAATTGAAAAGAAACTAACCTCAATGACTGCATTATACTCTTCTGCTCGTTAATATATCGTTGGTGCTCCTTAATTGTCAATTCCACGTTCCTAATAGGCAAAGATACTGTGTTTGGAAACAATTCCTCAACTTTTCTCTTCACCTCACCAAACATCTGCTTGAATTGTGAAACCTTATTCTCAAACTGTTTGTGGGAACTAGTACAGTTCTCTCCCACTTTCCTCAGGTCCTCTTCCTTAACAAAATCTGATAAGCATTTACGGTTGTCACTTTGTAATGCAGGATGAAGCTTGATGGATCTCAATTTTTCTACATCCCTCCCAAGATTCACCAAAAGATCTGAATGAATTCGATGCTGTTGTGAATATCGCTTCATGAATTCTGTATAGTTTTGGTTAATCATCTTATAGTATTGATCCAAATTACCCTTGGCAACCTCCACCGCCCGGTGTTGAACCTTTTGCTCCCTCAAAAACCTTTCACAATGCTCATATTTCACTCGAGTTCGACTGTAGATTAAATGACCCTTGTGGTAATGAAATCTGAATTCCCTCTCATAAGATGGCAAGGCTTTCAAAGCAGGATCCGAAACATCGTCCAGAGGATGATGATCATGCGAAGCAGAAGGTGACTGGGGTTCAGCGATGTCAAGAATGTCAACATGCTCAAGAGGAGGAGGGGATGAATTTGTTTGCAGCCTTGCTTTATTGAATATAAACACTTCCTGGCCATCAGCTGGAAGCTTATAAGCAGAAAGTGGCCGCTGTGGCTCAAGCTTCATATCCAAACAGAGAACAAGCTGGTCATTGATATTAATATCAGACACTGATTCGATATACTGCATGACTGCCTCTACAGGTGTGGTTTCTTCACAATCGAGCTCAAACGAGTGCCCATTCTCAGCAATATGAACCAAAAGCTTGCCCTGATGAACCAAACCATCGGTGCTACTTAAACTCATCTTATCCAAATCTCCACCGCAAGCACCAAAGCCAACACAATCAAACGGCCACCTACCACCTTACTCAGCCCCCACAACCACTTCAATTCAACCCCTTTCTAAAATATCAATTCCCCAATTTTGACCTTTTGGATCTTATGCCCAGATAAACCCCCAAATTATCACAAACCCACCACCGAGCTCCGCAAACTTGACACAATTCTGGGCAACTCACCTTGTGTTCAAACGAAACAAACACCAATGATTATGAAACACCCAGCACCCCGAACTTAAACTAAAGATTACCCAAATCAAATAATAACCAGCAGAATTGAACACATAAGCAACCAGTTCGATCCGTCCAAAACCCTAATCAACAACAAAATGAATTCCACGAGAAACCACCGAAATTCTAAGAGTCAAACACACCGAAAATCGAAAACAAAACGACCCACAGTATCTGTGACGTGCCCTTTAACCCATAAATCCTTGGCAATCAGCAAACCAAGTAAAAAGAAAAACGAAAGAAAATCGAGAAAATAATAAAATCAGGCTAAGAAAGATACTCGGGAGCGATTACGTGAAGACGGAGGCCTTTCAGCACAAGTTTTCTACGAAATCCCCTTGGATATATTTCTTTTGTTTCTTTAGTATAGAGACCAGTCTACCGTCTACGTTTTCTCAAGCTTTTCCTTCTCCCACAATTTTATCTTGTCTTCCCCTGTTTGTTTGTTTTTTTTTTTAAAATAAAAAAATAAAACAACGCAGAGACGCTTATGAGGAAAGCAACCACCGCCTCGCAGACTCTCTCCCCCTGTCTCTGTCTCTGTCTCTTATGTCTCTCCCCCACAATAAAGTTTAGTTTTCGAAGTACAGAAAGGGAAGCAAGCAGGTTTATTATATATCGGGCAGTCTCTGGAAATTATTTTTTATTTTTTTATTTAACTTGAATATGAAAAATAAAAATAAAAATATAACCACATAATTGTCCAAAAGAAACTTATCAAAAACTGAACTTTACGATGTGAATAAAGGACCGGCATAGTACTTGATAAGAGTTTGTTTATGGATGTTAACTATATTTTAGTTAAATTTTAATTAAAATAGTTATTAAATAAAGATTTTAACTTGATACAATGGTCCAAAAGGCGCTAGGCGCTAGGCGAGAGGTGACCCATAGCCTAGCGTCTGGACGGACTAGACGGAAACTAGGCGATTTACAATTTTCACATTTAATTAATAAATATTATATTTAAAAATAGTTTAATATTAGTAACTTGAAAAAATTTAGCATGACATTTATCTAAAAATAAGCAATCCAACCTATAAATTTACAAACAAGTATGATTTGTAAATCTATTAACTCTTGGAGGATAATTATAAATTTATAATCACCACATCACAACTTCAAAATATTCAAATGATCAAATATAAATCGGTAAACGTCGCAAGCCGCGAAGTTTAAAACATAGCAATAGTCTCAAATAAAACGAAATTTAACGCAAAATTCAACATAGCAAATATAACTAAAATAACTTACAAACCTAAGAATCCACATCTTCTTCTTCTCTATATCCATCTAATATTCCTTCGATGTCAGACTCAAACTCAAAATCCATCTCATCACCATCTTCTTCATCCGATTCTTCAAGTTCTTCATCGAGTTCTCTTACTTCTTGAAGCCTAGCACTTCTCTTAAGTGTAGTACTACAATCAATTCCTGATTCATCTCCAAGCATATCATTGGTAAGATCCGAATCAAAATCTTCATCCCCATTCTCAACAATCCATCAATGTGTCATAGTAGCCTCACTAGCAAGTAGCACATCCACTCTCTTCTCCTTTTGTCTTATCTTCTTGTTGATGATCTTTGAATTGAATCACATAAACTAAATTGTTCAACCTTCCAGTGTCTAGTTTATTCATTTTCTTTGTATGGATCTAGATAGAAAATAACAGTTAGACATTTATTTAGACAAAAGTTAATTAAGACAATAAGTACAAAATAACTTAATAAGAAGTAGAACTCGATCACCCCTTCAAAAGTACTCAAATTCCTCTCAAAACCGGATGAACTTGTAGTCAAGGAAAGAATTCTTTTAGCCATATTTTACAATTTAGGCACACCATTTCCATATAGTTGCCACAACCTAACTAAAGAAAATTAACAAGAAACAAATCAAACAATAACAATTACCAAACTATAAACAAAAAAAAAAAACAAACAATCCATATACTTAAGTTATAATAAAAAAATATATATGACTAAGAGCATATGGTAAAAAATAATTTCTGAGTTGTTAGATATGTTCTTACCGGGATCATAAGATCATCATTTGTTTTGCATCCCATCATAGCCAATGCTCTTCCGAAACCATCTTCTTTCTTCAAGAACTTCAATAACTCTATATTTGTCACCTCATTTTGGCTTGCATAATCATCGGGAAAAAATGATTCCACACAAGTGAAAAACTCATTCATCACCACACACTACCAGAAAAAAAGTTTTCCCGACGAAATAAAAAAAACGGCCGACGACTAAAAATTTTTGTCGGCTATTCTCTAGAATGGCGACGATTTTATTTTTCGTCGGTGGAAAAAAAAAATCGTCGGCCATAGTATGGGAATGGCCGACGATCCTTTTTTTTCGTTGGTAAAAAAAAAAATCGTCGGCTATATTCATATTTTAGTCGACGATTTGGATTTTCGTCTGCCTTTCTCTGAAACATTAGCCGACGAAATTGGCATTTTCGTCGGCTATGATTTAAAAAAAAAACAAAAAATGACCATATTCCATTTTCTATCACTAACGATAAACCATTGCTTCATCCTTCAAACAGAAAAAAGTCGTGAAATAAGATATGGCCGAAATAATGAAATACATGTACGGTTGAAAAATGACAAGATTCCGATAAAATCTGAGTATCGAAAGATGCGGTCAAAGGTTTTATTCCTTCGTTTCCCTAATGGTAGCGTTACCTTCGGTAAATATTTTGAGGAAAATTTTTATATGATTAGTTGCATCTCATCGATTTGAAACTATTATCTGTCGAAGGTCAGGCCAAAAAACGTCATTTAGACAGTCCAATTACCATTTCTAAGCGTTTAGAGGTTTGACTCACCCGGTTGACCGTTCCGATCGAGCCTTTAACGTTGTCAGCTGAAGTTGGATTTTTTTCCATACATGTATTTAATCATAACGGTGATATCTGACGGTTGGAATAGATTTTCTAAACTTTTATATTCAAAATCAGAACATATGCACTAATGTTCCTTAACTTGTTTAATAAGTGTTTAAGTGAATGTATAGTTTCAAATAGTTACTATACGTAGACTCTTCAAATGCAAAAATGTTGTGAAATAAGATATGACCGAAATAATGAAATACGTCTATGGTTGAAAAATGACAAGATTCCGATAAAATCCGTGTGTCAAATGTTGCGGTTAACTGTTTTTTACTTTCGTTTTCCTATGGGTAGCCTGACGTTCGTTAAATCAATTTTGTAAAATTTTTATACAATTAGTTGCGTCTCATTGATTTGAAACTATTATCTGTTGAAGGTGAGGCCAGAAACTGATGTAGCAAGGATGGCAGCAAACATTAAAGAGCAGATTGACCGTTGCAAGTCAAAACCCGGTTTACTGCAGATTTGGCGTCCGAATGATGATTGTGATACCATTCCGGAAAGGGAACGACGCCAGGAATCAAACGGCAGTTTAATATGTTTTCAAGATTTAAGTTTTCTAATTTGTTTTGGATTCGTTTTATTTTAATTCCTTGGGCTTTTAGGTTTCCTTGTTAGTTGCCCTAGGGTTTCTTTTCAGTATTTAAGCATCCCTTTGGGATCACATACAATTAATTAATCATATTTTATCAAAACCCTAAGAGTTTTCTCTTGATTCCTGGTGGGTTCCAGACCTGTTCTTTAGAGTACGACGTTGATTGTACTCTCCATTCATTGAGGGTTCGACTTTGATCAACCCTTCCACACTTCTACTGCGTCAGAAACCGTCGTTTAATTAGACTAATTTCCGTTTTTAAGCGTTTAGAGGTTTGACTTAGTGGTTTGACCTATAGTTTAGCCGACGAAAATTATATTTCGTCGGCTAAACTCTTGCGATCCGCGCCTTTTCATTGTCCGCCGTTGGATGGCTCAGATCCGACGGCTGTTGATCTTCCAAATTATAGCCGACGATGTTCATAGAATAGCCGACGAAATATTGTAAATCGTCGGCTATGCTCTAAGTTTAGCCGACGAAAATTATATTTCGTCGGCTAAACTCTTGCGATCCGCGCCTTTTTATTGTCCGCCGTTGGATGGCTCAGATCCGACGGCTGTTGATCTTCCAAAGTATAGCCGACGAAATCTTTTAAATCGTCGGCTATTCTCTCTGCTTTAAATCTTTCAGCCCGCCTTTTTTCTCTCCTCCTCCAGAAAAACTCCTCCTCCTCTCTCCTTCGCCGATCTGCGTCTCCAATCCGCCGCTCTCCTCCTCCTCCGGCATCCTCCTCCTCCGACATCCTCCTCCTCCTTTTCCATGGAAGTTAGACATAACTTAATTTAATTTAATTTAATTTAGTTGACTATGGAAGATTGCATATTCAGTTGAACCAAAGCATAATTTAATTTTTTTCCCCAAAATTTAAGAATAGCCGACGAAATTGACCTTATTTCGTCGGCTATAACTGTTATAGTCGACGATTTTTACCAAATTTCGTCGGCTATAACTTTTATTACCCGACGAAAATCACATTATTTCGTCGGCTATGCCTCTTAAAATATTAATATATTCTGACGAAATAACCGACGAAATAGACAAAATCGTCGGCTATATTTAAGAACAAATAGCCAACGAAATTGATTTTCTTCGTCGGCTATAGTTGTCAAAATCGTCGGCCATACTCGAAAATATCCGACGAATTTCGTCGGATATTTTGCCAAGGTTTGGCCGACGAAAATTGATTTTCGTCGGTGATAATTTTAGAATGGCCGACGATTTCGTTATTTTCGTCGGCCATTAGTTTTACCGACGGGCTTTTAACGACGACTTATAGCCGACGAAATTTTCGTCGGTAGAAGGAATAGCCGACGAAAAATTTTCGTCGGCTATTTTGTCAAAACTGGTAGTGACATTATCACTTTCTAATTTTCTATGCTTGGATTATGACAGGTATAATAGGTAGGTCGACAAATGAAGTGGATCATCTAATCGATCACGCATTTTCCCATCAATTATATCCAAAATTGGGCGAAAATGAAGTTCCTGATTTTTAAATGCCTCTTTAATCTCCTCTTTTGCTCTATTTAATAGAGCAAATATCTTCAAGCAAAGAGTTATCCCATTCTAAAAACCAGCACTTAAGGCGGTACTGAATGATGTTTTCCCTTTTGCACTCTTTGAATGCTTGCTTTTACTCCATTCACTACTAGCAACCGTAGCCCTCAACTCACTTTTCTTCTCCATCACACTTTGCAATGTTAGAAAAGAAGTTGCAAATCTTATGACTCATGGCCTCACTATATCTTTTTTCTTAATAAACCTCCTCATCAATGATAATGTCTTGAGGTGTGCATAAATGTAGATGGTGAATGCCTTAGCCTTATCAATCACCCCTTTGAATCTAGGTTGGTTCCCAATGCCTTAAAGCATAAGATTCAACGTATGGGTAGCATTGGAAGTCCAAAATATTTTTGCAATTGACACACAAATTCATTATACTCCTTCTTTTCCTATCGGTTCAAGCATCTGTCATAATGAAGCAACTATTCAAATCCCACTCTTCTTCTTGCTTCTTCAATAGGCTTTTAGTTCTTTATACCTCTTCCTTCAACAATTGCTATCTCAATTGGTATTGGGTTGGAGGTCTATAACCCGGACCAAATTGACCAACAGCTTCCATTAACTTTTCGAAGCTATCATTATCAATAGCATTAAAAGCAATACCAGATTCATACACCCATCGAGCCAAATATCGATGCACTTGATGTGTTCTCTCCTTCCAAAGTGCATCATTAATATTTGTTGTCTTGATGTCATTAAGAGTGTGTGTGTGTGTGGGGGGGGGGGGGGTTGTTTTCTTTGGAATCTTGGTCTACACTCCCTTCAACTTCTTCAACCTCTTCTAAAATAACTTCTTGACTCACTTCTTTTTCTCGTTGATATTTTTGTCTCTTCTTGCCTTGTGTATCATCAATAGTCTTCTTACACTTTTTCTCATCCTCAGCTGAAGATTTTTTACATAGAGGTTTATTCCCATTCACGTGGGCAATATGTTGCCTGAGCCGATATATTCCACCACAAACTACGTTTCCACATAGCTTGCACTTCACTTTGTCTACATTTAAAGGGTTCACCAATGCCCCATATTCCCATCCAACATCACCGGAATTACACTTCAAACTGTTCAAAGACCTATCCATCTCTGATATCGAGCATGACGCTCCCGAAGATGTAGTATTCACTATTTTCCTAACAAGAGTACAAAACAACAAGTATGAAAGGCTGAAAGCACTCTAACACACAATCACACAAAGCAAAGATAGTAACACACACTAATGTCCAAACCCAAACAGAGTATCCATCATTAAAAATTTACAATTGATGTATTGCTAAACCATATTGATCAACAGTTTATATTTTATCAGTGTGTGTGTTTTCTTGGGAATCTTGGCCCTACACTCCCTTCAACTTCTTCAACCTCTTCCAAAATAACCTCTTGCCTCACTTCTTCTTCACGTTGATACTTTTCTCTTCTTGCTTTTTGCATCATCCATAACCTTCTTACAGTTCTTCTTATCCTCATCTGAAGACTTTTTGTATGGAGCCGTATTCCCTTTCACGTGGGCGTTGCCTGAGCCGATATATTCCACCACTAACTACTTTCCCACATAGCTTGCACTTCACTTTGTCTACATTTAAAGGGTTCACCAATGCCCCATATTCCCAACCAACATCAAACTGTTCAAAGACCTCTCCATCTCTAGTATCGAGCATGACCCTCCCAAAGATGTTACTCTAGCCATTTTTCTAACAAGAGTACAAGACAACAAGTATGAAAGGCTAAAGCACACGAACACACAATGACACAAAGTAAAGATAGTAACATACACTAACGTCCAAACCCAAACCGAGTATTCATCATTAAAAATTTACAATTGTAGAATTGCTAAACCATATTGATCAGTAGTTTGTGATTATAGAAAACATAGTAGAAAATTCATGTCTCCAATTCTCCACAAAACACTGATAAATTACATTCTACAAGAACATGCAACGAAACTACCCCTTGATACAAATCTGGATAAAGCAATGAAAGAACCTCCCAGAAAATGATGCATCAAAATAAAGCATCTCCAATCTTCCTACAAGTTAGAATTGAACATATGATATTGGAAGAGAAGGACAATAGAGGTGCAAACAGAATCCATGGAAACAAAATGTATTATACAAGGGGATGATTCCCATATAACACAATCACAAACATGACATGAGCTATATATTTCACACTGAACAACTAGAACATCAAGAAGGATTATACAAATTCAGCACTCAATATAACTATAACCAATTAAACATTGAATGATTTGATTCTTTGATTGAGGAGTGAGAACAACTAAACAAGTAATTGAATGGAGTGAAATCGTAAGGAAGTCAGAAGTGGATTCATCATTCATATCATACCAGAGAAGGCAGAGATTGGGAAGCAGATAGTTAGACAGGTACGACCGTACTGCCACCCGCCAGTCCGCCGTGCGAGAGAGAGACGCAGAGAGAGAGAGGGCCGAGAGGCAGAGTAGTGCAGTAGAGACTGAGAAAGAGGCAGAGTCGTGGACTGCAAAACGAAGAAGAGGATTTCAGGTTATGTTTTCTTTTTAGGGTTTAGGGTTATGTTTTGGACTTTTTTCACACCCGGGACCCGGCCCACCGCCTCGACCCGCCCACTACGCTTGGCCTACCTTGCCCGCCTAGGCCGTCCCTGGGCGGCTTGCAGCCTAACTGAAGGCTAAAGAGTGAAATCGGGGAGGCTTCGCTCCGCCTAGAAACTGGGCGGAGCTAGGCATGGATTTTTAGAACCTTGACTTGATATGAATTTAAAATAGGGTGGTTCTATTCAAACCTCAAAATTTGCTATTTGAACCTCCTATAATATTGTTTTTAATTTAAATTCCAAAAATGCCCATTATCTTTGTCTCTCCATACCTCCCTCCTTCATACCTCTGTAAGATGAGAGTGAAGAATAAAAAATGGATTTTGAAGAATAGACTAATTGCAATCGATGAAACCGCAATTACCATAAATTGTGTTCATACCTCAAATCTTTAATTACAAACCATAAAATAAAGAAAGAGTTAGTTATTCAAAATTGATAGCTGACCATGTTTTTTTTATATTCTTCAAAACACCCAATCTCAAACATCTTTTACCAATATCTTGCTCAAACGTCAATATTATATTCTTACATGACTATGGGAAGTGAATACAATTGAGCCAATCAAACCATGATTTCACTTCTGTTGAATTTGATTTACTATAATTTGATAAAAGAGAAAAGAGATGGGAGGAATTGGGAACAGAGAGAGGCAAGAACAACTGGATTTTATTTTTTTCAAGTTTGTAAGGAGGGCAAAATAGGATTTTAGAATTTTCAAAAATAAATGGAGGTTGAAATAGAAATTTGGGAGATGCAAATAGAATCCCCCTTTAAAATATTTATTGAATGATAAAAATGTACTCTTTCCAATATGTCACCCATTTTTTCTACATGATAAAAAAAGGTTAGCTCTTTTTATATAAAATTGTAATAGCAAAATGAGAATTGGTCTACTCATTTCATTAGAGAATCCCTTTCTATAGGATGACGATTACGATGGTAATAACAATTACAATTATGATAATAATCACTGATCGAAACGTTACATCTGACTAATTCACTATCGTCATTACTTTGACGTAGGCACACTAATTGTATTTTCTTTTAACACTCCTCCTTGTGTCTCATTAAAAACCTTACCAAGTAACAAAACCCAGTGGGACAAAATAAAACTTGGTTGAAGAAAAAAAGAGCACATGTTTAACCTTTAAAGATGACGTACGTGTATTAGACTCCCCCTGAAGTAGCCTGCAATTGGGACTTCTGCATATAAATCTCGTAAGGATTCCACCACTCCTCCTTTCTTCTTTCTTCTGTCTTTGATTCCTGACTTTTAGAGTTGAAAACTTCTGAACTTGATTGGCACTGAGCTCTTGCATATTTTGATTTGAGGTGAACTCGTGCTTGAGGGGTTGCTGCAGTAGCATATTGTACTTGAGGTGAAAGAGGACTCGTGCTCGAGGGGATATATTACAGCAACATATTAGTGAGCTTCAGGCGGACTTGTGGAGATTTCGTGAAGAGGCTCGTTCGTGCTTGAGGAGTTATCACAGCAGCATATTGGTGAGTTTATTACTCTTTCTTTTAATTGTCTTATACTTCAGACTACCAAAGTGAGGCTTTTGTCGTATCTCCTTCAATTGAACTGGATTGAAGCCTCTGATCAATTGAATAGCACCGCCAAACTTTTACTTAAGGCGGCACCTCTTCACAACTTTTAGTTTTGTTGTCTTGTCTGCAACATCACATCCATATCTTTTGCTTTATGCCATATTTCATATTTCATGTTCTGTCAAAAGTTGCAGATTCTTTTGGTTTGATTGAACCGATTGTATTATTTGAATTGGCGCTGTGAAAAGAAATATAGGGAACATAGGATAGGCTATATATTTGGTTATGGTGGTTGATTATATATGAATTGGTGCTTTGGAGGGAATGGTATCAAGGATATGTGTGTGGCTGTGGGAAAAGTATTTGGCTATAGTGGTTAACAGAGAGAGCAAGGAAGATTTATACAAGGCTCAGTGTTTGGTTTTGTAGGCTCCCGAACTATAAAGTTACCAACGAGAACCACTGTAACACAGAACCATAGTAACCATCGATCAAAATAACCATAGTGCCCATAGTATCATAGAACCAGTAACCAAAATGACTGTGTACCCAGTATCCAATATCAGTAACCATAAGAACCAAAGTAACCAAGAACACTGTCAAGATCTCGGAGGCAGCAAGGCCTTGAGTAACCAAGTAACAAGTAACCAGGGTGATCCGTGAGGGATTTGAGTAAACAAGTAACAAGTACCAGGTAACCAAGAGAACCGAGAACATAGTAAGCAGTATCCATAGTATCCAGAGCCATAGAACAAAGTAACCAGGGCCAGAGTCACAGTAACCAGTAACCAAAATCATAGTAACCAGTAACCAAAGTGACTTTTGTATTGAGTAACCATAGAGAACCAAAAGTCAGGAAACCATGGTAACCAAGGGAACATAAGAACGTAGTAGCCAGAGAACCAGTAACATAGTAACCAAAGAACCAGTAACCATAGAACACAGTAACCAGTAGCCAAAGAACCAAGAGCACCATCCGCAAGGGATTATGAAGGCAACAAGGCCTTGAGGAACTAGGTAACCATCCACGAGGGAATTTAAAAGCATCAAGCTTTGAGCAACTAGAAACAGGACAAGAGCTATGTGAAAAGAAGTCTTCATCGAACCTTGTAGACAAATTGTCCCCCTCCTGGTATGCGCGCACTTCTCCTTTTGTTCTTCTGTTGGTCTGCTCTGCTCTTCGTGTTGGTGTTGATCGGGACCTCCTCTTTGCCTTCTTACCCTGGCCTCTTCTCTTCTTCTTTGTGCTTCTCCGTCTGTTCTCCGTTGTTTTTTTTTTCTTCTCTTCGTAGTGCTTTTATAGTGCACTTGTGATGAGTTCAACTTTTAATTAACTTGAAAGGTGTTGGAGTTCCACTCGGATTGAATTTGTTTGGGAACGTCCCCCTCCCAACAACCTGTATAGAATTGTCTTTGAAAGTGCCGTTGGAGCCTTTCAAATTATAGAAAATGACCATGTAGTGCTAATTTGGCCCTCTCATTACCCATTCCAATGACCATTTTATTTTTCTCTCTTATTGAATATAAGGTAACAACTCTATTTCCCATTTGAACGAATCTTTTTCAACTCTAGTACAATTTTAATTTTTTTCTTCCTTTTTTGTCCTTCTGTCTTATCTAACAGATTTTTGAATTATTGTGCTGAGAAAGTGGAAGATAAAGAAATTTTACCGAAATGTCACCCAACTCCGCCGGCCTCCTATGGCCGGAGTCGCCGGATTCCGGTCACCAAATTTTTTTTTCGTCGGAATTTAGTTTTTTTCCCTGTTTTTTTTTTTTTAATAATCAGGTTCCGGTCAATATTACTTTAGTCGCCGGATTTCAGTCACTTGACTCAAGTTACTGAGGGTCAGTAATGTGATTACTGGGGGTCAGTAATGCGATTACTGGGGGTTAGTAATGCGATTACTGGGGGTCAGTAATAGATTAGTGAGTGTCTTTAATGTGATAACTGGGGGTCAGTAATTGATTACTGAGGGTCAGTAATCGTTTACTGAGGTTCAGTAATCACATTACTGTGGGTCAGTAATGTGATTACTGAGGGTCAGTAATGTGATTACTGAGGGTCAGTAATTTTTTGAATATGAATGATAGTCCTTTTGTTTTTGTTCCTTTACAGATTAGACAAGTGAAAACAGCAAAGAGCAAACAGAAGCAATTAAAAGAGCAGAAACCTAATCAAGGCACCCAGAAATTTACTCGCTCAGATTTTCTTTTTGCCCAGAGAAATAAAAAAGAAAAAAAAAGAAACAAGAAAAAAAAAAGAAAAAAAAAACAGAAAAAAAACAGAAAAGAAACCCTAGTTTTTTTTTCTTTCCGCCGCTGCCGCCACTAGCAGCAGCCTCGCAACCACCCAGCCTAGCATCGCTAGGCCTGCACTAACCGGATTCTCACCCCAACCTTGTCCGATGACGCTCTAGCCAGACCCGAGGCCATCGATCCCTGCATCCCTCTGTCAACTCAGTCCCAGATTGATCTGGACACCCATCGATCTCGGCCTCCCTCCCGATCTCGACCTCAAGTTGCCCGGACCCAGACGAACCCAAAGCGAAGCACCAAGCAACTTGCTGCCTCACCGCCAACGGCTCGACCCAGCAGCCCGGTGCCCTCGACCCAGCCGATCGGCGTATGCTCCTCCACACAGTAGCCCAAGGTCGACGACACGCCCGCTGCAGTCCAGATTGGACCTTGATCCGAAGCCCCTCGACCTCGACGACAGAGGGATGCAGGGATTGATATGGTTTTCAGGGGAACAAGAGGCAGTGAGGGTGGTGGCTTCAGAGCAGCGTCGTCCAGATCAGCATCGAGGAGGGGCTGCTGCGGCTGCGGCGGGGATTTGGGGAACTAGGTTTTTTTTTTCTTTTTTCTGTGTTGTTAAGAGAGAGATTAATATCTAATTGGTTAGGGTAAATATGTTTCAATATGACTGAATTACATGCATTAGGGTAGTTATGTAATTTTTCCAAGATTCATTGATCTGGGCAATAAACATTAGAATGGTCAATTTTTAACCCATTTATATGCAAATAGTCATTTTCCCTTCAAATTAAAGTAGGAGTCTGATGCTTTACAAACCCAACAGTAAGCAACTTGATCATTATCCTTTTTTTTCTTTGAGTTTCAACAACTTTTAAACTCGTCTATTTTTCATTAGAGGGATAAAATGATAAAGCACTCATATTTTCTTGTAATAGATAGTCTCGCAATAAATGAATATGTGAATTTTTTTCTGTTTCAACAGTGCCCCCTCAAGCTTTGTGCGTGGGGCATACTCTTCACGTGCGAAGCTTGATTATGTGTTTCTTGCTTCTGATGGACGCGCACGGTCGGCTTTTCCTAGAAGCAGCCCTTGATAAGAAAATGCAGGCTATTGGAAAAGACTTAAAATTCATGAGGTCGCGACCTTTAGGCTCTGTTCAGATTAACATCCACTTTAAGCACAATGTTACTTTGGTCACAGAAGTTGAAACGAATTCAAGCTTTCTCTCATTTCATCAAGATTCTGAAGATCAAGTCATAAGAACCATCCGAAATTTTTGCCCCAGATTTAAGAGGTACACCCTAGGGAAAGTTAATAATAATGAAAATGGTGTTCCCTTTTCTATTGGTGACGACTTTTATTCGCTACTCCACGCCATGCTCAAAACCAAACAGGATTGGACGACTACCTTCATTTTCGTGGACGAGCCACATTCGAAATTGGTGTGATGGAGTGGACGGCATTTGTGCTAGAAAACTTTAAGGACATACTTGATCGGGCTGGCGCTGTTGGAGTCTCTCGTTATCCTTACCACGGTTGTATGAACACATGGAAAGCGTTCCTGGAACTCTGAGTCCTCTCACAAATACTTTACACCATGGAAATGGGGAGATGAGTATATCATTATATGACTTGAAAGTCATTGGTGGTTTACCAATTTCAGGTATTCCTTACGAGGAGTTTATTCCTGAAAATAAAGAACTGAGAGAAGATGGACCATATCCAGCTACACTTTCAGAGCTTTTATGCATTTACTCTCAGCTCTGTGTCTCAAAAAATCAAAAATTTGTTCGTTGGGAAGAGTGGGTTAGACATTTTTATAGAGGACAGTTGTTGTATACGGCATATGGGGACGATATGCAACAAATATCCAATGCTCAACGAAAAAAATTTATGACACCTCGTCCCCCCTTAGAGGTTTCAAAAGAAGGGGAATTAGCTGCATTCCTGGCCTACTGGCTTAGCAGGTTTGTCTTACCTTCTCATTGCTTCGTAATTAGACCTGAAACTTTTCACATGGCATGTTTGATGGCTCAAGGGAAAAGAGTTTCTCTTGCACCAACGGTACTAGGCCATATTTATCATGGCCTTGGAGAAATTGTGACTAATCCGCGGGGTCCTGGAGCTTCACGAGGTTGTTTTCCCGTCCATTATGTGATTGGTTGGTTGGGAGAACATTTTAACTGTTTATATAGACGGCATGCCGACAATGAATTTCCTCTGAACTACCCTTTTCTGATCAGATATGCTGGCATTAAGGCCCAAGATTTAGACATAACTTCAGCCAGGCTTCTTTTTAGGACTAGAGATTATGTTGAATATCGGCCTAGTCCATTTGTTGAAGACGAGGGATATTTTTTGATTGATGGTGGGAATTTACCAGAGGATGAGTTTGATTGTCTTGTTTGCATACGTCCTACTTTGCTTCCAGTACGAATCGGTGCTGATCTCTGGTTGGAGCCATACTATCCAAATAGATTTGCCCGCCAATTCGGTTTTGATCAAGGAATCCTAGTGAATGAACCTTCTTTGAAAATTGAAAAGAGAAAAAGATGCGGCGTCGAAGCTTTAACAGAGGCTCAACATATGCTTCTCAGAGCCGGTATTCCACGCTCTTCTTATGAAGGAACATGTACCTGGACGTATTGTAGGTGGTGGATGGCAGCATGTGCACCTTATCTAGGTCGTTCCGTGTCTTACGTTTATCTGACCCTGAAGAAAGAGCCTCTTGAGAAACAGAATAATGTCGTTGTCATAAAATCACTGAGAGAAGTCTCAAGTGCCATGCAAAAAGAAGCATTCTTTCTTGATCTTGGCGAGGAAGATCCGGCTGTTCATTTTAGGAACACCTCACCTGCGGGAGAAAGAGGTGAAGATATAAGCGGGAAAGCTCATAGAAATACCTCTCATATCTTCAGCGAAAGTAGCAGCACTAAACGGGCTCGGTACGAAAGGCATGACACTCTTGAAGATGATACATCAGGAAATAATGTTTTCTTTCCAAACGACCATCCTTCGGACCAAGGCGCTACTTCTCATAATGCTGATAACATCGCCAATTTGAGGCTACAATCAGCAGTGATATGTAATCCAAATCCAGAAACGCACCCAAGAAGCTCTTCACCCGATACAATCGATTCATTACCGATAACAAAGAATGTAGCATTGGAAGTACAACCCTTAATTGAGATAGAATCTGAAATGAAGGATTCAGAGATGAAATCTCAAGAGTTTGATTTGAGGGACCCTGAATCTCAAGAGCATGAATTTGTTGCAGCTTCTAAAGACCAATTTGAGTCTGCTAGTGGTGGCACCGAGCCAATTGACTCCGAAGACACCAACGAAGGTACATGTCAGTCCTTTGAAGCTTCCTCTGTTTTGTATTAGATTTTCGGTGCCTGTTCAAACAAACGTGTGGTAGATTTCATAATCACTGAGGTGCGAGTCATTTTAGACAAACTGACCTCGCCTAAAGCTATTCTTGATTGTAAAGGCGAAGTCTCAGAGTCAATTGGCTTATTGACTACTATGCTTGAGAAACTTGGGCTTGGTAAGGATAAACTTCAGTGGCTATCTGGAAAAGTTGTTCAGGCTTTTGAAATTGCTAGTGAACTTTCCCGAGATATGGAAATCATTGAGGTAGGTTCAGGTTTGGACGTCGAACGTATCCGTAAGCTGATTCAAAGCCATGAAGAGTGTCAAACTGTTATGAAATCTCGACCTGAAGTTGTTAAGCCTTAATCAAGAACTAAAAAATTTGTCAGCTACCGAAGAGCATGTTATTGAAGTAGAAAAGAAGGCACAGAAGCTACGGGAAGACTATGAGACTGCCAAAGGTCATCTTGAGGACAAGATTAACCAGTCAAAAGCTTCTTTTGAACAACAAGTCAAGCTAGATGAAGAGCTCCATAAGGCAAGGACTGAAGTTAATGAGGCCAAGCTTGGTGAGTTTGATCGAGTCAAAAGCACATATAACAGACGACAAGAAGAGAGCTGGAGAAATTACTGGACTCTTTGAAGTCATTTGGGCAGCAACATGTGTAGTGTCTCTTAATTTTTCTCGGGTCTTCTTATTTTCTGCTTTGCTTTTTTTTTTTTTTTTGAAGCTCGAAACCTGCTGTGGGTAATCTTGTTTTTTTTTTGGACACCAATATAATTAGCTTAATTTTGTAGAATCTTGCCCCCTGGAGATGTCATATGTATGCTTATTTAAAGTGTAGACAAGCTTTGTCCAAAACACATTAGGTGGCAACGACATTATCCTTGCATCTTGCTGCCAAATTTTTCTCTTGTTGATGATCATCTGCCAATCTTCTTTACCTGATTACATAAGAGAAATACGTCGGGAACAAAAGAAGATTGGTTTGAAAATATGGCTGGATCTATTTTGTTACCAGACTGCCTACGTATCCTGTGAAGGAATCAAGTCAAACATAGTTCCCATTTGATTTTGGGTAAAGGTTTTTTTTTTTGAAAATTTTGCAGCTGAATCTAGTTTTAAAACCAGATTGCCTACGTACCCTATGAAGGGATCAAGCTACACGTAGTTCGCCTGATTGATTCAGGATAAATTTTTTATTTGGGTGACTGCATCTAGTTTTCAGACTAGATTGCCTACGTACCCTTTTTGAGGGATCAAGTCATCGTAGTTTGTGGGTTTTGTGCTTCTAGACTATCACTCGAGTTTCAGTCCAGCGAGCTTCTCTTTTAGGCATAAAACCTTTTGACGAACTTCCCATTGACACTAGGGTAGATGCGTTCTCCATCAGCATTGGAAAGTTCATATGCACCTTTAGAGAAGACCTTAGTGATAACATATGGACCTTCCCATTTAGGTTCGAACTTTCCCTTTGATTTCCTGGTGACAATGATAGGCCTTCGGACGGTTAATACCAAGTCTCCTATTTTAAAAGACTGGAACTTAACTTTCTTGTTGAAGGCACCTGATAGGAGTACAATGTGCGACGATATTAATATGTATTTGCCCTCGTTTATGCTTTGTTTAACCCTTATTTGTCTAAGATAGAGTCATAATTTAGTTTAGTGTCGTTTTGGTATAGTTTTGGAAATATATGCTTTAGAATCCGAAAAATGACTAAGTTTGAGAAATCTGGAAAATAATGCAAAATGTGTCTTTTTCGTGATTCTGAGATGAGTGGAATTGTGACCTATCCTTTTCCAAATTTAATGAAATTTGGTATGCATTTTATTGGCTTGCTAAAGAGTTTTGTTTCAAAAATACAGATCAATCGGAGTTCGGGAAGTCACCCAAAAGATGGCTGCAAATCAGCAGTTCGAGCAAACCAATCCAGGGACTTCCAGGATTTTTCCTGGGACTGTGTCCCAACTTTAAAAATTCATTCCCGACGTTTCACAAGGAATTTGATCAAGCCCTTTTATATAGAGGAAGCTCTACGTGTCTAGTTTCTCTGAGACTTGGAATCACATCAATCGGAGCTCTGAGGAGGGAGTTATGCCCGATTTACTGAAGCAAGGTCATTCCAGCCGATTCCACCAAGTTTCTGCCTCTTTTCCTTTGTTTCTGTTTTCGATGGACATTTTGGCGTACAATTGCATACTTGAAGATTATCCAAGCTTATTGAAGGATAGAGGAAGACATTGAGCCAAGACAATGGAGGAAAACATGAAGAAAAGAAGATTTCCTAGCCGAACTAGGATTGCTTGCCGATCGGCAAGCAACTTGATGCCGGTTGTGTTCTTGGCGGGTTTTTGGTATTTTTCCATGGACCAAGTTCACCAAATGGAGTTGTCAAGTCCACATTTGAAGTCCATGAATATATGAAGCCCATGCTATGAAGAAAAATTCAGAAAAAGAAGTCCAAGAATGCAATAATTATTTAACAAGGAAACATAAGCCAACTAGGAAAATGAATTCTCTTTTCCTTGTTGAGGCCGACAACCCTAGCATTGTTCCTCTATATATAGCCATCTTTTACACAGAAAAACTGGTCACATTCTAAAGTAAAAATCTAACAAAAGCTTTACCTAAATTTCTGAAGAGTCCTACATAAAACCCTAGCCGAAAATCACCACCATCTCACCCTAAAAATCCTGCCGACACAACACTATTGCCGAGCAGCCATCTCCTCCACCATCCGCCGGATCCACACGAGTCGAAGTCATCAAGGTGTCTACAAAAGTGTGATCCACTCCCCTCTTTCGGTTTTGTAATTTTTAGGTAGTTATGTTAAACTTTGTCTATGAAGTTAGCATGAATTCTTGGTTTCAAACTCTATGTCTATGTATTGTTTGGATTGAAGTTTGGTTTTATGATTTGAATGTTCAATTCGTTTTCTTTATCTTTAATTGGTGTTTGGATGTAAGAATACGGATTGCATGTTAAAGAGTAAGGAAAATATGTGATGAATTAGTAAGTAGGATAATCGGCAAACATGTGTTAATTCAATTTTAGGATTTTCTTGACTTGTTCTTTGAATTCGTGTGCTTAAAGATTGGTAGCCTTTGTAAATGCAATGCGTAGATTATTGATCTCATTAGCCGAAAATAATATAGATTAAGTAACCAACGAGTTATTTTATTTGTATTGTTTTCACAAGGGTTAGAGTAATTTAAAGAACATGCTTGTTAATAAGAAGAGTGACGCCTTACTTAATTAACTTGTTTCCAACTAATAAAAAAGACTTTGTGCTTAATTACTTGTCATGTTTGTTTACGTCGTTTAGAATATTCAAAGATGACCAGTATAATTTTAAGGTTAGGCGTTTAGTCACTTAAAATACATGAGGAGTCTTAATCGATTAGTAATACCGTTTAGGAGCTAATTGGGTTGGAGTTAAGTTGAGTCTAGAACACTTTAATGCCTTGCCGTGAGTCTTATTTGCTTGTTTGTTATGTGTTTTGATTGCTTTCGTGCTAGTGCTTTGTGGAAAAATGTTGACCAACCTTGTAAATAGTAGCTTAGATTATTTTTCAGCTTTCTTTTCTTGTAAATTTTCGTGTCAATTTGTTAGAAGCAGCCTTGCTGCCAACGCCATCATTCTCCCATTATGTGACGATTTTTTGATGTACATATGTATATATTTGTCTAACAATCTCATGTTTCAGGTACCCTTAATCCCCGGCTTAGAACGTTCCCTACTTATGTCTATACTACTAACGATTGTAGGGTTATTATTGCTTGATGCTCGCTTAGGCGACTCATCAGCACCTGCGACCTGAGCTTGGTAGATTTCGAGCCTTTGTTGAACTTCAAGTCTCTTTTCATCAAGTGCTTCAAGCTCTGCAAGTTTGATTTTTGCATTCTCGTCAGGATTTGTCATAGTGTAGCTATCCTCAAGGAAGGCAATTGAACCTCTAATGGTAACACAGCTTCAGATCCATAGACCAAATTGGATGGTGTGCAACCAGTTGCCGTGCGAACAGTGGTTCTGTATGCCCACAATGCCTCGGGGAGACGATCATGCCCATCTCTTTTACTTGCTGAGACCATTTTTTTAGAATATTACAAATGACTATTGAAAGCCTCTGCTTGACCATTTGCCATATATTGGATTGTAGCTTGAGAAAAACGCGTGTTGGATTTTATACTTTTCACATAGCGTGACCATAGCTTTACACTTGAAATATGAGGCATTGTCAGATATTATCTTTGAGGGAACCCCGAAGCGATATATGATGTAAGTCTTGATAAAATTTGCTACATCTTCTGCTCTCACTGTCTTGAGGGGAATGGCCTCGCTCCATTTAGAGAAATAGTCTGTTATGGCCAAAATATACTGGTGCAAACGTGAAGACTTAGGGGAAATAGCTCCCACAACATCCAATCCCCATGTATCGAAAGGGACCGAAAGAATCGTAGAATGAAGAGGTACTGGAGGCTGGTGTATAAAATCCCCATGTATTTGGCAAGCCTTGCACGTTTTGGCGTAGTTTATTGAGTTTTGTATCATTGATGGCCAGTAATAACCTACTCTCTTCAATTGGGCTGCTAGCTTAGGAGCAGCTTGATGGGCTCCATAGATACCAGCATGAGTATCTTTGAGAGCTTGGAGTGATTCCTCCTTTGATAAACATCTCAAGAATATTCCATCGAAGGATCTTCTATATAGTGTTGTTAAGGTAGATGAATCGAGGAGCTGTTCGTCTTATATTTGCCCTTTTCTTTAGATCAGTAGGTAGTTTTCTGTCTTAACAATATTCAATTATATCTTTTCGCCAATCAGACTCTTCTTCTACATTTAGTACTGAGACTACATATGCCTCACGAGTAGCTTCTACGCTCAAGCGTGTCAAGTAGCAGCCGACATTCCCCAACTGTTATTTGGATATCTCTTTCATTAAGGAGAGTTAACGAAGCTGCCAAATTAGCCAGTGCATCTGCTTTGTCATTCTCTGATCTAGGTACATGTTTGACGCTTATATTTTGAAATTGCGCCATAAGATGTTTGACCCTCTTGTGATAGGGGACAAGATTTTCCTTCTTAACAGCATATTCATCATTTATCTGTCTGACGACTAATTAAGGAGCTAATCCGCATTTCTAACGCTATCTCAAGGCCAATGATGAGGGTTTCATATTCTGCGACATTATTTGAGCACAAAGCCATAAGAAAAAATGCGTAGGGGATCATACCGTCAGAGGGCGTGACGAATACAATGACGGATTCTGTGCTTGGTAGATAAACAAGTATAGTTCCCACCATGACATAAGAGCGAATGGGAGACTTCACAGCTTTTGGGGTTCTTGGACGATGGTTCTCCACCATCATGGTAGGTGTCAGCTGACCAATTTGTGCTAAAACAGCTTCAATTGTCTTGGCTTGAGCATCCCTCTTCCTCTAAGTTCTGGAAATTCTTTTCCTCTGATTTCTCAAAACATTCTTGGAAAGGTTCTTGACAATCTGGGTCTTGAGAGTCTTCATAGTTGCTGCACCCTGGCTTTCTCCAAACTTTGGTCTTGTGTTGCTTCGGGAGATAGGAGCACGGCCAATTAAGAACGACATGCGATGACCAGCTCGCTTCGGGTGGTCAGCAGTTGTTGGGAGTTTGTGAAAGAAAACTGTTACTTGAGGTGCCATTGATTTGTTTTCCTAAAAAAAAAACACACATAAGTTAGCAACTTTATAAAAGAGATAAAAGGGAAAATGGCTCCCACTGTAGTCGCCAAAAATTATGTTGAGCAAAAAATATAAATAGACACAATTTCGCCTTCACACAATTTCACTCTACTTTATTAACTAAAATAGAGTTTTTGATATGTCAGTTCGAGCCATTCAAGATAATCCAAATCTCTTAATTACATTCTCTGCTTGAAGGGAAAACCTTTTGATTCGATAGATAAATTCACCAGAGATGTGTATGTTTGTGGAGAATCGCGACTGCACCTGACTTACTTTACAGGTTGCCTACGTACCCTGGAAGGGAGCCATTCGTAGTTCAAATTTATGGCACGGGGTTTTCAGTAAGTAAATGACTTACTGAAAAATTTAGTGAGCTATTCGAGTGGATTAGGCTTTTAAAAGAACCAGGGATTCGGTATAACATGTGGTTGCACCCAGATTTAAATCTATATTGCCTACATACCATGTGAAGGGATCAAACCATTATAGTTCATTAATCTGGGTATTTGGATTTTCTTGGTTTTGTACCAAAAGTAGATTTTGATGTCATTATATTTAGACACATTTATCTTTTCTCTTTTTTAGGTCTTGCATTATTTTGTTACGAAATCAGACTTCATATATTTGATTTGGACACCCATGTCTCCTTACTGATTCAAGTCACACGGCTTCTCGACTTTCATCCAAACCCAAAAAAGATTACTGGTCTATGCTTTAAAAGTTCGTCGGTGGCCCAACTTTTAAAGGTTTGAGCCTGCAATTGGGACTTCTGCATATAAATCTCGTAAGGATTCCACCACTTCTCCTTTCTTCTTTCTTCTGTCTTTGATTCCTGACTTTAGAGTTGAAAACTTCTGAACTTGATTGGCACTGAGCTCTTGCATATTTTGATTTGAGGTGAACTCGTGCTTGAGGGGTTGCTGCAGTAGCATATTGAACTTGAGGTGAAAGAGGGCTCGTGCTCGAGGGAATATTACAGGAACATATTAGTGAGCTTCAGGTGGACTTGTGGAGATTTCGTAAAGAGGCTCGTTCGTGCTTGAGGAGTTATCGCAGCAGCATATTGGTGAGTTTATTAATCTTTCTTTTGATTGTCTTATACTTTAGAGTTTAGACTACCAAAGTGAGGCTTTTGTCGTATCTCCTTCAATTGAACTTGATTGAAGCCTCTGATCAATTGCATAGCACCGCCAAACTTTTACTTAAGGCGGCACCTCTTCGCAACTTTTAGTTTTGTTGTCTTGTGCATATGGTCTGCAACATCACATCCATATCTTCTGCTTTGTGTCATATTTCATATTTCATGTTCTGTCAAAAGTTCCAGATTCTTTTAGTTTGATTGCACCGATTGTATTATTTGAATTGGCGCTTTTGAAAACAAATATAGGAAACATAAGACAGGCTATATATTTGGTTACGGTGGTTGATTATATATGAATTGGTGCTTTGGAGGGAATGGTATCAAAAATATGTGTTTGGCGGTGGGAAAAGTATTTGGCTATAGTGGTTAACAGAGAGAGCAAGGAAGGTTTATACAAGGCTCAGTGTTTGGTTTTGTAGGCTCCCGAACAATAAAGTTACCAACGAGAACCACTGTAACACAGAACCATAGTAACCATCGATCAAAGTAACCATAGTGCCCATAGTATCATAGAACCAGTAACCAAAGTGACTGTGTACCCAGTAACCAATATCATAACGTAATCAGTAATCATAAGAACCAAAGTAACCAAGAATACTGTCAAGATCTCAGAGGCAGCAAAGCCTTCAGTAACCAAGTAACAAGTAACCAGGGTGATCCGTGAGGGATTTGAGTAAACAAGTAACAAGTAACCAGGTAACCAAGAGAACCGAGAACATAGTAAGCAGTATCCATAGTATCCAGAGCCATAGAACAAAGTAACCAGGGCCAGAGTCACAGTAACCAGTAGCCAAAGTGACTTGTGTATTGAGTAACCATAGAGAACCAAAAGTCAGGAAACCATGGTAATTAAGGGAACATAAGAACGTAGTAGCCAGAGAACCAGTAACATAGTAACCAAAGAACCAGTGACCATAGAACACAGTAACCAGTTGCCAAAGAACCAAGAGCACCATCCGCAAGGGATTATGAAGGCAACATGGCCTTGAGGAACTAGGTAACCATCCACGAGGGAATTTGAAAGCAAATTGATTTTTGATGCTCAACACAACTTTTCCTAGTTCTACTAGGAGAGTTGTTTGGGTGTCCAAATCACTTCCAACGGATCTGCAGATCTTCTTCAAAGAGTTTGATATTTCTTCAATCCCTTATAAATTGCTATTTGATTCATCTATTACTATATCAAACTTTATATTAACATTGAATTATTTCCAAATGAAATATTTGGTTGACTTTGTGATATAGTTATGAATCTGTTATTCTTATTCTATATTCCTTATCTGATCTCAAACTAGCACTGATTAAGGGGGAGCAATAAGCCTATATATATCAGTCTCTTTGCAACAAGATGTGTGTGCGTTTGGTATAATATTTTTATCTCTGTTTATCTTGTTCTTATGAACACTTTCGTGCCTCCTGTATACTCATCCATTTCTCCTCTTGAATATATTTCACTTGTGTGATTTATTGATTGCAGGACCTTGGTTCTTTGGAGTGTATCTGGGAAGTCAATTCATCTGTTGAATATTATCTGCATAGGTTTACAGAATAGTCTTGTTCAAGTTAGTTTTGATAATACTTGCAAAGAGATTGTGTTGAACATCTCAACTTGAACATCTGTAATCTTATTGAATTCATAGTGAATTGATTCTAGTGTGGACTACTTTAAAAGTCTCGTAGTGGTTTGTATCTCATATGAGATTTTCACTATAGTTATATTTGTGTGTTCTTTGTTTTAAGTCTTTTACTTTCATTACTAAAAGTTTACAAAGATTCATTCAGTAGTTCGATTCTATTTTGGTGTTTTCAGAATTTAAAAGCATCAAGCTTTGAGTAACTAGAAACAGGACAAGAGCTATGTGAAAAGAAGTCTTCATCGAACCTTATAGACGAATTGTCCCCCTCCTGGTATGCGCGCACTTCTCCTTTTGTTCTTCTGCTCGTCTGCTCTGCTCTTCGTGTTGGTGTTGATCGGGACCTCCTCTCTGCCTTCTTACCCTGGCCTCTTCTCTTCTTCTCTGTGCTTCTCCGTCTGTTCTCCGCTGTTTTTTTTTCTTCTCTTCGTAGTGCTTTTATAGTTCACTTGGGATGAGTTCAACTTTTAATTAACTTGAAAGGTGTTGGAGTTCCACTCGGATTGAATTTGTTTGGGAACGTCCCCCTCCCAACAACCTGTATAGAATTGTCTTTGGAAGTGCCTTTGGAGCCTTTCAAATTAAAGTAGGAGTCTGATGCTTTACAAACCCAACAGTAAGCAACTTGATCATTATCCTTTTTTTCCTTTGAGTTTCAACCGCTTTTAAACTCGTCCATTTTTCATTAGAGGGATAAAATGATAAAGCACTCATATTTTCTTGTAATAGATAGTCTCGCAAGAAATGAATATGTGAATTTTTTTCAGTTTCCACAGTAACCGTTGGCATTTATGATGCATGCATGGTTCGATTCCCTAAATAGGTATATGTGAATGCAATGTATCGCATTACACGCCATGTAATATCGATGTTGGCTTATTTAGTTGTTTTTCCGGCTCTATTTTTTAGCGTTAACGGATGTATTTACTACGCCTTTAAGCATGCCTATGTTTTATCTTGTGATACTTCACGCCATGTGACGCACTCTATAGGAATTGAGTCTATATTCCGGTTTATATGACTTGGCGTAAAAGCTTGTCTCTACACTCTTATATAGAGACATTGAGTGTGTAGCTAATTTTTATGGATCTTATAAATCCATTGTGACTATCATAAAGCATTCTGAGGCTCAATGTTTTCCATGCCTTGTGACATTATGATTCAAAGTCACATATGCTATCTATGCATAAAGAAGCAATCGAACCTTACTCACTACTTAAAAATATTCGTGTCAACGTTTATCACCTTGAAACTCATTGTGAAAATTGAATAAATTTCTTATGTATCGCTTCTAATGAATGCGCACAACTTAAGAGTCAATATTGTGAATATACTTCACGTATACTATGACTTTGATTCTTTGAATTGGCGACTCATATAGACTCTAATAAATATCGTCTGGAATTTTGGACATGTTTTGATGATCCATATATGCAAGAAAGTCATGGGCATCATTTGTTTTGAGCAAATAAGATATTGGGATCAAAGATTACCAAAAGAATATTTGGTAGAATCATGAGCAATGCTCAAGGCTTAAAGATGACATTAACGTCACCCAAGTCTTCCTCCAAGTTAATGCAAGCACCATCTATGCATTTAATTCTACATATGATCCCCCTCTTATGATCCTTTATTAGCTATGCTCATTATATAGAAGCCTAATGTTTAGTAAAGTTTCAGAGTAATGCCCTCCTACGCTAAAGATAATGATACATAAGATGATGGCCTTAATGCCATATCATGATTAAATTTTTGAGACACAATGATACTTTGGTGATCCATCTATTAGTTAAACTCAAGCCATAACACTTAGATGTTATGAAGCACCTTCACAATGATTGAAAAGTTGAAGAAAATATAAAAATCCCGGTTTTCCAACTTGCAGACTCATCATTGGACGGACTGGTTTACCTACTTTTAGGCCGGTTCTTGAGGTAAAATTTGGTCCAACAATTCCTAACATCCATGGCTACCTGCTCATAAAATTTCAGGGTCATTGGACACATGGAAGGTGGTGAACCACTCGACACAAATTTTCACTGACCTCCGGCGACTGTTTCGGCCGGTTCGGTATGTTTCTGGCCGGTTTAGGCAATGAGGCTGGCGGCGTTGGAATTCTAACACACGTGTCTGCCTATTGTTAAAATTTGGTAGTATTTGGTGTCCCAGAACGTAGTGAAATGTTTCAGGAAGCATACATGCATGTTACATTTTGTAACGAAATGCAGCTTGTTAACAAATAAGTGTTAACGATCAATACCCTTTATCGTCCACATACTTTATGTGCCATATAGCGCCACCACAAGCGCCTAATGATGGGTTATTTGACTATGAATATTGTCTTTGAATAAGACATTAGCTTCTACCTATAGTCCATTATATAGAAACCTTAACATGCGATCTCGTTTGTGTCACTTTTTAATGAGTCAGTCTCCCCGTCGTTAGAGGAAGAGAAGAACAAGTTTGGTCAAGTTGAACGACTTGGCATTGACGTGGTTTGTTCCTACTGTGCCTCATCATATTCCCCAAAGTCCCATAAATCAAAGTGATGAGATTTGATATACATGTTGCAAAGAGCAAACTATTGGTCTTTCAAGGAAAAGATCGGAATAGTACTCTTGTATCAAACATGTCTGTAAGGATTGATGTCCGAATAAATGGACACATTGTCACTCATAGATGGTGATAAGGTGACTCCAAAAAAGTGGTAGATAGTGTCACTAGGTCGTGACTCTCATAAGAAGTTTAGAGAGGGCACTTAGTTCGATATACACTCGCCGAATGCGAGTATGGCACAGCTTGATCCTTTGATCAATGACAACTCATTCGTCTCATGGATTTTCTGGATTAAGGTCATCATTGGGGGATCTCTCAATGAGAAGCCAATCCATATAGAGATCTCTACAAATGTGAATTACACTAGTATACATGAGAACGTGGTGTATGAGTTAGATATCGAACACTCACTTCGTTGAAGCAAATACCAACTTTGTGAATTGGCCTACATGGAAAGATATGCGATCCAGTTTATAGTGAATGAGATATGTCCTTAGTCAGGTAATGCTGACACCGCAAGTGTAAACCTTATCGATAATCTTTGATTGAAAGCGTAGTGAGAAAAAGAGCATAGACTCACCTTAAGGCGCAATGTCTCTCACAAACGCCCTGGAATCAACTACGATGACAGATGCTCTCGTAATGAAGTCATATTACACTCCACTACCTTGTCAGTTAGGTAATTCTGAAAAACTGAACATGCAGCTTGTATCATCTCTATTGGGACTAAGTAAAGAGATGTACATAAACATCCTAAACGGATTAGTTTTCACCCAAGTCAAGTAAGCAAAAAAAACCACGATTGAATGACTACTTGATTGGAGATGGGATGAAAGGAATCATGCCTATTTGCGTGTAAACTTAGGATGAATTGTGATTGAAGTATCACTAATCCGACGTTAAGATTGAAAAGATCTTGGAAATACTTGGTCTCGAATGTGAGAACCGTTAGTGATGAACTTATTCATCTATCGGCTTATAGCTATCTAATGGACGTTAAACCAAAGCCAATATGTATTCAATGATCAGTCGATGTCTTGAGAAGACTCGTTTCGTCTATGTGACGAGAAGTCTTGGGAGATGAAACTCTCCATCTAAGTACCATGTGCGCAATCATGTACTTGTCATAACATGCTCGACTCGGCATCTCATTCACTATAAACTTATAAAGCCAAGGTAATGGCTAGATGCGCCCACACAATGCCATGGTATATGGCGGTACATTCTTCCAAGTATGAAAGGTTTAGGCTCATTCGATCCCATCATGAAAGACACATTAATAGGCAATTCCAGAATCTGCCTGGTTATTTACGTCAAATTCCCCGAGACCTACAGGACAGCTTACTCGTTTGAAAATAGTAAATATGGTACCATTGGAAAGGCCTATGTGTCTACTCCTAGGGACATGAACTATTTGATCATAACTATCATATTGAGTGAGTTATGGTTGTTTTGGCAAAGTAGGACGAATCTGTCCGGTAATTTGTAGATCAGTCACCTCCGACAGAGCTTTGTGATCAGCTCAGAATGAACCACGTTGTATACTTTATATCACTGGAAAGATATGGGTGTCTAGTTTCCAGAACTATTTACGATTTCATACCTATTGTATCGAAGGAGTTATGACTTTTTAAGTACACGAAGGTCATGCTGCGCGTGAACCTGATTTTCAACGCAAACTCTAGTTTTGAGTTGTTAAGTAACATTCTTCCTTAAGACCAAGTGAAGCTAAGTATAGCTGGTCTAACACAAGGATAATGTGGCCGTATTCAATGACTAGATCATTGGCCACGGCTACTTTTGAAGCTTGTGAGGAGCGTTTGTATACGCCATTAATCTAAACTCCGAGATTGAGTTACCAATCAGGGGGAGTTGTTTTGTAGACATCAGGGGGAGTCTACTCACATGTAATCTTCAATTGTAGTTAGTGTGTTGTGCTCTTTTCCCTTCGACCAAGCTTTTTATTTTTACCCAAGAGGTTTTGTTTTGTTTGACAAGGTTTTAGCGAGGCAACATGACATGCACCGTGTCACATTAGGTACGCGATACAAGAGGGAGTATTCAAAGAAGGATAATTCTGTAACTTCCTATGTGTATCTTGACCTAATTAGATTAGATTATTAGTTACCTTATTAGATAGGGAATCCCTGATTATTCGGGATACATGATGTAAATGCATATATAAAGGCCTCCTTATCTATCAATAAAGGTTACGCTTTGCATCTATTCTTTTTCTCCTAGAACAATCTTGTGTTTATTACTCATGTAATGTTATGATCTCTGTATGTGTTAAGTTTTACAATTGGTATCAGAGCCAATATTGCATGTTAATAAACTGGGATTTGATTATCGTTGTAAAATGTATTCTATATAAACAGAAACATAATTTTTGCATTAGGCACATGACTTAAAGTGTTAATGGGTTTCCGCCACAGATCAAGATTGGGCTTAATTTGCTTAAAGCCCAAATATGTATATGCATATACAGAACAACCCCAAAACTTTACTGTTAAAACGGTCAGTGTCTTCAGTTTTGGAATTGGGGCATTAGGGTTCTGTGAGGAAATTTCAATTCCATCAATTCCGCTGTGTTTTTAGATTGAAAGCTTGTGAGACCTGTATATATTCTTGTGTTTATATACATATATGCATCAATTAACCTTTGTATGCAGCACTGGAGCGTCCGGGTTAGTTCTTTTTCATAAACTTGATTTCTATTTTATGGGTTTTGATTTTGAATGTTATATGAGAACCCTAAATGCATTCCTGGCGTGCGCATAAGCTAGAGTAGATGGTGACAAGATGGAACATATGTTTTCATTGTTTGATTATGAAAAGTGAAACCTCGATGTGTTTCCTTTTGTTTTTTTCTTCTTCTGGGAATCAAGCACGTTTTGTGCTTTTATAATGTTGTGTTTCATGGTTAATGGATATGTTTGATTAATCATCTTGACAAGAACGTCAATGCTCACAATTCTTGTTGATTAATGGTATGTTTTAAAGAAAAGAAAAGAAAAAAGACAAATTTTATATGTGTGTGTTGGACGTTTGTGTTTTATAGTTTTAGATGTCAATATGATACTGTGATTTGCGTTGTAACATTAATCTATGTGTGAAAAGCTTGAACAATTTTGGTCTTGAATTATGGGGTTTTGTTTCAATTATGTTCTGGTAGCTAGTTTTGAATTATGGTTTCTGTAACTTTGGTTTGGTGTTCTAGGCTATTGGAGCTGAATGTAGAGAAGGGTTTGAGACTTTTAGACCGGATGGATCTCTAAAGATTTATGTAGTAAGGAGGTTATGAGTTTCTGTGTTGTGATCAAGTGATTATGTGAAGAATAAGGTATATAGATGGTCAGGATAGGAGGGGTGTTTGAGATTACTTACTTTAGGTATTTGGTTGAGGCAGAGGGTCGGTCGGACAAGAATGGGAGGTTCAGCGAAGCTAATCTTTCCTTATTTCGGTGAATTTTCTCGAGCCTCATAAGCTCGTAATATGTGAATTGTAGAGCTACCATGAGAGAGCGATTTACAGAAAAGACTGACTGATCTGAGGGAGATAAGTCGCTAAACCGCTTTTAAGTAAAACACCCACAAAAGATTTGAAGGCGCGCAAACAAAATCTTCAACGGGTAATGAAACCAAATTTTTAGGTAGTGGAATCGTAGTGAAAGTGAAAAAGGAGACCTAATCTTTTTTTTTTTTGGATAAAAGGGAGACCTATTCTTACTGAAACTGTTTTTGTTCACTTTTTATTTTCTCCAAATAAAACTCAAAAGGAATGAGACCTTGAATATGACTCATATTCATGTGGAAGTAGTGCTCCGGAAGGGATCTAAATGAAATTTAATTAACTAAAAAAAGAAAAATATTTTTTATAAATTTTTTAATACCAAAAAAAGAACAAAGAAAAACGAGTTTACCCTTTTTATTTTCTAAAAGGGTCTTGATTCTTTATTTCAATTTCTTCATATTCTTAATTATTTGGATTTATTATTTATAACAATCTCCCTAAAACAGACTAGCTACGATTCCTCCTACTTAAAAGGTTAAATGTCAAACCCGCATAATTGTCAATATATCAAATTTCTCTCTAACTTACAGTAAAAAGAGTCATAATCAGATGATAGTTTCAACAACTGATAAAATTTTCTCACAATAAAATCTACTAATTTTAAGTAACATCCTAAAACAAGCTCCTTATTTAAATTCGTTGCTTGTATACGTCTTTATATTCATTCATATTAATTATGTCAACCAATTATAGATTCAAAATCCCTAAGATAAACCGAGATGCAGTTTCTTCTTTTAGGATATAAATGCAGTTATCATTCCTTTACTTCCCACTATCCACGTCAATCTCTTCCACAATTATCTCTCTATTTTTATTTTTTTGTTTATTTCTTTTGTTTGTCTTTTTTTTTTTTCTATAATAACTCCTGTATTTATTTTATTTTTTATTAACGTAATAGGGGTATTATAGGCAGTCCACAATTTTGTGAAGCTATTTAGGGGCTTGGCTTTATTGTAGTAGAGATTAATTATGTCAGCCAATCATAGATTTTCTAGACGTCAATATTTACGCAAAGTTCGTGGACCGTCTCGTCTTCGTTCCACATCTCCTCCGCCAGTTGAGTACAGAAGCTCCACCAACTCTGATAGTGTAAAAATGTCTTTTATTCACTCATATGTTGGATTAGAATCTACTAATGTTGAAACAATTGTTTCCTCTTCGATTCCGGATAAGCGTGTGAACCCAAGAGGTCGAAAAATGCCTGTTTGGTTTTATGGGATATTCGCACGCTACCCTATTGATCTGACTAAGGATGGTCCTAAAGAAGAGCAAAATCGTGTTTCATGTGTTCGTATAAAGATTGAAAAACCAGAAATCGTTCAATCTTGTCTGAAATCTACCACCAGTGATGTTGACATCTCTTTTGAAGAGGAGTGAGAATGTAGAAGTTGATGTTATTTTTCAACACAATTTTCATTTTTTTTACGGCTTGTGATTTGATTGTTTTTTTCTTTTCTTTTTTGAGGAATAAATTTGACATGCTTGCTTTGATGTGTGACAAATTACCAACATCAACCTATAGAGTGAAGAAGATTGTTGAAGAGCTTAGACTTCATTACGAGAAACTTGACGCGTTCAAAAATAATTGTGCAATATATTATGTGAAGAATAAAGATGCAACCGAATGTCTTACGTGCAAACTTCCAAGGTGGAAGACACAACGCACCACCATAAAGAAAAAGGGAAAAAAAAAGTTAAAAATATTTCGTGGAAAGTTTTGTGATATTTTCTACTCACACAAAGGTTACAACGACTATTTATGTCATTGCAGACAATTCCATGTATGAGGTGGTATTTTGAGAACAGTGTGAAAGATGGTGTTTTGAGGCATCCAGGATATGCGGAGGCTTGAAAAACATTTGATCAAATACATCTATCATTTAGTAACGAGCCCCGAAACGTAAGGCTTGGATTGAAAAATGCCAGTCAACCCTTTTGGGAATATGAGTCATAGTACTTGGCCAATTTTGTTATTTCCTTACAACCTTCCTCCATTGATGTGAATGAAATACCCTTACATCTTCTTAACCTTACTCATACTAGGTACGACAAGTCGTGGCAATGATATCGATGTTTACCTTGAATCGTTGATCGTTGAGTTAAACCAATTGTGGAAATATGGTAAGAAAACGTACGACATTTCTACGAAGCAAAATTTTCATATTAGAGCTGCACTTATAAGCAATCCATGTTTTTCCAGCATATGGTTATAAGTCTGACTGATGCACACAAGGAAGATTGACATTTCTATGTTGTACGTCAGAGACTTGTAGTCGTAGATTGAAGCGCGGGTCAAAACAAAGTTATATGAGACTTCGTCAGTTTTTAACACTAGATCATGAGTGGCGTAGAAAAACATAAACTTTTTGATAAGACAACGTAAAAAAAATCTGCACCAATGAGAAAATTTGGTCAGGATACTGTGGATGAAGTTCAGGGGTGAGTCAAAGACACTTAAACTTAGAAAGAAGGAGAAAAAAAATCATCCCTCACTACCAGATCGGAGAGAATAGCCGATGAAAAAAATTTCGTCGACTATGCCGAATTTTCGTCGGCTATTCCTTCTGCCGACGAAATTTTCGTCGGCTATACGTCGTCGGAAAAACGGCGTCGGTAATACCAATGGCCGACTAAAATAACGAAATCGTCGGCTATTCTCGGGTATGGCCGACGACAGTGCCGACGAAAATTAATTTTGTCGACCAAACCTGGGCAAAATATCCGACGAAATTCGTCGGCTATGCTCGAGCATGGCCGACGATATCGTAAACTATAGCCGACGAAATTCGTCAGCTATTTGTTCTGAAATATGGCCGACGATTTCATCTATTTCGTCGGTTATTTCGTTGGAATATATTAATATGTTAATAGGCATTAATTAGTTATAGCCGACGAAATAATGTCATTTTCGTCGGCTATAACGGTTATAGCCGACGAAATTTGGTAAAAATCGTCGGCTATAGCACTTATAGCCGACGAAATAATGCCAATATCGTCGGCTATTCTTACATTTGGGGAAAAAAAAAATTAAATTAATTTCTAAATTACCATTCCAAGTAACCTGCAAATCACAAAGACAATCCATGCATTTGTACCAACAAGAAACACGTCTAAATGATTTATTATTTAATTTGTTCCAATATACATAAAATATAACCCTAATCATCACCTAAAGCACTAAAGTCCACCACGTCATCCCCAGCATCCTGCTCTCCATCATGCTCGTCATCATCGGGAGGTTGAGGCATTGAAGGTTTAACTAACGGCTGAAACGGGGGCGGGGGTTCAAGGGCTTGTTGTTGTGCCGCGAACATATCACACCACCAGTTTTGTTGGGCGGCGTAGTTGTGTTGCCGAACTCTGTCGCATTAAGCATGCCAACTGGCCATATCCAAATGATACTGCTGTGTTCTGCGGCGTAGCTCCTGTGATCTCTGGGACTCGGCAGCCAATCTTGCGGCTAATCTCTGCACTTCCCCCCTCATCTGTTGGCTGTTCCCGCCTCCCTTCTTTTGACCTCCCTTAGTGGTCTTCAGGAGCCCTATTCCAGAACTTCCCAAACCCCGGCAGTAGTATTGGTTTGACCGGTCTGGGAAGGCTGCGTCGAACATCCTCGCTGCCGTTTAGACATTCGATTGGTCGACCTGGCGCAAAGCTTCTTCCAGATCTGCCTCTGAAATGTTCGGTTGTGTCTCCCGAACTACTTGCTGAAACACCTCTTCTTCGGCTCGGTTCACCCTCTCCTAATTGAACGGGAAAAAAAAAAAATTAATATTCTAACAAATATATAATTAAGTAAAATTAATAATTAAAATTTTAAAATCGTAATCAACGACTTACGAGTTGTTCTGTTGCTTGTGGATAAACGATCTTGAACGTCTCCACGTACGGGTTGCTATCAGGATGATCTCTAAGCGCCTCCTCCTGATATTGTGCAAACGGCCTAGAACCACCATGATGGGGGGTTGTGTTACGGTGGCGGTTCGCAGAGTTTACCCGAGACCGTTCCTTCAAATAAATAATAAAATATTAGAAAAATGCATAAAAAAATATTAGTGTAATAATTATAAAATAATTAAACTAATAATTAAAATTTTAACAAAATAAACATTTATAGTTAAGTTTAGTATTTACCTGCATAAGTGGGTTGTTGAAGTCTACTGTCTTCAACCAACGCCACTCGTACTCCCTGAACATGAACTCTCTGGGAGTACCCATACGACCACGGTTGTCGTATTGGTTAAAGTGGGAACGGAGCTCGTTCTTCCACTCTTTGAACCTACAGAAAAAACAAAAGTGCATTAGAAATATTATTAATATCATAAAATATTTCAAATTATAAGATAAGGAATTCCCAACGTACCTCAAGTTCTGCATCGCGTCCGCCCAATGCTGCTTATGTTCTGCAATCTCGAAGTATGTCTGAAAGATAATATTTTATTAGTTTTACAATTATAACAATACCGAAAATTATTAAATATTACGTAAAATAAATTAAATTTTTTAAATTACTCACCGACGCGGCGTTGTTCACCTCCCTCTTGATCTCTTCGGGCACATCAGCCCACCGTGTCCACAACATAGGGACTCTGTCCCTAATCAGTGCCCCCACACAACCCGTGTAGTCGCGGCGTTTTTTTCCCTGAACCTCCTGATTAGGAGGTTCGTTGATCTGGATCCTCCCCCGGAGCGCAACAGTTCTCCTGAGCATGTCAAAACATATGACACCTCTCGTATTCCTCGTTGAACTGCTAGCGGCTGTCCATATCACATAAACGACGATTAGTTAATAAATTAAATATTAGTGCGTTAATTTTAATAAAACATTTAATTAATAAAATCAAATGTTACCTGAACTGGATGACTCGTCTGTCGACTTTCCTTTTCTCCTCGCCAAAATCAAGAGGTCAGGGTTCTCAAATGGCTGCTGCTGGTATGCCTCCGCAGCATTCATGTACTGAGGCATAGCAGGCCATATGGGCACACCTTGAAAGTCGACCTCGGGTATCGCAGGAATGTTGTACGGGAGGTAGAGCTGATTTGAGAGAGTAGGCCCCTCAGTCGAGTCAGCAGCAGACGTCGTCGGACTCGTCATCGGCTCCCGATGAACCTCAGGCATACGGACCTGAGGAACGTCTGCAGCTATCTCGTCCTGAAATAGCTGCCTACTGAACCTCGGAGCATATGGCCCGATAGGGGGACGTGAACTGCTCGACGGCCGCCCCGCCTGGAGAAGGGTCTGGTGCCGAGAACTCACACTCCTCCGCGGCTGGGATGAATCCACAGGCCTCCGCGGCTGGGATGAATCCACACACCTCCGCGGCTGGGTGGTGGTCCTCTCAGGCTGGCTAAGGGTCCTGTCGGACTCTGCGGAACCGGCGGAACTTCCAGAACCCCTAGATCTGGAACGACGGCCTCCGAAGAACTGTCTGAATGCATCGGCCATCTGCAGCTTGAGGCATTAATACATTAATTAATATTAAATTATATTACATTAAATAACAAATTCTAATTAATATAATAACCAATAATACTAACATATTTCAAAACATACTAACAAATTAATATTTAAATTTGTACTAATTTTAAATAATACTAACCATTAACCTAAATATAACTATTTATATACAAATATAACTATATTTCATTATTAACATATATATAAATACAAATAACCATTTATATATTAACAAAAATATATAACAATTTATATAATTAAAATTAAATATATAACAAATATATAACAATTTATTATATAACAATTTATATAATTAAAATTAAATATATAACAATTTCTATACCTAAATTATAACAAATATATAACAATTAAATTTATTAACAAATATATAACAAATATATAACAATTTATATAATTAAAATTAAATATATAACAAATATATAACAATTTATTATATAACAATTTATATAATTAAAATAAAATATATAACAAATATATAACAATTTGTTAAAATTAAATTTATTAACAAATATATAACAATTTATATAATTAAAAATAAATATATAACAATTTATAAAATTAAACTAAATTGAAAAAAAAAAAAATTTAATCGGATCGGAGGAGGAGGCCGGAGGAGGAGGGGAAGGAGGTCGGACGAGGAGGGGAAGGCGGAGGGGAAGGAGGAGGAGGAGGAGGCCGGCGGCTTGGAGGAGGATTTGAGGAAGGAGGAGGATCGGAGGAGGAGGAGGCCGGAATTGGAGGAAGAGAGGAAAAGCCGATTTGAGGAGGAAGAGGGCGCGGCGGAAACGAACGGGAGAGGGCCGGTTTGGAGCAGCAGCAGGAGGAGGAGGAGGAAGAGAGGAAAAAGTCGGCTAGGGTTCGACAGTTTCTGATTTAAACCCGAAAGAATAGCCGACGATTAAAAAAGATTTCGTCGGCTATTCTTCACTATAGCCGACGAAAACTTTAACATTGTCGGCTATACTTTGAATGTCGTCGGCTATACTTTAGGAGATCAGCAGCCGTCTGATCTGAGCCATCCAACGGCGGACAATGAAAAGGCGTGGATCGCAAGAGTTTAGCACACGAATTCAAATATTTCGTCGGCTATACTTTGGAAAATCAGCAGCCGTTGGATCTGAGGTATCCAACGGCGGACAATAAGCGGATCGCAAGAGTTTAGCCGACGACATATAATTTTCGTCGGCTAAACTGTTGGTCAAACCACTAAGTCAAACCTCTAAACGCTTTAAAATGGAAATTAGTCTAATTAGACGACGGTTTTTGGCCTGACCTTCAACAGATAATAGTTTCAAATCGATGAGACGCAACTAATCGTTTAAAAATTTTCCTCAAAATATTTACCAAACGTCAAGCTACCCATAGGAAAACGGAAGTAAAAAACAGTTAACCGCAACATTCGGCACACAGATTTTGTCGGAATCTTGTCATTTTTCAACCGTAGACGTATTTCATTATTTCGGTCATATCTTATTTGACGACATATTTGCATTTGAAGAGTGTACGTATAGTAACTATTTGAAACTATACATTCACTTAAACACTTAGTAAACAAGTCAAGGAACATTAGTGCATATGTTCGGATTTTGAATCTAAAAGTTTAGAAAATCTATTCCAACCGTCAGATATCACCGTTCACCTTAAATACATGTATGAAAAAAAATCCAACTACATTTGACAACGTTAAAGGCTCGATCGGGAAGGTCAACCGGGTGAGTCAACCCTTTAAACGCTTAGAAATGGTAATTGACCTGTCTAAATGACGTTTTTTGGCCTGACCTTCAACAGATAATAGTTTCAAATCGATGAGACGCAACTAATCGTATAAAAATTTTCCTCAAAATATTTACCGAACGTCAGGCTACCCATAGGAAAACGGAAGTAAAAAACAGTTAACCGCAACATTCGGCACACAGATTTTGTCGGAATCTTGTCATTTTTCAACCGTAGACGTATTTCATTATTTCGGTCATATCTTATTTGACGACATATTTGCATTTGAAGAGTGTACGTATAGTAACTATTTGAAACTATACATTCACTTAAACACTTAGTAAACAAGTCAAGGAACATTAGTGCATATGTTCGGATTTTGAATCTAAAAGTTTAGAAAATCTATTCCAACCGTCAGATATCACCGTTCACCTTAAATACATGTATGAAAAAAAATCCAACTACATCTGACAACGTTAAAGGCTCGATCGGGAAGGTCAACCGGGTGAGTCAACCCTTTAAACGCTTAGAAATGGTAATTGACCTGTCTAAATGACGTTTTTTGGCCTGACCTTCAACAGATAATAGTTTCAAATCGATGAGACGCAACTAATCGTATAAAAATTTTCCTCAAAATATTTACCGAACGTCAGGCTACCCATAGGAAAACGGAAGTAAAAAACAGTTAACCGCAACATTCGGCACACAGATTTTGTCGGAATCTTGTCATCTTTCAACCGTAGACGTATTTCATTATTTCGGTCATATCTTATTTGATGACATATTTACATTTGAAGAGTGTACGTATAGTAACTATTTGAAACTATACATTCACTTAAACATTTAGTAAACAAGTTAAGGAACATTAGTGCATATGTTCCGATTTTGAATATAAAAGTTTGGCAAATCTATTCCAACCGTCAGATATCACCGTTAAGATTAAATACATGTATGAAAAAAAATCCAACTACATCTGACAACGTTAAAGGCCCGATCGGAACGGTCAACCGGGTGAGTCAACCCTTTAAACGCTTAGAAATGGTAATTGGCCTGTCTAAATGACGTTTTTTGGCCTGACCTTCAACAGATAATAGTTTCAAATCGATGAGACGCAACTAATCGTATAAAAATTTTCCGCAAAATATTTACCGAACGTCAGGTTATCCATAGGAAAACGGAAGTAAAACACAGTTAACCGCAACATTCGGCACACAGATTTTGTCGGAATCTTGTCATTTTTCAACCGTAGACGTATTTCATTATTTCGGTCATATCTTATTTGATGACATATTTACATTTGAAGGATGAAGCAATGGTTTGTCGATAGTGATAGATAATGGAAGGTGGTCTTTTTTTGTTTTTTTTTTTTTTAAATCATAGCCGACGAAATCAAACATAGTACTCGTCGGCTATTCTTTTGTCGTTTTCTGTCTAAAATAAAATATGTATTTTTCAATATAGTTTTGGCCGACGAAATCACGCATTTTTCGTCGGCTATAATTAGTATAGCCGACGAAAGAATGCATTTTTTGTCGGCTATTCTTTGAAAAAAATAAAAAAATCAGTGGTGTTACACCTCTCGTATTCCTATGTCCTGTTCATATATAACCAAAATTGAACATAAAAAAAAAAAACAGAAACCCAACAGTCAACATATTTCAAACTTTTTTTTAAAGGGGTTTGGAACCCAGCCTATGCTGGGAGGCTCATCCCCACGCCCGTTCATTAGAAAAGAGTGGATTACAAATGAAAGGATTACATCATCTAAATTACTTAATCCGTCGGATTGTAATCGGAATCATCGGATGAGTCTTCTTCGGTTTCTGAATTGCTCGAGAGGGGTAATCTATGTCGTTCCTCACCACTAGAGTCCTCGTTAGTTTCTTCATTTGGATCAACATCAACAAGCAGTGGCTCTTCACGTCGAATTCGCACTGGCGTGTCTAGACGAATAAAAGAGGAGTCAGGAATACCGTTTGAGTTGGGCTCTTGATACGCGGTGCTCCCTTCCTCGTTCTCTTTAGCCACTCCAAGTGTAGACGCCCGGTAAATGTTGCGATGGTGGATAGTGTTGACTACTTTCCACGGGTTACCCTTGGCGAGATCATCAAGATAAAACACGTGTTTCACCCATGTGGCTAAAACGAACGGGTCGTCCTCATACCATGATGTACTAGTGTTCACAGAAGTTATGCCGTATTGATCGGTTTTCATGCTCTGCGGCCGTGTGTCAAACAATCTACACTTGAAAATGTGCACTTTCATGCCTTCCCCATAATGCAGTTCCACAACTGAATGGAGAACACCGTAATAGTCAACTCCATCATCCCCACCATGTGCCATAACCCCTGAATTTTGTGTTTTCAGTCTGAGGTCTCTCTCTTCACATCGAAATAACACACCATTCACCTTGCACGTCGCATAAACTTTTGAATAGACCGGCTTCATCGCCAGAAGTCTGAGTTCGTGCGACCAATTTGGGTGATTATCATTTTTAATAAGGTCCATCTGCAACCATCAGAATCAACTATAAATATGAATAATTATACACAATAATATATAAATACGTATAGAATAGTGTTAAAGTTATGTACCCAACGGCCGAAATACTCTGCGAATGTCCGGTTGTGGTAATCGAGATCACCTCCTACTTGGTCACAGTTTAGATGCATGTTCTTCCAAAATTTAACTTCTGGACAGTTAATTAGTACCCACCAATGTGCAATGGCTACCTCATAATCTTTCAACTTGTAGGAAACTAGCATGTTTCCACCGAGTACAATATCGTCGGAGAGTATGGAAAGATTGAACTGTGAAGGTACATCTTCCGGTATGCTTTCCTGTAACGCTCCTAAATACAGCTTCATGTAGGTGACGCACTCGTGCGCAATATATGCTTCAGCTATACATCCTTCAGGTGCGGATCTGTTTTGGACAAAATCACCGTATTGTCCAAGTTGCCTATAAATCAAGTTTTTAAAGTGTTATGATAATACATTAATACTATATCACATATATTGATGAGGAAATTAACATAAGGTGTAAAATACGTACCTTTCCATCGGATACATCCAAGTGAAGTGCACAGGACCGGTAAGCAACAACTGCCGAAGAAGATGGACCATGAGGTGAGGCATGATGTCGAAAAAATTTGGAGGAAATATCATCTCAAATTTACACATGATATGAACGATGTCTTGTTGCATTTCCCGGAGGTCAGATTTTCTCACTTCCCGTGTGCATACCTTCTGGAAAAATCTTGTCAACGCTACTAATGGCTCCACAACGTGACGGGGAAGGAACGGTCGAATGAAAACAGGGAAGAGACGTTGTAGCAGGATATGATTGTCATGACTTTCAACCCGTAAAGATTGTTGAATTGTCTGTTCACACACTTGGCTATATTTCCAGCAAAGCCTGAAGGATACTTGGCCCGACTTATCCAATGGAAAATTTCTGATTTATGCTCAGGCTTGACGGTGTAAGGAGCTTGAGGCATTTTTCTCTTCCCTTGTTTCAACCATAGTTGTTTTCTGATATTCATGTTTTGCAGATCAGTGCGAGCCTTAGGACCGTCTTTCGTCTTCTCCTCTAAGTTCAGCGTTGTGCCCACCACACTTTCAGAAACATTTTTTTTTCTATGTGCATAACGTCTAGGAAGTGACGGATCAACAACTCACACCAGTACGAGAGTTCCCACAATATGCTCTTATGTGTCCAGAATTTGTACTCCTCAGGTCTTTCAGGTATTTCCGCTACAATATCGGGATGATTGCTGAGGGGCTCAAAATCGTACTCATTAAGCACTGCTAAAATTTCTCTTCCCGTCCATCTTCTGGGGGGACCACCGTGTTCTTCGGTTCCATCAAATACGGCGGACTCGTAACGCCAGTGGTGATCCGCCGGAAGGAACACATAATGACCCATTCTACATATCTTGTTGCAATGAGGGGTGCTCCCATAATCGCTGAGGCACTCTGGACAAGCCTTGTATCCCCTAACAACGTTGCCCGACAACATCCCATAAGCAGAAAAATCACTGATGGTACCAATAACCATGGCATGTATCTGGAACGTCTCCTCCTTGTACTTGTCAAAAGTGGGATGACCAACGTCCCACAATACCTTAAGCTCTTCAATCAATGGTCTCATCTACACATCGAGACATTTTCCTGGGTAACCAGGCCCCGGAATCAACAACGTCAACATATTATATTCCTTCTTCATGCACATCCACCGAGGAAGGTTGTAAGGTACCAAAACCACCGGCCATATACTGTATGAAAGACTCATGGTGCCGAAAGGGTTGAACCCGTCGGTTGAGAGCCCGAGCCTGACGTTTCTGACATCTGATGTAAAATGAGGAAACTCATTGTTTATATGCTTTCAAGCCGCTCCGTCAGAGATGTGTGTCATGATATCTGCGTCTCCCGCGTCCCGCTCACCGTGCCATCTCATAGATTTTGCGGTGGTTTCTGACATGTACAACCGCTCAAGCCTATCTCTCAACGGAAAATACCGAAGCACTTTCACAGGTTTCCTATTGCCTGCTCCCGTCAACTTATATCGGTCAGATTGACATATCGGACATGCGTCAAGGCTAGCAAGGTCATTCCCTTCTGCATCTTTACCCCAGAAGAGAACGCAGTCAAATGCGCATGCATGGATCTTAATGTAGGAAAGCCCTAGATCTTTGAGGATACTTCGGACCTTACGGTGATTGGTAGGATTACGATGACCCTCCTCCAACAACGAAGAAGTATACTGTAGATATTCATCCACTTGCCTGATAGTCGATTTTGTCTCGACTTTAATCCTCATTACCTCCATCACACTTTGAAGAACTGTCTTCTCAGAACTTGAAGACACAGGGGTCTGTTGCAATGCAATCAGTTTGTTGTACTTGTCAAAGGCAGCAGTGTTGACGACTTGTGGGAAGGGCAGCACCGGGTCATGCATATATTGTTCCCCACGTACACCGCTTTCAAAAGGAAACATGTCGTTGACGAATGCCATTGTTGGATCGTTGGATGTACTACTACTGCCCGCCTAAAAAAACTGCCCATGATCATGCGATCCATCTAATGATTGGTCACCGTGATATATCCAACGTTTGCACTTCGGCCAAAACCCATTACTCTTTAGGTGCTCCCATACTGTCCTAATCGGAAATCGACACATATCACTGCGACACTTACATTTCTTGCACGGGCAATAATGGTAATCATTCCCGTTTGTATTTTCCTCGACGAACTGCAAAAAATTCACAACTCCTGTAGTGTATCGTCGGTCATGCCTTGGAAGCGAAATCCAACTCTTATCCAGATCCATATATAGCCTGATAATAATATATATGTATAACTTTAATTAATAAGAAATTAATTAACACACACACACATATATATATATATATATATATATATATATATATATAAATATATATATAAATCCTTAATAATTAATTACATTACAATATATATTATTATCAACATCAACTCATATATATATACCATTAATTAACAACCATTATTTAAGTTACACTATATATCAACCATTATTTAAGTTAATTAATTACACTATATATCAACAACTATTAATTAACATATATATATATATATATATATATATATATATATTTTAACACTAATTAAAATAACATCAAATTAAAACACATATATAATTAAACTAAAACTCAAAATCAACTCAACTAAAACTCAAAATCAACATATATACATACATTCTAACACTAAAACAACAACAAATTAAACAAAAAATCACTTAATAAATCAAAATCACTAAAACTCAAAATCAACTCAACTAAAACTCAAAATCAACATATATACATACATTCTAACACTAAAACAACAACAAAACAAAAAATCACTTACTAAATCAAAATCACTAAAACTCAAAATCAACTCAACAAAAACTCAAAATCAACATATATACACATGTACGTACCTATATATAGCTCCACAATGTAAGAGAGGACGGATTTCAGCAATACCCATAGATTTTTCACTCTTTCTCCCGTTTTTTTTTTTTTTTTTTGAAATGAGCAGCTGCTGCCCAGATATGAAAATATATAGACTTATAGCCGACGAAAATGTCAACTTCGTCGGCCATACTTCCAAAAATTTTCGTCGGCTAATGTTTCGGAGAAAGGCCGACGAAAATACAAATCGTCGACTGAAATATGAATATAGCCGACGATTTTTTGAAAATACCAACGAAAAAACGGTTTCGTCGGCTATGGTTAAACTATGGCCGACGATTTTTTTTTTTCACCGACGAAAAATTAAATCGTCGGCTATTCCTTAGAATTGACGAAAATTTTAATTCGTCGGCCGTTTTTTTTTTTCGTCGGGAAAACCCTTTTTTCTGGTAGTGCCTGGATTTGAAAATACTCACAATTGGAAAAAAAGAAAGTATCATTTTCAAACTGTCTTACTAGAAACAAATGTGATGCGCCATATATTGGATGTGGTGCATATAGAAACAAATAGTTTTAGCAACATGATAGACACAATGATGGATATTGATGGTAAATCAAAATACTCAGTAAATGCTCGTCTTCATCTCAAAAATATAGGTATAAAGAAAATGACAAAATACTTGTTATCTTCTAAACTCTTTAATTACTTAAAAACAGTTTTGTCCCTCTGCTTTCAAATTAAACTAGTATATCTTTAATCTCCCATATTTCAACAATTTAGTCCATTCCGTAAAATAAATCCATTATTGGCAAATTTTAGGTATTAAAATGAGCAAAATAACTCTATTGAATTTTTTATTTTATTTTTCTGATTCTCTTTTATATTTTTTTTGGCGTCAAATTAAGTGTCTCTCTCTATATATAATTATATAATTATACATATAAACCAAAAATACAACAATAATATCAAACAAAAAAAACAACTGATGAACAAAAACAAAAAACAAAATTATATTTTGAACGGGGGTATTTTTGTCATTTTAGAAATTTAACAGAATACTTTAACGGTCATGTAACGGAATGGATTAAATTGTTGAAATATAGGAAATTAAGGATCTACTGGTTTAATTTAAAAACATAAGGACAAAACTATTTTTAGGTAAAGAGTTTAAAGAGTAACAAGTATTTACTTCTAAAGAAAAAATATTGGCCTAGAGAGGAGGATGAGAAGTGGGTCTACGGTCCGGCACTTTTTGAATTGTTAGCCGACGATATCAAAACTACATGTGAATGGTTGTTGAAATTGGAAGTTTCTGATGGCTATTGTGCAAATGTATCTCGTTGGGTGAATGTTAAATGACGCAGTATTTCCAGAATGAAGAGTCATGATTGTCATGTGCTCATGGAGAGACTGCTTCTGCTTGTGATGCGTGGCTTACTACCCAAGAAACCTTATGAAGCATTGATTGAGTTGTCTTACTCTTTTAGAGAGTTGTGTGCTAAAGTATTGTGTGTCCCTGATGTAGAACTTCTTAAAGATCGAATTGCCATAACCTTATGCCAGTTGGAAATGATATTTCCTCATGCATTTTTTGATATCATGGTTCATTTGTCAATTCACTTAGCTTGGGAAGCAAACATAGCCGGTCCTGTACAGTACAGATGGATGTATCCCATTGAATACTTTATCATTCATGTTGTTGGTCATTTGACTCTTGTCTAATATGATGTTTGTTTTTTTATTAATAGGTACTTGCATAAGCTAAACACTCATGTTCGTAACAAGACCCGTAGAGAAGGTTTCATTGCAGAAGGATATTTAGCAGAGGAGTGTACACTACTACAAAAAAATCAATACACAACACATATTAGACAACACTTTGAAAGTTACATGTTGTATGAATGACTGAACTGTTTCACACAACCTAAAGTGAATGATTTGTGTTGTATGAGGGTACACATTTTCCATATTCTAAAAAATATTTTTTCAGATTTTGTCACACAACTCTAACACACATTTTCTGTTGTATAATTAATGAAAATCTTGGCAGCAGAACTCCCTCTGACATTGAAACTCAAATTTGGGCAAGGTCTAGATGGATAGACAACAAAGTTCTTATTTTGTGTTGTATGATAATGTCACATCTTGCATTAGGTGCCACTAGTGCAAGATGAAAAATACTTGTACAATAGAATTTTGTAATTCTGTTGTATGACTTGTTTTGCTTGTCCTTATGCTACATTCATTTTGGCTCCAATTGCTCAAAATTGTGTTCCTTCAGAGCGGGAAATTTGCTTCCATTCACTTTGGGTTTTCGAAACATATATGTGCAAGATGTGTGGACAACAAAGTTATTGTTTTTGTTGTATGACGATGTTAATATTTTCAGGTGGTAGCTAGTGTTTGTTTGAACTTCAATTTGGCTCCAATAACTCAAATTCATGCCCCAAATGTGTGCCAAAGCGGGAAATTGCCCTCCTTTCATTTTGGCTTGACACTGACAAATATACAACAGTGGTTGTTTTTCTGTTGTATGAGAATATTACAATTTCTACTAGATGAACCTAGTGCAAAATGTAAAATCTTTTCGATATAACTATATAAAAAAAGTCAAATTTTAAAAAATGCTATAAAATAACATTTGATCGTTATGATAAAATACGGTGATGGTCGAAAAATCACTTAAATCCGACAAAGTTAGAGCCCCGATCTATGCGGTCAACCTTATTTAAACTTATCTCTCTCTATGGGGAGCCATAGTATCGGGAGGTAAATGTTTTCAAATTTTTACATGACTGATTACGTCTCATTTATTTGAGAGTTTAATGTTGGGAAGAGTCGAAGAAACAAAGTCATCTAAATGTACGTAATAGCGTTTTCGTGTGATAAGTTTTATGAAAATATGGTTGACCGTTTCAATCCAGCATCGAACGTTCACAAAACGAGTTGATTTTTCTATTCTACTCATATTTAACTATAGCGATCACATCAGACGGTCAAAATGTTCATTTTGTGAATTTAGCCATTTTAATGACAACATGCTTGCTAATGCGGTATAACTTGATTAGTAGATTATACTTAAGTGTACAACTTTTCGAAACAACTATATAAAAGAAGTCAAATTTTGAAAAATGCTATGAAATAACATTTGATCTTTATGAGGAAATACGGTGATAGGCAAAAAATCACTTAAATCCGACAAAGTTAGAGCCCCGATCTATGCACTCAAACTTATTTAAACTTATCTCTCTCTATAGGGAGCCATAGTATCGGGAGGCAAAAGTTTTCAAATTTTTAAATGACTGATTATGTCTCATTTATTTGAGAGTTTAATATTTGGAAGAGTCAACGAAATAAAGTCATCTAAATGTACGTAATAGCATTTTCGTGTGATAAGTTTTATAAAAATATGATTGACCGTTTCGATCGAGCATCGAACGTTCACGAAACGAGTTGATTTTTCTACTCTACTCATATTTAACTATAACGATCACATCAGACGGTCAAAAATGGTTATTTCCTTCTATTTTATTTTTTACAATGGTTATTTCCTTCCATTTAAGTTTATAGAAAATTAAAACTAATTATAATAAATTTCTATTAAACTTTGAAAATATATATTACTAATTGTGTTAAATATGTGAACCCTGTAACTATACATCAGTCGTCTATCTCTCGCACTCACTCTCACCCTCACTCTCTTTGCTCCGCATCCCTCCCCAACATCGAAACCCAGATTCCGGCCCCGAATATGTGAACCCTATTCTAAATCACAAAATCATCTTTTTCACTCTCTATCCCCTCAACATGTGAACCATAAACAATAACCCGATTGTGAAAAGTCCCAATTTTTTGAAACCCTAGTTCGAGATTTGGGGATAAAGCAGAGGCAACACTTCTCAGATCTACGACATCGTCAAACTTCTTGTTGTTGTTCCAAAAGAATAGGTGAAAGACGACGTTGATTTACCAAGGTCGCTCCTTTTGATTGGTCCCCGTCGCCGCCCCGTGTCCCCGGCCTTCTTCGTCTCAGTCTTCGCCATGTCGCCTCCGGCCGTCTCTCTCTCTCTCTCTCTCTCTCTCTCTCTCTCTCTCTCTCTCTTCAAATCGCTGCATCGGGTATGTTCGAGTTCTTTCTCTCTACTCTTCTTCTTCTGGTTTAATTGATTGAGTTAAGAATCTGTTGATTGAGTTAGAATCGGTGGCTGATTTTGATTTTGATTTGGGGCCGGTCAATTCGTATCTGCTTCAAGTGGAGGCTGATTCCGACGAAGGAGCAGCTTTAGCAAGGAAGGGGCTAAACACACTGCAGTCCTTCCCTCTTGGAAGACCTGCAGCAACTCTAGAAATGTTTCCTTCTTGGCCAATGAGACACCACCAAACCCCAAGAGTGGTACTCCCTCTAATCTTTGACCATATCTCAAAAGTCCTTTGATTTCTCCTATGAATTATTGTGATTATGAGTTCGTACTGCAATTTGGTTCTCTCTCTCTCTTTCTTCCTCTCTCCCCCTCCCTCTTTCTTCCTCTCTCCATAAGCTTCATGCGTTTTCCTTTCGACACAGGACCTCTGAGGGCTCCAAAATGGTATAAGCGCCCAGCTGCGGCCTCTTTTGGTTTCGGAGGCAAGATCGTGTCCTTTCACCCTAGTTCTTCTGGTGCAGGTTCTTCAGAGCTATGTTATTGGTATCCTGCATTGGCTTTATGAACATAAGATCAATTTTATAGCTTTTATTTTTTCCAGGTTTATGTGCACAGCTTGGTTACGAAACAAAGTTTGGTTGATCTCTCATCTGAATTTGAGAGTGCAATACAAAAAGCTGACCACCATCCCGATCCTGTCAGTCATCATCTCTTCTTTTTTCCTTATCTATCAATTTGAAGGTTTTCTGGTGAAAAGTTGGTATTTTTGAGTAGTATTGGAGTTTAAAATATTTTTGAGTGCAAATTGTTCTGTCTAATTAGATTGAACTTGAATCCCTTAGTTAAAATATTGATCATTACGACTTTATATTGATCAGCTAAATTATAGGCACAGAGCCTTGATTGGATATGTGGATTTGAATTTCTGTTTATGCGTTTGATCAAATTGATGCAGAACAATGTAGATGAAGCAGTTGAAAAACTTAGAAAGCAAGGGATTGAAGCAATCGGAATAGTCTGTCACGTATCTAATGAACAGCAAAGGAAGAATCTTATAGAGAAGACTGTGCAGGTAAACAACACTGTTGTTATTGCTCTTTGAAGCTAGTTTTTGTGTGAAAGTATGAATGTTATGCATGTTTGGATATGAGTGACTGATAAACTTTATTCAGTCAAGGTACTTGGTACTACTTATATTAAGTCACTGTGACAGGTTGAAATGATTTTTCAATGTCATATTTTGTTAGATGATGGAATCAGTGATTAATTTTTCCTTATCTATCAATATGCTGGTTCTTGACTTGCTGGGACAGAGTCTTGAGGATTTGTTTGTGTATTGTGGGAGAAAGTTCTCACAGGAACTGCTGATCAAATTGTTAACCTTTGCCTCATACAGGGAGAACAAAAACTTGATAGGAACTGCTAGTTATGCTAGTTGCAAGAGGAGAAAAGGAGGGAACCATCAGCCCAACTGGAGTTGAGAGAAAAAGTGGAGTTGATCAAAATCATGTATCAAAAGGAGAGGCTGTAGAGTTAAAGTAGTGCTTGCTAGTAGCTAGGAATGATCGTAGCTAGCTTGTATTGGCATGCTACCAACTTTTGGTATTAGCTAGGAATGCTTCAGTCTACAAGTATATTACCTTTTCTATGAGTTTTTGTTGCTTTTGAGTTGAATATTTGGAAGCTTTGATATTTGAATGCACAATTGATTTGAAATTATGGATTTTTTGGTTTGATCACAGCTAGCTTTTGGATCTTTTGATACCAAATGCTTAATCTTTCTATGTGATACAACATTATACAACAAGGTAACAAACAAATGAAATCATGTGTTGTGCAATATAACCAAATGCTATACCAAATCAATAGCCTCAAATACTTAAACTTGTTGTTTGTATCATACAACTCAATAAATAGGAAATAAAATCTGTTGTTTGAATCCGACAATTGAATAAAAATACAATATTCTATTGTATGTTTAAAAATCACACAACAGAAAAATATATATGTTTTGTTGTATAAACTAGACATGTCAGTGCCGCGCATGTCAAGCTAGCCATGACATGACATATAAATCGTACAACAGAAACTAAAACTGACTTGTCTGACGTTTCATCACACAAGCTCGAGATATACAACGGAAAATCCGAACTCACACAACGGTGATCCACCGCTGTGTATTTTTTGTAGTAGTGGTATCACATTTTGTTCAAGATATTTACGTCAAACAGAGACTAAATTTAACCAAGTAGAGAGAAACTATGATGGAGGTCAACCATTGCAAGGTGAGTCTCAATTATCTATATTCTCGCTTCCGGGTAGAACTACTGGCAAATGTGAATTGATAGTAATGACGGAAGACCTTTATCATGTTGCCGCCCACTATGTCCTAACAAATTGTGATGAGTGTTTGCCTTATATTGAGTAAGCAATTCGATCACCACAAGTATTTAAATTTCCAAATGTATATGAAAATATATAATTAATGTTTAAATTATTATACACATGCAGTGAACATAAGGAGTTTTTACTCAACATGGCGATGATCGGGTGGACGAGTTGCACAAAAAATACTTTGTGGACTGGTTTTCGGTAAAGGTAAACACTTTTCTTATTTATAAAAAACTTATTATTAATTATATTTAATATATATATTTTGAAGTATCTTTATTTCCCACATGTAGATTCAGCGATTGTATGCAGATGGAAAATTAAGTGATGAAATGCGTTCTTTTGCCGAACGTCCTGGAAAGCAGGCGGTCTACTATAAAGATTACAATATCCATAGATTCTGATTACATATACTACAACATGATGTGACTATGCAAACAAAAAATAGTGAAGTTATGGTCAAAAGAGAGAACCAGATTGACTGTGTGCCTTTTCTTTTCCTACTTAATAATGAAAAAGAAGTTATGCAAAATAGTGAAGTTATGCAAACAATTTTCTTTTCCCGACAGTGAATGTGTGGTGGAACTAAACTCTATATGTTCGTACCTAAATCCCGGTTAACACTTGCTAGTTCTTCTCAGCTTGTGTTGGAATAAGCGTGAGGTAATGTGCAGGTTTGTTAGCCTGCGGGGAGACTTGTTCTGTGTTAGAGAAACAATCTGCCCGGTGGGGAGGCGTTGAGATAACGAGTCTCGCCATGTATCCCCAAATGTATCACATTTCAGTGTGATGCAGGGTTTTTATCCTGCTGGAAAAGAGTACATGTGTTAGATGTAAACTCGACCGGGTTTATAAAGCCCATGCGTTTGGAAGCCTTGAGTTGTTGCTGGCTCGTTCCTGCCCGCAGGCGAAGGAAAGTGACTAAACCGGTGGAATGCTTTGGAGCCGGTTGATTGTCACATGATCGGTGGAATACCATGGAACCGGTTGAATGCTACAGAACCGGTGAGGTGCCATGGAGCCGGTTGGATACTTCATAACAGGTGAGATGCTGCGGAGCCGGTTGGATACTTCATAACCGGTGAGATGCTGCGGAGCCGGTTGGATACTTCATAACCGGTGAGATGTTGTTCCTTAGTTTGAGGTTGACTCTTGGGGAAGTGGGGGGAGTGGACGCCTCGGCTTGTGCTCCTATTTCCCCAAACTGTCGCTTGTAGGTGGGACAGGTGGCTGACATGCAATGAAAGGGAGATGCTGTTCCTTAGTTTGAGGTTGACTCTTGGGGAAGTGGGGGGAGTGGACGCCTCGGCTTGTGCTCCTATTTCCCCAAACTGTCGCTTGTAGGTGGGACAGGTGGCTGACATGCAATGAAGGGGAGAGCCCATCAGTCCCATCAGTTATGATGGAATGGGAGCCTTATCGATGCTGGGACGCGTGTCAGTAGGGAGCGGTCTGAGATGGAGGGGATCTGCGGCTGGGGTTGACTCTCTTTTATGCTTGCCCTAATTATCAAGGTGTAGTTTTGCCGCCTATAAGATGCTTCGCACCCCCCCCCCCCCCCCCCCCCCCCCTCCTGCCGTACCTTGCCGAAGCTTGGCTCTTCCCTTGCTCCTGTCTGTGTTGTTATCTTGCTACAGGGCTAAATTTTGTTCTTTAGGCTTTATGACATCTGAGAGATCAGCGAACCCCGTCAGTGTTGGCCGTGGGTCGATGGGAGGGCCCGTGAGGTATCAGTTATTGGATGGCGGCAGGGTGATTTTCTGTGACCAGCCGACCAGAAGCATGACTGATACCGAGATAAGGGATTTTGGGGCGAAGTGGGACATTGACTTCTCCATTAAGCTCCGGGACCTGTATCCCGGGGAACTGGCCTGCGACCCGGAGGCGGGTTGGGTTGCCGTTTTTGAGGATCAATTTCGGCACGGGCTATCTCTGCCGCTGCCGAAGTTTGTCCAGTATGTGCTGAGCATGATAAACCTCTCCCCAGCCCAGCTTCCTAGCAACCAGTGGAGGCAGTTGCTTGGTCTCAGGTGCTTATTCGGTCTGAGCAACATGGACTGGCCCCCGGTAAATGAGTTCCGGGCGCTGTACAAGATTGTCTACTGCAAAAAGGCCCAGGCCTGTGGTTGTGTTAATTTTACCGCGCGGGACTTCGATCCTGCCGTCACCCACCTGCCGTCGTCGGTTTCGAATGTATGGAGGAGGGCGGTTGTGCTGGCCGGGGGCAGGTGGCAGCGTAGTTCGAGGAGCTTTCGGGTGCCCGGGGCTTATCAAGCTATCGGGAATCAGTCGTACCAGTTGGTCGACTTGGAGAGGCAACGGTTAGCCCGGCTTTTTGTTTGCTGGGACAATCTGGGCCGGAGTTCCTACAATTTCATCCGGTGGAATGTGCTGGAGATATGCGAGATGGGGAAGAAACCTGGTAAGGTACCTTGCACTGTTGTTTTGTGGGGTCGCATTTTATTCTGACCGCTCGGTTTGTTGGTTTGCAGCTAATGCCCCGCGGCTCGCTGTTCGGAGCGAGGAGACCGTCGAGCCGGATGACGAGCTTGTGGCCCAGAGGTTGATGGAGATGGGGGAGATGGCCTCGAAAACCGTTGTAGATCCGGTTACTTTAGAGAGGACGGTGCATAATAACCCTGTGCCGCTCATGTTTCTGGACTCCCACTACGGTAGGCGGCCGGGCGGTGAGGATAACGCCGCACTTGTTATTCGGGAAGCAAGATCGGCGGGCTCGCAAGGTCCGGAACCACTAGCGCGGCCGGTGGTGACACGAGCCCCGCGAGAGAGAGAGGCAGCGGAGATGACTGGGTACCGCAGAAGCGGTCTTGGCGAAGCTCCGGCGAAGAGGGCGAGGACGTTTGATGCCGGAGTGTCGAGCTCGGCTGGTGTGGGGTCAGCACTGGTTCTGGCAGAGAGAACCGGTAGCCGAAGGAGTCGGGGGCCGGAAGCCGATCGCGGTTATGGTGATAGTGGTTTTGGTAGGTTCGTGGCATCTACCATTGAGGCTTTGGGACTTGATCGGGAGGCTCCGGGGGCTGCGCGGCCGGGCGAGAGAAGGAAGAAGGCTGTGGAGTTGGGTTTTCGGGTAAGCCTGGTTGCGTACCTGTGTGGAATTGAGGTTCTTCTGTGCTCCCTGTCCCCTTTTGTGGTACGAGCTAATGTTCCTTTTGTGCACTTGTAATAGCTGGTTCACAGCCTTTACGCCGCTGAGCCTAGTGAGGAGACTCTGTTTTGGAGAGGTAAGTGGAGGACCTCACCATGCAGATGTCATTGGTGGAGGCTAAGCTTGCACAGGAGAGGAAGGAGGCCGGTCGGCTGGCAGCTAAGCTCGCGCGGGAGAGGGAGGAGGCCGGTCGACCCGCTCGGGAAGAGGAGAAAACGGAGCTGGAGGCGAAGGTTTTGGAACTGCAGACCCAAATAACAGCAGTCGTCAAAGGAGGGGAGAAACTCGTAGAATCCTGACTTGCCGAAGTCGCTGATAAGGCTATCGACGATTTCCGGGAGTCGGTGGAGCTTGAAGAGATGCTGGAGGCCGCTCGTGCGAAGGGTATAAATGATGCCTATCTGGAGTGGAGGGAGAAAGGGTGGCTTGATGCTGAGCGGATGGAGGTTGAGGTAGCCTTGGCCGAGAAGCTGGAGCAAGAGCGGTCTCTCAAGGCTGGCGAGTCAGGGATTGGAGGCTTCAGCGGCGCTGATTAGCGGTTTTTTTTTTGTTTTACATATATACCTGGCAGATGTATATACCTTGTAACCAGCTGTAGCTCATTCTAGAGGCAGTGACTGTGTATTGCAACGTTGGCACCAAATACATTATTGTCCCTCCAAGACTGATCTCATTTAGGGTAGAACCGCAGGTGTTGGATATTCCATGGGCGAGTAGAGTAGATGCCCTCGGCGTCTATGATGTGGAATGTTGCCGGACCCGCGGCTGCGGTGATTTGGTAGGGCCCTTCCCAAGTTGGCTCCAAGGCCAGCGGGTTTTTCTGAATTTTCTTCATGACCCAGTCCCCCACTTGCAATTTTCTTTCCCGGACCTTTCCGTTGTAGTACTGAGCGACCCGTTACTTGTACGCTTGGTTTCGCATATGCGCTTGGTCGCGCCGCTCCTTTATGAGGTCCAGGTTGAGCCGTATGCCCTCGGAGTTTGTTTCGGCGTCGTAATTCTCAACTCTTCCGCTGAGCATGTCTGTCTCTATGGGGAGCACCACTTCGCTTCCGAATGCCATGCAGAACGGGGTCTCCCCTGTTGCCCGGGTTGCTGTCGTCCGGATGGCCCATAGAACCGCAGGGAGTTCCTCAGCCCAACATCCCTTTTTGTCATTCAGCTTCTTCTTGAGGAGACTCTTGATGATCTTGTTGACCGCTTCCACCTGGCCGTTAGTCTGCGGGTGCGCTACTGAGGCGAACAACATCCGGGTCCCCATGGAGGCCGTGTACTGGATAAGATCAGCATTGTTGAACTGTGTTCCGTTATCTGTGACTATGGTCTGCGGCACCCCGAACCTGCAGTAGATGTTCTTCCATAGGAATTTTCTTACCCGCTCCTCGGTAATCTTTACCAGGGGTTCCGCCTCGACCCACTTGGTCTGATAGTCAACGGCTACGATGGCGTATTTGTATTGTCCCACAGTAATTGGGAAAGGGCCGATGATGTCCAGCCCCCACTGTACGAATGGCCATGGTGCTAACAGAATTGACAACGCGATTGCCGGGGCATGGGGTGTGGTGGCGTACATGTGGCACTTGTGGCAGCTGCCTGATATTTTTCTCGACGTTGCTGCCATGTCTGGCCAGAAGTACCCTGCCCGTAGTGACTTGTGAGATAGGGACCGGGCGCCAGAGTGATTACTGCACACTCCTTTGTGGATTTCTCGCATGATGGCTTCTCCCGCCTCCTTAATCACACACTTTAGCTGGGGGAAGCTGTGCCCTCTTCGGTACAACTTGCCGCTGAGGAGGCTGTACCTGGCACACCGGAGTTGTAGCCTCCTAGCCTCTACTGTATCCTGGGGGCTGGTTTTGTCAGCCAAGTATCTAATTATCGGATCCATCCAGCTCGGTGGTGCCTCCTCTACCGCAAATATCTCGGAGATGGTCTTGCTTATGCTCGGTTTCTGGAGGGTTTCAATTTTAGCTCTTCGGTACTCCGGTGGGTAGTTTCCGGTTGCCAACCTTGCGAGGGCGTCTGCATGCCTATTTGCCTCCCAGGGTACATGCTGAATCGTGGCGCCTTGGAATGGCTCGACCAGGGCTTTGGCCAAAGCTTGGTAGGAGGCTAACTGGGGTTCCTTGACTTCGAACAGCCCGTTTATCTGGTTCACTACCAGGCTCGAGTCGCTGTATATTTCCAAGGATGGTATCCCCATCTCCTTGGCTAGCTGCAAGCCGGCTATGAGGGCCTCGTACTCAGCGGCGTTGTTGGAAGTATTGAAGAGGAACCGTAGGGCATACTCGTACGACTGGCCATCGGGCGAGGTTAGCATGACGCCGGATCCGCTCCGCTTACCCGTTATGGAGCCGTCCACATAAAGTTTCCAACCGCTGGGGAGGCCTGGTTCGATCTTTATGGCCTGAACTACTTGGGTGCCCTTGGACCGGCTGGATTGCGCCTCTACCACCATCGGGGTGAGTTCGCATATGAAATCCGCAGCGGCCTGACCCTTGGTAGCCGTTCGCGGGGCGTAAGTGATGTCGAACTCTCCCAATTCAACTGCCCACCCTACGAGCCTGCCATTGGTATCCGGTTTTTGCAGGATCTGCCGCAGAGGGTGATTGGTATATAGGGTGATGGAATGAGCCTGGAAATAGTGCCGGAGCTTTCTGGCGCTGACGATCAAGGCCAGAGCCAGTCTTTCAATGTCAGGGTACCGGTTTTCGGCTCTGGTAAGTCCCTTCCCTGCATAGTATACCGAGAGATCGATCGTGCCCTCCTTCCTGACGAGAGCCGCGGAGACGACCGTTCCTGACGCAGCTATGTAGAGGTATAGCATCTCGCCCGACACTGGTTTGGATAGGAGAGGCACTGCAGACAGGTATGTCTTGATGGACTGGAATGCCGCTTCGTGCTCCGCCGCCCAGTGAATTTTCTTGAACTGCTGTCCCTTGAGCAGTTTAAAGAATGGGGCGCACTTATCGGTCAGGCGGGAGATAAATCTGGCCAGGGCGGCCAGTCGGCCGGTCAGCATCTGGACTTGGTTTCTTTCCCCTGGTGTTTCTATGTCTAGGATCGCCTGGACTTTTAGCGGGTTAGCTTCTATCCCTCGCTGGCTGATAACGTGACCTAGGAACAAGCCCTATGAAATCCCAAAAATGCACTTCTTCGGGTTCAAACGCATTCCAAACTTGAGCATCTTACCGACGACTACCGCCAAGTCTCGGACGTGGGCCCCCGCGGTCAAGCTCTTGACCAGCATGTCATCTACGTACACTTCCACCGTTTTACCCATCTCTTGCTCCAACATACGATTTACCATCCATTGGTATGTGGCCCCGGCGTTCTTTAGACCGTATGGCATCCTCTTGTAACAGTAGGCGCCTCGGTCAGTTGTGAACGAGGTGTGCTCTTCGTCGTCCGGGCTCATCCTTATCTGATTGTATCCGGCGTAGGCATCCATGAAGCTGAGTAGTTTAAAACCAGATGTGGAGTCTATAAGCTGGTCTATTCGGGGGAGCGGGAAGCTGTCTTTAGGGCACGCCCGGTTCAGGTTGGTGAAATCCACGCACATGCGCCACCGGTCGGTTCCCTTCTTTGGGACCATAACCACGTTGGCGAGCCATCGGGGGTACTGGACTTCCCGGATGAAACCTATGCCTCTCAGCTTCTGCACTTCTTCTCTGATCGCCTCATATTTCGCCGGGCTGAAGGACCTCCTCTTCTGCCTCACCGGGGAACGTTGGGCAACGAATTTAGCCTGTGGACGGCTATCTCCGGGGATATGCCTGGCATGTCCTCGTAGGACCATGCGAAGACCGAACTGTTGTCTCGGAGAAAGGTGATGAGCTCTTGCCTGACAGCCGGGGCGAGCTTCGTTCCTATCACCACCTTGCGCTCCTGGTGATCCTCCGAAATGGAGATTGTTTCAGTTTCTTCCACGGCCGATGGTCGTTTTAGCTTCTCGTCGTCAATACTCGGATCCGGCACTAGCGCTTGTTGAGTAGCCGTGAAGACCTCGGTTCACTTTCTTCCGTGGCTCAGGGCCTCCGTGTAATGTCTGCGAGCGATCTTCTGGTCCCCGCATATGGTAATGACGCCGGCGGGTGAAGGCATTTTTAACATCAGCATATGGCCGGCTATAAACGTTTTCAGCTTCCACAACCCTGGCCGACCGATTATGCCATTATACGAGGACAGGCAGTCCACGATGATGAACTCCAGGTGCTCCTTCCTCGTCCTGTCTCCCTCGCTGAAGATTAACGGTACGTAATCCGATCCCAAAGGCTGGACCACCTCACCGGAGAAGCTTATCAGCGGCTCGTTATCCTGGGATAACTTGCTCATTCCTCTTTGCAGTCCCTTGTATGCGTCTCGGAACATCACACTGACAGAAGCTCCGGTATCGATCAGCATGCGGCTGGTTATCCAGTGGTCTACTTGGACCGTAATGAGGAAGGGGTCGTTGTGCGGTTGGATCAGATCCTCCGGCTCTTCTTCCTCATAGAACGTAATCGAGTTCCATCCGGTTTTAGCGGCTTGGCTGCTTCCTCCTCCAAAGGCGTATACCTCCTTTCCCCGGATCGACCTTAAGCACCGCTTCTTCGAGCTCCGGGTAAGTCGATCTATGTGGTCCCCACCATGTATCATATTTATGCTCCCGTGCACCTCGATCCATCCCGGGACTCGGGTGCTTATGGTTCCCACTTCTCGGGCATCCTGCCTGTCCCCTTGTGGGTCGTCTGTCCGGACTCGGCCGTCCACAACCGTTCTCTGGGGTCGTTGGTCATTAGTCCGGATGGCTGGGTCCTCGCGTTTTCCTGCTGGCACAACGGCCAGGGCCCGCAGTTGTCGCCCCGCAGGCGCCGCTGCCATGGGCCGGGCCGGTCGCAAAGTCGGTGGTCTTCTACCTGACTGTGAACCGTTGTTGCCGCTCTGGCGAGGTCGCCAATCCTCCCATACTTCGGTTTTCTTGCTGGTCATAGGTGTGCGGTTGCGATCCTGCCGCCCCGCTTTGCTTTCACGGGAAGACGGTGGTAGTAGGTCATCCGGCCTTCGCTTGGGCATCTTATCCCCATACGTCTCATGCTCCGCTTGGGCGTGTCTGACGGCCACGACCATCAATTCGTCGTACCCCAGTAGCTCCTTTACCCACACGGCGTACGAGAGTTCCACGGGTATTAACCCCTGCTTGAATGCCATCTCAGCGATCCTTTTATCCAAGTTCCTGACCCCGGCCGTGGCGATATGCCACCGGTTAACGAAAGCGCGTAGCGGTTCGTGGTCAGTCTGCATGCAGTCGAAAAAGATCGTTGATGTTTGGGCCGCCTTGGGTCTGAGGATGAACCGGCCGACAAAATTATCAGCCAGTTGTTCGAAAGTTTCCACCGAGTTTACTGGCAGCTCGTAGAACCAACTCAACGCCTCCCCCGAGAGCGTCTCTTGGAATACATTGCAACACGTGGCGTCTGAGTAGCCCTTTGTGCTCGTTTGTGACTTAAAGCTGTCCAGGTGCTGGTATGGGCAGCTCGTTCCTGAGTACGTCAGTTTCAGGGGCTTTTGGTTACCAGATCTTCCTGATTCCCTAACCCGGTGTGGAAAAGGTCCAGTGCGTTCGTTGAATCGTGCACTGTCCTGCGGTCGCCCCGTCCTTTTCTCGCTGGCTTCTAGTCGGTCCCTCATGTCCGACACCGAGGCGGACAGCGTCTGGAGCGTCCTTGCGGTGGAGCTGTCCTGCTCGCTCGATGCCAGGCTTGTGCGGTATGGGGGCTCAACCGGGCCGAAATTCTTCAGAACTTCCGGAAAGAGAGGTGTGGGCACATGCGCAGTCTTTCTCCTTCCCGTAAGCTGTCCCACCTCTAGGTGCGGGAATTCGTTACTTTTGTTTTCGGGCCGCGATGCCGCCCGAGAAGTGCCCTGCTGGTGCCCCTTCTCCAGGGCCGCTAATAAGGCGACGTTCACCGCTTCCAACTCTTGGCACCGGGCATCCGCCCTTAGTCGGTCTCGATCACCCTCCTCTCGCAACCGTGCGACTTCTGCCTTCATTTTTTTTATTTCCTCCCCCGCATCGTATTGGTCAGGATTGTCTGAGCCTTGGCAACCGTGAGTTCCGTCCTGGTCGGGAGATGGGACAAACTTCGCGCTGACTTCAGATTTAATGTTTTGGGCCCGGTCGGGGAGCTGGACTCGTTCTTTCAACCTTCCCTCGCTAGCTCTTATCTTCCTTCCTTCCATGGCCTCCAGATTGTGGATTTAACTGCCTTTCAAAGGATTGATCGGGTTCTACCCTCCGGTAGAGCAACACAACTTTTTGAACTAACTTCCCACAGACGGCGCCAATTGTTAGTACCTAAAATCCGTAGGCCTGGCAGAGACAGATGAATCCAAATGTGATCTCCTGTAAACCTACTTACTAAGGAGAATACCGGGCGGGCCAGTCTTCTCCTCTCCGATGCCTAAGTTAGTACAGTTGGGATGAATAGATAACTTAAGCACGTATGATAAGCAGTAGGAAAGATCAGTTACCTATTAATGAGGGTAGTTGAGGCCCTTATATAGGTGGCCGGGCGTGTGGTATGGCCTCACTCTTCGATGTGGGACTGGTTTCCTTCTGTTCGTACACCAAAAGGCAGCTCTGGTGAACTCTTTGGCAGGCCGGCGCCCCCGGTCCCCGGGCCCCGGGTAGCAAGGTAGACTGCTGGACCCCGGGTCCGGGTGCACTGGCTGCGGGTCTGTGGGCCTGTTGTAGCCCCTCTGTGGCTACTGTCAACACTATCTTTTCCGACGACTTTCTGATGAGACAAAATTATGTTAGAAATAAAAATTATTTCCGACCACATTCTAAGTATTTCCGACACATCGATTGCCCATCAGAAATAACGATTATATTTCAGACGGATTTCCGACAGCCAAACATTTTCAGTCAGAAATAGTGTTATTTCCGACCAAAAATATATGTTATCGGAAAATCTTTGTCGACAAATGGCATATGTGTTGTAGTGAAGGATAGAAGAGGAAAGCTCTATAATTGTCAATAAAAATTATCATAAATTAAAATCTACCTTCATGTTACATGATTTCTTCTATAAAACCCCTAATAAACACTAATAACTTCTATAACATTCTAGAACACAGCCCAATCCCACATTACAAATGTTTGGTCTTCCAATACATTCACTACTCTAATAACTAGGCATAATTAAAAATTTAATTTAGTAATATTAATAAGAATGAGTAACTCCCTTCCTGATTGTGTCTTGGTTACTAAGTTTGATAACCGCCAAGACATTTATTGATCAAAAGGACCTTAGGATTTGATCAAAAGGACCTTAGGGTTTGCAACATAGAGATAGCTTGAGTATTCTTAGGTTGTTTCGCCTATTTCACTTTTTTCGTAACCCGTGAGGGCTTTATATGTTCACCAAAATTGTGAGATTGTCATTTTTTTTTCGTCCGGCTTTATTACAAAATTGCAATCCTCATCCAAATAATACTAAGATCGATCACAGATAAAATAAAAAAATTAAATTATTTTACTAGGTTGTTGCCATTGTCAAGTGATAGAAGCACAAAGTGCTACGATATTAATATGTTTATACCCTCGTTTATGCTTTGTTTAGCTCTTATTTATCTAAGATCGAGTCATAATATAGATTAGTGAATATTAGGTAGAGTTTGGTAAAAATATGCTTAAAATCTGGAAATTTACAGAAAATTAACAAAGTGCTAAAAATCGAAGTCATTATATGTTTCGTTGATTCTGTAAAGCTTCCATATTGCTTTTGATGAGTTTTTCTTCTCTTATGAGCAGTACACACATATATGATCGAGCAATAGAAAGAGTTTGAGTGATTGGAGCTAAAGAAGAAGCTGGAAATTCCCACGCAAATTCGGATACAATAGGTTCCAGGAATTTCCTGGGCACATCACTCAACTTCCCGATTTTCTCCAGAACAGCTCATTTGGAACTAGAAAACGTGCCATACATGCCTAAAAATATTTTTGAGTCTAGTTTCTATAGAAATTAGAATTGCATCAATAGCTATTTTCTGGAGAAAGTTATGATCGATTGAAGATACGAAGGTCAAATATGCCGAGAAGAAACAAGATTTCAGCTTAGTCCCTACTGATAGGCTGCAAATCTTCGGATGCCAATTTGCAGCCTCTGCCGCAACGCAGTGTGCGTAGCCTGACACCCATGCCGCCGAGACATATCAGACACGAGCATAGTGTGTCCGGTCCGTATCCTAGATGAAACCAGACGTATCCGGAGGCGTATCCATCACGTATCCGACGAGGCTCAACCCATGTCAGGACGTATCGGATATGGGCATCTCGTATCTGATACTGGCACTCACCATGCACATGTCCGCGCACGCCTGCATGCACCTTCCTGCTTACCATTGAGCTGCGCCTATGCCCATGTGCCATCCATAGCTTCGCCAGCCTTGCGCATGTGCATGACAGCTTTCGTGCCAGCCTTGCGGATGCTGCCGAGAAAAAGCCCGCGTGCCAGCCTTTCAGCGCGCATGCGCCCCTGCACCCGAGAGCAAGCATCCCCGCCGAGATGCCGAGAAGAGCTTCCGGGTGATTTCCAAGCCATTTCTCGCCCTTCTTCGTGGCTGCAAGTGGCTGCAATCAATCCTTGGGATACAAGGAAGAGTTGCAGACGTGTGAAGACCAAGAAAAAGTCAAAGAAACCACAAGCAAAACCATGAAGAACAAGGAATCCTATCGAAGGAAGGATTAGTGTTCCCGAGTGAGCAAGGAAAGGCTGCAATTAGACTTTGGACTTTAAATTCATTAAGCAAGTGGCTGCCGATCCATTAGAAGAGCCCATGAAGCAATGCAGCCGGTCCAAGAAGAAAACGCACGGAAGGTTCATAAAGAAAAGAAGATTGCACGGCAAGAAACCTAAACCAACTCGGTTTAGGATTAGTTATCCTTGTTGTTGCCGGTTTTGACACAGTCTTTCCTCTATAAATAGAGGCCGATTTCTGTATAGAAAAGAGTCACATTCTAAAGCAAAAACTCTAGCCAAAACTCTACCAATATTCAGCCAAAAATCCTACATAAAATAGCAAACCAAAACCACCACCATCACCCTCAAAGTTCCTACCGATACCATCACCTATTATCCAGCCACCACCGAGCCAGCTTCTATCAGATCAACACGTCTTGAAGCTATCAAAGGTGTCTGCAAAAGTGTGATCCACTCCCTAATTTTGGTTTGTAATAGATTTTATGTAGCTATGTGTAGTTTTGTCTATGAAACTCATGTGTATATTTGGTTTTGGTGTTTTCATGTCTATGTGACAAAAGGATTTGAGTTTGGTTTTATAATATGCATGTTAATTTTGTATTTAAATCAAAGATAAAATACGGATTGCATGTTAAATTGTAATGAAAATATGTAGCAAAACGATAGGATTAGTTTCATCAAGCATGTTCACTTTGATTCTAAATTCGGTCTTGGTTTAGTCTTTAAATCCGTGTGCCTCAGAGATTGCTGCTTAGCATAAATCACGATGTGTTTTGAGTATCGATCTTGTATCTATCAAAATAAATAGGTTGAGTCGAATGCTAAGTTGTCTTGATTGATGTTATTTTTAGGACTAGAGTGGTTTAAATGACTATGCATGTTAATAAGATGTGGTGACGCCTTGCTTGTGATATGTTTCCAACTAAAAAGATTTCGTGTTTCATTGGTTAATTGGTTAATTTCTACGCTAAGTATTTTTAATCGATTAGCTAAAGATTAGGATTACACGCTAAGTTAATTCTAAGTATTTTCGTGAAGTCTAAAACTAACTAAGATAACCGCTAAGGCCCTAGTTAAGTTGGAACTAAGTCGAGTCTAGGATATTGTTTGCTTGCTGCCGTGCCTTGTCTTTTTAGTTTGCATTGTATTTTGAGTGCTTTTTTGCTATTGCTTTGTGGAGGAATGTCGACCAACTTGTACATAATAGATTATTTCGCATGTCATTTGCATACCCTTAGTTTTAGGGGCAGTAGCAGCCGATAGGGCAATGCTACTGTCGAGCCTTAGTTAGGGCAATCAGCCTCATCTAAATACCCCAAGTTTCGATGCATGTATATATGTGAATAAGTGTGACATCGTTTGTGTGTATATATATATATGTGTATATATATATATATATATATATCTGTGTTTTATTCTAACATTCTCATATTTCAGGTACTCTTAATCCCCGGCTAGAACGATCCCTACTTTCTTATACTGCTAACGATCTTTTGCAGGGTTATCATTGCTTGCGTGCCTATTGCATTCGATCAATTTTGGGTGCCGTTGCCGGGGATTATAAAAGCTTGAATTGTGTGAATGTGTCTGTATATATATTGCTGGAAATTTTCGAAAAGTTGTAAACTTATTGTAATTTTCGGTTTAAAAATTTCGGTTGTAAAGTAGAAATATGCTTCGGCATGTAGAGTTTAAATTTCGAAAGTTGTATGATGTATGAAGAATGTATGCTTGTAATAACTTAGTTTAAATTGCTAGGAAGTGTAGAGAATTATTTGTGTTGGATTTGTTTGAGTTTTGAGGGGAAGAGGAAGTAGGTAAGGTCACTTTTGTTAATATAAGCCTTAACTCTTCATGCTAGCTTTCGAGATTTCATGAGGTTGAGGGCGGCTTTTATTGATACTTGTGGTACTGTCGACACAATTGTTCTTAACTGAGTAAGGGGCAAAAGGTTCGCCTATTAGTATGTGTTGTCCTGACTTAGCATCAAGGTTTGTAAAACTAGATCTCAGAGGCCCACAGACTGATCATTCTTCTCGGTGAAATGATCGATAGGGGACTTGTCCTTCGTGGAACCAACAAATGAGTCTTGCCTTGAGCTACTTTCGGATGATACATGCTAGCCTTCTGAAACCATGGAACGATTATGTTTAGATGATAGCACCTAGGCCGTATGTCCACCGAGCCTCAAAGCTTTGATAAGTTCGACATGAGTGGTTCTTTGTGCTTAAAAGAAAACGTTTTGTGTGGTTCAAACTCTCGAGGAATATCGGATAAAGCATGATACTACCAGGGGCTGCATCAGTCCATTGCACTGTTATCTCCTCTGCTTTACGTACCTTGAAAGTTAAAACAAATCTTAAAAGCAATTAGACTTAGAAATTACATGACCTTTAAATTTCGAAATTTTTCCTTGCATTGCCGATTACATGTTTTTGCCGATTGTGTATATGTGTGCCATTGTTTGAAAGTTTTTGTGTAATCGCCAATGTCGTGGCTTGTAATGATGTATATTCTTGCTTCTTTACGATGGTTCTAACTTGTTTAAATATTGCAAATTATAGAATAATAGTACATGTTCGAATCTAGTCTTTGGACACGAGATCACCAAGGTCGCTTGCAACGTTTGAACCAAGAGCTCGCCATCGCTATCGTTGTACCATTACCACCGTCTGAGCCATCTTCTAGCTCGGGATCATTCAACTCATCATCACCTAGTTCGACAGCAACCTTGCCGAGCTCCCCATCCGTTATCTCGTCCTCGTGTGATTTGCAAGGTCCCGAATTTGAAGCTTTTGCCGAGCCAATTGTTGAGCAACCAAGAATGCCTTCGATTAGAGCTCAAAATGGTCATGTCGCCGGAGGAGGAGGAGCCGTACCTTCCAATATCACTTATCCTCCTTTGGAAGCCGACAAGACCGGTGAAATTGAATTGAGGAGTGGATTCCTCCATAAGTTGAAGTCGTTCTATGGATTGCCAAGTGAGGATCCTAACAAGCACTTGCAATGGTTTAACTTCACCACCGAGTCTATGTGTCCAAGAGGGACCAATTCGCAACACTTTAAGATGAAGGCTTTTCCGTTCTCATTGGAAGATCAAGAAAATGAGTGGTTGTTTGAGGTGCCTAGTGGCCGGATCAACTCATGGAATACTATGGTGGATGAGTTCTTGCTCAAATACTTTCCCGCTTCACGTATCACGGATTTGAGGAAGTAAATAACAAGTGTGAAGCAAGCCGGAGATGAAACTTTCTTCAACTATTACAAGAGGTTCAAGTCCCTCGTCTCTTTGTGTCCATCGCATGACATAAGCGATGGACTCTTATTGCAATATTTCTATGAGGGATTGCACTTAATGGATATGGAGTTTCTTGACACGGGAGGTAGTTTTTTGAAGTTAGACGCTACACCGACAAGGAATTTGTTGGAGATTCGAGCTTTGAATAACCAACAATTTGGCATGGCACGCGACAATATCGTGAGGAGCGAGAAAGTGCATGAGACATCCTCGAGCTCAAAATTGGAAGAAAAGGTTGATAAGCTTGCCGACTTAGTGAGTAATATGATGAAAGGGAAGTGTGCCATAGTTTGTGGCGTGTGCACCGAGAACCATGAAACCGACCTATGCTCTCAACTCGCATCGAGTGAGTGAGTAGAGGAGTGCAATGCCATTGGTTTTCAAGGGCAAAGGTATGGCAACTTCAATCCGAGGTTCAACGATCATCCGAACTTTCGATGGACAAACAATGAGAATGTCTTGAGGGCACCTATGCAGCCGACCCAAGGGGCTGCTCCTTATCAACTGAGGGCACCATTTGTGCCGAGACCAAGCTATGTGCCGAACCAAGGAGGGCAGTCGAGCCACCCTATGTCGAGCCAAACTCAAAGTGCATCGAGCAATCCTAACTACGATGCTTTGATTCAATCTCTTTCGAGTGCTACTCAAGCGTTGCTTGCGGGGCAACAAAATCACTCGAAGGACATAGGTGAACTAAAAACTCAAATGGGGCAAGTCGTGAACTTCATGGGAAGATTTACTGAGCAAGGCAAGTTGACAAGCATTATGATTCCCAATCTAAGGAATGAGCAAGCTAAAGTGATAAAAACTCGAAGCGGAAGGGAGTTGCTACCTCCGAAGAGTCCAAAGAAGAAAGGAGCGCCTCTCGGCATCATTGAGGAAGAGGAAGAGGCTGCTGGACCTGCCATTGCCGGCAGCAATGTTTCTGCCGAGACACACCTCGATGCAGCCGAGAGAGCTGCAGCCGAGCCACCTTGCTGCCGAGGGGAGGACTGCCACCGAGAGAAAGAAGGCTGCCGAGAGAGCCGCTATTGAGGCATCGAGGAAAAACGAACTCGAGCATGATCCCGCGACTTCAAAGAACGAATGTGTACCAAGCCAAGCAAGCAAGGGAGGGATGCCGAACTCAAGCATTCCATTCCCTTCGCGCTTTGCACGATCAAAGAAGGATAAGTCCGACAAGGAAGTGTTGGAGATTTTCCGGAAAGTGCAAGTCAACATTCCTTTGTTGGAGTGCATTAAGCAAGTAACTAAGTATGTCAAGTTTCTTAAAGAGTTGTTTACGGCAATGAGGCATACAAGGGAGACTCGCGTGCAAGTCAACATTCCGTTATTCAAATGAAGTTACCACCAAAGATGAAAGATCTGAAAAGCTTCAATGTGCCTTGTGTGATAGGCAATACTCGATTTGATGATGTTATGTTGGACTTGGGAGCGTCGATCAATGTCATGCCTCTCAATGTTTATCAAACGTTGAGCATATGACCTCTCAAGAAAGACAATGTCATCATACAACTAGCGGATCGCTCAAGCAAATATCTGGAAGGCTATATGAAGGATGTGCTTGTGCAAGTGAACCATCTCATTTTTCCCGCCGATTTCTATGTTGTAGAGATGGAAGGCTCACCGGTCAATAACACTCAATTATTGCTAGGCCGGCCATTCATAAGGACGGCACGCACCAAGATAGATGTGGCCGAGGGAAATTTGACAATGGAGCTTGATGGTGAGGTGATAAAGTTCAATGTTTTCGATGCCATGAAATATCATATTGTCGAGTTGAAGGAGTGCCAAGCTAGTGATGTTTTGGAGGAGGTCGAACAAGTTATGTCGACCTCGCTTGATGCATAGCAACTAGCGATCGAGCAAGGGGTCGGATTTGACAAGAAATGAGAGAGCAAGCAAGCAAGGACGCAATGAAGCAATTTCAGCCGAGCCTCCAAGAAGTATGTGCCGAGCTAGAGGCTCGGCCCTATAACAAAGTGTTTGACTCATTCTTGTCAATTCCAAGTGCCACAAACAAATTTTTCCCAAGTGTGAAAAAGGCTCCAAAATTAGAACTAAAAGAACTCCCTAGTCACTTAAAGTATGTTTATCTCGGAGAAGAAGATACTCTACTGGTTATTGTGTCTTCAAAGCTTAGTGAGAAGCAAGAGGTTGATTTGATTGGAGTGCTTAAGAAGTACAAAACCGCCATAGGTTGGACCTTGGCGGATATCAAGGGAATAATCCCTATAACATGTGTTCATCGTATATTGCTAAAAGAAGGAGCAAAGCCAACAAAGGAGGCTCAATGTCGACTACACCCTCCTATGATGAAGGTAGTCAATGACGAAATCATTAAGTTGCTTGATTGTAGGGTGATTTACCCAATTTCGGATAGTAAGTGGATCTCTCCCGTGCAAGTAGTTCCAAAGAAAAGTGGTGTAACGGTTGTCAAGAATGAGAAAAATGAGCTAGTGCCACAAAGACTTGTAACCGGTCATCGTATGTGCATCGATTATAGGAAGCATCGTATGTGCTCGGCTCCTATTCTTGCTGTGCGGGTAAGCAATGCTTGATCTGGAAGATGGATCATCAGATGAATCATACTGTCAAAGAAAGCAGAGGGGAAAATCCTTTCCAGTTTGCACCAAATGTAGATGATGTCTTCTTTGAGAATGAGAACATCTGACTTCTTCAGCTCTTTAGCGCATAACTTCTGAAAGAACCTACACAACGCTATTATAGGTTCCACCACGTCTGGATGAAAATAGGGTCAGATAACCACTGGAATAAGACGTTGCAGCAAAATATGACAGTCATGACTCTTCAATCCGTTAAACGTATTATGTCCCAAGTTAATACACCGAGATATATTTTCTGCATACCCATGCGGATACTTTACTCCTTTAAACCATATGAAAACCTCCTTCTTGAAAGCCGGTTTAACTGTGTAAGGTGCAACAGGTATGAAAATCTCTGATGCCGTCTTCACTGGCCACAAGTGTTCTTGTATTCCCTTCAACTGCAGATACTCAGGTGCTTTCACAGTGTCCTTACTCTTTCCTTTAATATCAAGAAATGGTCCCACAAGGCTGTTACTTACATTCTTCTCTATGTGCATGACATCTAGGGTGTGCCTAAGTATCAATTTCGGCCAATAACACTAAGTATAGAATGTACACTTGTATGTAAAACACTTGTACTCGTCAGGGCATTCCAGAACTGGTATTGTGGTATCACCAGTCAACAAGCCGAAATCAAAAGAGTTCAACTTCTCCAAAATTTCATCACTAGTCCAGGGACGGGGTTTAGAACGAAGCTCTATTATACCATCAAATGCTTCGCCTTCAAGTCACCACGCATGGTTAGTTGGAAGCCATCTACGGTGACCCAAGTAACACACCTTCCCAGCGCACCAAACAGAATGGACTTCGTCCAAGAAAACAGGACGAGCTTTGTAACTTTTAGTGGCCTGAGACGACAACATCTTGTAAGCAGGAAAATCACTGATGGTAAACATCATCATTGCTCTCATCACAAATGATCTTCCACTGTGCCTGTCAAAAGTAAGAGCTCCATTTTCCCATAAGTCTAACAGCTCGTTGATCAAAGGTTGCAGATACACATCCAGACACTTTCCTGGAGACTTTGGACAGGGAATTAACAGAGATATCATACTAAATTCCTTCTTCATACACATCCAAAGAGGCAGGTTGTACGGCACAAGATAACAGGTCATGTACTATGACTCAAACTTATATTTCCATAAGGATTGAATCCATCCGAGGCAAGCCCGAGTCTTACATTTCTAACATCTCTTGTAAAATGTGGGAATGATCTGTTAAAGTACTTCCACGCCTTGCCATTTGTAGGGTGTCTGAGAGTATCATCATTTGTCCTTCTCTTTCCATGCCATCTCATTTCTTTTGTTGTGTGTAAAGACATGTAAAGACGCTTCAATCTAGGAATTAAAGGGAAATGTCGAAGCACCTTCACAGGAACACTGTTTTCCTTAACTGTGCCTTGCTCCCACCTCCACGCGTGGCATATGGGATGAGACATTCATCAAGCTCGGATTTTGTTATAACTGAGACCGAGATCGCCCAATATCTTGTGTGCCTTGTAATAACTATCATGTTGATAGTTAGGAACAACAAGAGTTTCCTTAAAATGCTTTAGCAGACTATCAAAAGAGTGATTTGTCCACCTATTCTTGACTTTCAACTGCATCTGTGAGATGATGGTCCCTAAAACAGTGTTAGGACTACCCTCGAATAATGGAATCTGCACTTGAGCAAGGAGTCTGGTATACTTATCATAATCACCACTGTCAACAAGAGAAATTGTGCCATCCTCAAAAACTGCCTCTTAGAATTCCTTTTCCTCGCATACTGGGGCAGATGTAGGAAAAGTGTTATGCAGAATGTTCATAGCCGGGTCTTCATAAGGCTCGAAAGCACCACTAGATGTTCGATCAACGTATCCCGCTTGGATTTCGGCAACCGTAGGTTGATAATGTGCTGCTTCACCGTGTTTACTCCATGTTATATAGTTCTGCATAATACCTCTGTTACACAGGTGATCGTAGATTCTTAGTATCTTCTTGCACTTAGTATTCATACAACTTAAGCAGGGACACCTTTGTGTTTTCTTTCATCCACTATGTTTACGTATAAAATTTATAAAACTTCCTACTTCTTCATGGTATTTTTCGCTCTCCCTCGGGTACTGCATCCAACTCCTGTCTTTATCCATATATCACCTATCATATATATTAGTTAATATAAGACAAACAATAAATAATCACAAATTAACAAATAAATAATTTATATGCATGTTTCTTCTCCACCTTATGCCTCCGGTTAGGGTTCTAATCTCATTCAGGAGCACAAGACTTTGTTTCACAGTTTGTAGATCTTGTATATTCGTTTTTAGTCGTGGAAAAATTTCGACATCATCTCCCCACAGTTCCTCAAGTGCACAAATATCTATACACCTAGTATGCACTCGAAGAACAGTGTTGGGAGACCCCGTGAAAATATATACCCAAGACCGCAAACGAATACACAAGACCTATACAAACTGTGAAACAAAGTCTTTTACCCCCCAAACTGTCCAAAAATGGGACAATTCAAGAATCATGTGCTGTACATCAGTGAATAAAAGAATGATTTATTCTTTCATTCACCGCTAATTATAAATCAAATAACAATGATTTTTGTAAAATAATTACAATTATTAATTAAATTATTTAAGGCATTTTAAAAATAAATAATTAATATATATAATTCAACAATTTCACAAAAATCAACAATTTAATTGAGTATATATGTATGGATAAAAAAAAGCAATATACTATCACCTCACAATATATATATATATACAAACACAACAATATATATAATTCTCTACCTCAAAAATGAAATATTTCAATGGAAAAAATGGAAATTTTTGTTGAAAAAGATGAAAAAAGAGATCATACCAATTTAAAAATCGATGGGTAGTAGTGGAGAAGGCTTAGGAAGACCCGATTGAAACTTTTTACATCCAAAAATGAAAATCGGTGGAAAAATTTGAGGGGAGGAAAAATTTTCAGCTTTTTTCCTCTCTTCCTGATCTGGAAAATGAGTGCAGTATATATAGTCCGAATTCACTTAGGCGACGAAACTTTGGTTTCCTCGCCTAAGTTACACACTTAGGTAACTGTTGGTGGCATATATGGCACACCGCCAAGCATGTTCGGCGACCTCGTGGGCCGTGCAACCGGCGTCATGAGTCCTAGTTCCGGCATCCGGCGGGTAGACCACAACCCCAGCTATGTTCCCAATGTCAGAGATCACCGGTGCCGCACCCGGAGGGCGTGCCACCGGGCTCCCGAAGTAGCTTCGTGGGTAGGGAAATGTGTAGTAATGTGGGTTTGTGTCCCACATTGGAGAAGTTGTAGAGGAGGGAGCCTTCCTTCTCTATAAATAGGAGGATTCCCCCTTAGTGTTAAGGATCTTGGTTCCAAGGCATTCCACCCTTGTACCACCGATGGCTTATTAGCCGGCTATAGTGAATTCCAAGTGGACGTAGCCGTGCCCTCCAATGGCACGGTGAACCACTCGTTGTGTTCATGTTCTATCTTTATTATTCTGTATCTACTAGACCCCCGGGTTTAGGCAGAAACAGTAACGAAAACAGAATTTTCGTCGTCTTAGAAAATAACTCTAACGACAAATTGTAGTCGGCGTCTTTGTGTTTTCTTAGACGATGAAAAAACAAATTCCTCGCCTAAGTTGTTTACTTAGGCGACGAAATATGTACTTTTTGTCTCCTAAGTAAATAACTTAGGCGACGAAAAATAGTTTTCATCGCCTAAGAATAGACTTAGGCGACGAAACTTCTAGCTTAGAGGACGAAAAATGTTTCGTCTCCTAAGAATTCTTAGGCGAGGAAACTTTTTTTGTTTCGTCGCCTAAGGTATTTTTTCTGGTAGTGACACCTATATCAATTAAAGAAGATAACACTTGTACTCTGCAACAAAATAAGGAAAACCGAATTATGTATAGTCACTCCAATAACTAGTAAAACCAATTATATATTTGGATTAGTGAGCTTCAATCTCAGTAAACATTTTTCTTTTGGTTAGTCGAGAAAAGAGGTATATTGTTCTTTACTTCAGACTCAACTGTTTTCAATAATCAAAGATGGTTTAGTTTTTGTGGTAGTTTGCAGTTTGCATAGAATTTCTACCATACTAACAGTTATATATTATGTTCACTATCAAAGCATCAGAGCCAAGAACATCGTCATCGCCAAACACAACAACAACATATAACAAAGATTGATGTTCTAGACTGAACATCAATCACAAAACTTTTGTGTCTTTTGTAAACTTTGTTACATCAAGATCTTTGTACTGACTGCAACTCATGCAACTGCCTTTTCTTATTAGGTAATAAGAGCTGACTGACCGCCTAAATTTTTTATAAAGTACTGATCGCTGCCCCTGCTGGAGTATTATTTTGCAGAAGACTCCGAATAAAACTCTAGTGTGTGACCCGACAATTTTTGGTTAATAGAAGCAACTTTTTGTTGTCTTTTAAGCATGAGAAATGATAAAGATGTTAGAATGATAGGGATATCGTAGTTTGTAAAAAGCTACGTCTATGGTGTAATAACTCTGGCCTGACCTAGCTAGGGAACCTAGCAGATAGGCAGGTCACGCATCCCACATCGCCCTGGAGAGAGTGGATGCTGTGCTTATATATGTAGGGCTAGCTCAATACATCAGGACGCGCTCTAGGGGAAAGCCTTATGAACAAATCCGTGTGGACCTGTAGGGTGCAAGAGTGGCATGTAGGCCCTGAGCGGACAATATCTTGCTGGGAGTGGGCGGGTGCTTGAAGGGCACTGGCAGCTACTCCAAAGGACGCATTTTGGGGTGAAACTGCAAGAATAAAACCGTGCAGGTCAGTGGGCCTAAAGCGGATAATATCCTAAGTGTATGGGCTTGACTGTTACACTGTTACATATGGTATCAGAGCCTGTCCCCGGTCGGACCCTACGGGGGGTGGACTGTAATGACCCTGGCTTGACCTGGTTAGGGAAGCTAGTAGGTTGGAAGATCACGCATCCCACATCGCCCGGGGGAGAGTGGATGTTGTGCTTATATATGCAGGGCCAGCTCAATACATCAGGACGCATTTTGGGGCGAAACCTCAAGAACAAAACCGTGCAGGCCAGTGTGTATGGGTTGGACTGTTACATATATATATATATGTGTAACAGTCTAGCCCATACACTATTTATATATGTAACAGTCCAGCCCCATGCACTTAGGATATTGTCCGCTTTAGGCTCACTGGCCTACACAGTTTTGTTGAGGTTTCACCCCAAAAAGCATCATGATGTATTGAGCTAGTTCTGTATATATAAAGCAACATCCACTCTCTACCGGTAATGTGGGAAGCGTGACCTCCTTACCTGCTATCTTCCATAGCCAAGTCAGGTCATGGTCATTACAATCATATGGTAAGGTAAGGTAGTGTGTTTATTTAGTAGGTAAGGTATGCGTTCCATTATCCTAGATCTCGATTATTTCTGATTTCATTCTTGCCATCTGCAATATTTATATATAATTCATTCATACAAGTCTTGCTGACAAAGTAGTTTCTCTTGAAGTTTTGTTTTGTCTAAACATCTGCAAATTGATTTGGTCTCAGTAACTCATAAAGAGAGGCTGCACTTTTATTAATCATTTTGGTCCGTCAGTTTTGTTACAGAACTTATGTTTTGAGAACAACGTGGAAAAATGTCACTTTCCAATTGATCAAGTTAGTTTTTTTTAGTAACTATTCTTGCTGTGATAATTTGAATCACATGATCCAACCTTCTTTATGGATTTATTAAACAAGCTTCAATCCTTTTTCTCATTCCCTTCCCATCTTGTTAATCCATCCATTGACTAACGAAAGCTTAGTGGATTTCTAGTGCCAATTTAATCTTCAAGTATTTTACTTTTAATCTTGTGTTATTTTTGTACTGTTTTTGCCCTAAAAATGTCCAGATTTAGCTATATATTTACTGATTTATTTGGTATAGAATAGAGTTGTGGTATGTACTAGTATGAATATTCCTTGTTCAACTTTAAAAGTATCAGACAAACCTAAAATAGCTTTGTAGTTTTGCTTCTACCTTTGCTGAATTTTTTACGAGTACTGTATAATCATATATTTATTTATCGACAAAGTTTAAGTTGCAGATTTCTCTTACTTTGTTTCCATGTCCAAGCTTGGTTATCCAAGAGTTTATGTTTAATAAATTTCCCCTTTTTCAGGCTTTATGTCCTATTGATTTAATAACCTATTGACTAGTTAAAATGTTTTAGAGTTTTTGTTTTGGTCTGCTATCTATCAAAATCAAGTTTTGTAATTCTTGAGCAGTTTCATGTGAACTATATTCTTATTACTATCTAAAGACCATGGTTACAGGCTCTTATTCACTCCATAATGTTTAGTTCCTATTGAGAAACTGATTTGAGTATACTTTACCATCAGCCTTATTATTCTTCTACATCTCTGTTCCTGTTTTAAAGACAAGTGTATCCCAAGGTTATTTGAATGTTATCTGATATCCAGTAATGTTTGGTCTTGTTATCTACCACGTGGCACCTTTTTTAATTTATATTAATTTTTAAAATTTTATAAATTTATGAAAATATTAGAAAATAGCTCGGGTGGTAAAAAATATTTTTAAAAATTATCATCCTCTCAGAATAATGTGATCTATTCGTCCATATAAAAATTTTCAGATATTTATCGATGGGGGACACATATGCTTCTATGAAGGTTCGATGATACACAAGGTATATCTCATGATCGAGACCCAAACATTAACCAAAATAAGTAAATTTTGAACCATAGCCACATTATACTGTCACGATCACATCCAACAGTCGAATTTTCATTGTGTCAATTTTAGTCATATGAATCACAACGTGCCTACTAAAGTTGTATATTTTGTTTCATAGTTTAAATGTAAATGTGTGTTTCCAAACAAACAATACTGAGAAAATAAAATTTTGAAAAATCCACTATAAGATGTCATAACTGCAGTGAAATATTGCTACCATAAAAATTTCACCTATTTTCGGTAACTTTGCGTTTCGATCCACTCATTTAGTCTTGTGCATCATTTTTCCTCCTTAAGGGCAGCCTTGTCATGCGGCGATAAATATTTGAAATTTTTTATACCGCTATATAGAGCGTCGTAATTTTCATAAAATTTTTCGGGTACAAATTTATTAATGAAGAGTTTATAAAATTCATAAATAATTGAAATCATTTGGAAAGTGTTTCAAGGGGTCAGAAAATGGCCACGTGGCAAACTTTTAAAATTATATTAATTTTTTAAGTTTTACAACTTTATGAAAATATTTGAAAAATATTTCGAATGCTCGAAAAATTCCCTAAAAATTACCCAAGCTCTTAGAATAATGCGATCTATACGCTCATATAAAGAATTTGAGATATTTATCAATGCGGGACACAGTAATTGGTTATATAGAGGTTGTATGATATATATGGTATATCTCGCGATCCAGATCCAAATAATAACGCAAATATGTATATTTTGAACCATAACCACATTATACTGTCGCAATCACATACAAAATTCGAGTTTTCATTGTGTCAATCTTAGTCATATGAATCACAACACGCCTACTAAAGTTGTGTTCTATGTTTCATAGTTAATATGTCAATAATTATGTTTCCAATTTAACTATACTGAGCAAATAAAATTTTAAAAAATCGATCATAAGATGTCATAACTATAGTGAAATATTACCACCATAAAAATTTCACTTATTTTCGCTAATATTTGAGTCTCAATCCACTCAGTTAGTCTTCTGCATCATTCTTTCTTCCCAAGGGCAGTCGTGTCATGCGTGCTAAATATTTGAAATATTTTATCCTGGTAGATAGAGTGCATTAGCGTGAGAGCATCGTAATATTCAGAAAACGTTTTAGGCACCGAAGCTTTTTATTAGTAATTTTTTAAGTTTTGCAATATAGTAATTCAATGAAAACATTAAAGACTTTATGAGATTGAAGAATAAGCGGTTAGAAATGCGTGGTGCAATTTGAATATAAATTAATTATAAAAAAAAATAAAATCTTCTTAAAACAATATTTTTGAAAGAAAAAAGTAATTAATATTATTTTCTGCCAAACTGATAAAGTACCCTAAAATTAAAAAAATTGGGGTAACAAAGTATGAAAAACTCAAACAATGGATTCTCTAATGCATCACCAATACTCGGACAAAAAAAAAACCCAAAACCAATACTACGTACCTCTCTACTCAAAACCCTGAAAAGTGAAATCAGCAAAACTGTTCGATGTATTTCTTCTTCTCTATATATACAATCTCTTCTATATGTTTCATCTTTATACAATAAACCACACAATGGATGACAGGATCCGCCCCGGATTTCACCTTGAAACCCAGATAAGGCCCTGCGGGGACCATCTCGATGAATCGATAAGTCAAGGATGGATAACCCTAAAACCTGCAACGAGGAAAAACACTTCTAATTCCAGTTCAAACCTCAACACCTAGAGCCATCTGCTCCCCGAATCAGAACAACTGCCATAGATAAACACAAAATCAACTCAATTGGCTCACAAGTAATCAGAGTAATCTAATACAATGAACTGGAAATACAAAATAGTAAGGTACGTAAAAGGATCAATAGATCCTACCAAGCGGAAGTAAAGACGATGATGACTATGCCTCGACTCTGAATACTCTTGACCTCAAATAAAATAATCTACAAACTGGGTGATTTAAAACGAATGGGCCAGGGGAAAGGAAATTAAAAAAACGTTAGAGCGAGTGGGTAAAAATAAAAATAATTTAATATAATACCTTAAATAAAAGTATCATATTACTTTCGTAATGTTTTATAGATAAAAAACACGATGCATGCATTCTAATAAAACGTCCCACGTTTAAAAAAATCGTGTTTAAAAATTCAGCCCCGCTGATATGTCAAATAAACAAATAATATTTTGTTTATATATTCAAAACGAAATACTTTTGAATATCAAATAACAACATATCACGACCAATCCCATTGGTCATATAAAAATCCAACCCCGCAGGTTTGATAATTTATTAAATAAAAGAAAGTCTCATAAGAGAAAATATTCCCGAAAACTAAATAATATAATATCATGACCAATCCCATTGGCCATATAATAATATAAGGGAACATCAGCACCATGTAATAGTAGTGTCCCACGCTAAGGGTCAGAGTCTCCCAAACTAAATAGCGTCCCACACTAAACCTCTACACATCTACGTCGACCGCCGAGATGAATCTAACCTATATGGTCAAGTTGTTACCTCGCATGGGATGAGGTTAATAAGCTAGCTAGGAATAATATATATGAACCATGATATGGTGAAAATCCGAAAACAAAACCGAAAATACGCTTCCCTTTATATATCATAAATCAATACGGTCCATGACCGCACATCTGAGGCTTATAAATATCATAAATAGAATAATAGCCCCAAAAGATATATATATATATATATATATATATATATATATATATATATAAGAGATTTTATCTGTTGTTCTTTGTGTTAGTAAATTTCAAGATGACTTATTAAATCAAAAAAATTTAATCCGCGTTGATTGCAAAAGTGCAAAACACGTTTTAGAAAAAGATGTTCAAAATATTGCAAGTAAACAAATATTTGCCCGTTGGCAAGCTATTTTAAGCGTTTTTGATTTTAACATTGCATTCATTAAAGGGGAAGACAACCATATTCTTGATTTCCTAACCCGTGAATTCCTTCAGGGCCCCTCCCATGACGACTCGAGCCAAAGCAAGGCAGCAACAACAACAGGAGCCTCAAGCTCCAACAGTCAAAACAAAGTCAACCAACATAGTTAAAGATGAGCCCTCTTCAAGTCAGGCCTTAGTCCCTAGTCATCCCAGTCACTCTCATTTACCAAATCCAACCCATTACCTTGGCTCTACTATTTCGGTCAGACCGAGTTTCCAGTCAGCCCTAGTTTCCCAATACGACCCATTTACCATCCACCCTTCTTGTCAGCCTGTTAGACCCTATTCTTCCAAAAAATCATCTCCATATGTTTTAAAAGTTTCTCAAAATTTATTTAATGTTGAACCATGCATGAGCCGTATTAAATCCCCCATAGCTTTAGCAAAAATGTATTTTCCCCAAAATCATCATTTTACCTGGTCTGACCCTTCCCAATCATTAAAATTCTTTAGAGATATCCTCTTCCAAACTAACTCCGTTACCATTAAACCCATTTATGATACCAAAGATCCAGACAACCTATTATATCATTTTATTTATCTGGTCAAAATACTCACACTGGAGGACTGGAAAGACCCTCCTTATACATACCATCAATATGATAATATTTCCTTTAGTTATTACCAATATGAAGAAGCTTGGCACAAAATCTTTTTACACCAAGCTCTTGATTTTAGCCACTCCTGGTTTATTAATTTTGATAAAAATTTCCCAAGAAATTTCCCCATGTGATTTTATTCTTGGTGGCATTCACATGGCCTCCCATTCGACCTCTTACCTGAACCTCTTCAAGATGCAGTCAACAGATTCACTAAAGTCATGACATTTTCTGATTATGACAAGAATTTTCCACCCACATTACATTTTATGGCCAAATACAAGCTGCCCTGGATCTTCAAATGGCAATACAAGCTGAAAAAATCATCAGCCGTTGTTGGAGAAGCTCGTCATTAACTGAGTTGAAGGTGTTTGGAGAAGCGATCCCTGAACTGAAGGAGTGAGGCTCCTTATATAGGTCTTGGCAACCGACCAAGGGTATCTGCTTTCACTGTGGGATTGACTGCTTTAACTGAAGAATATGCTTTTACAGTGCAATTACTCACAAGGTAACAAAACAGGAAGCAGCACGATTAGACACAGCATATCCGATTTAGGTGGAATACAACAATAAGAGCATGTTTCTGGTATTCCTGGATACCTATGCTCCTAGAAGCCTAATTCCTGGATACTACCGAATGGTCTTTAACTAATGAAAATCAACCCACAACCATTAGACACAGCATATCCGATTTAGGTAGAATACAACAATACAATGATGGAACAGTAAGAATAAATTTTAATTCCCCTAATACAAATCATCCTAGAATTCAAGAAATAGGACAATCTTCTAGGCATTCTTTTAAAACTGCCAGACATTCTTTTAATGGTTCTACTGCAACTGCGTCATCTATCTCTAGAAGAGATCTTGACTTGGAAAAAGAAATAAACAATATTCGAATAAAAGAATTAGAAGAACAAATAAAAAACTTACAAATTAAAAATATTAATACGACTTCCCAAGTAAGTTACCCTGCCTACGCCGAAAACGAAACTACAGATGGAGAAACTTCACCTACTCCAACGGCTGGCGATTTTGAAATTATTCCTCCTATAAACCCGCAATTAACTACAATTACTAAACCATTTACAATTAATTTTCCCAGACTAGTACAAAATCTTACCTCTGAAGAAAATATTCATCGTTGAAACCTTTACCGTCAACAATATCCATTAACAGAACAAAGAAAACAATTACATCAAGATTGGAAAAATTATATGCTTCAAAATCAAACTAAAATATTCTTCCTTGATTATATTGATCTATTAAATAAAAATCTCCAAACATTAACTAAATCAAAATGGAAAACTACCAACCAAGTAGCCACCTCCACACACTCTCCTATTGAAAACATTGTCATTGATCATCTAAAACAACATATAATGGCAGCACTCTTTAAAATTTCTGAAACTACAGGAGATCCAGACCATAAAGAAATTATTGAACAAAATAATTACTCTAACCAAAGTGTAATAACTATAGGTCAACAACTCGATAAAATTGAAACCAAAATAGACACAATATCTTCTAAAGTCAGCATACTTCCTAAATCTCAAACTGAAACACCATTAATCCATTTTAATAGTCTCAACAAACCAATATCTACTGCGCAAAAGATTGATCAACTATTAAAAACTATAAAAGCTGAACCAAGTAATAGCCTTTCAGTCATACATAATAATGATCTTCCAAACATATCAACAGATTCCTCTGATAGTGATTCCAGTACTATATCAAAAATCAACCAAACATTTCAAGATTTACAATTATCCCGAATTAATTACCCTAAGAAACAAAATTTTAAAAAATGGACAGAACGACCTCTACTTTTAGACATACAACCTAGTAACATTATCAGTAATCAATTCTCAGTCTCTTCTGATAAAACATATGAATGGAATATCGATAACTTATCTGAACAAGAAATCTTAAATAAACTACATCATATGTCTATGGCCGCAAACAGTTATGTTACCAATCATAATTTCACCCAGCCCGAAACTATTGATATATTAGTCACATGATTCACAGGAACACTACATTCCTAGTGGGAAAAATATCTCACTTCTGAATCCAGAGACCAAATTAAAAATGCAATTAAACAAGATGAAGACGGAAGTCCCATCTTTGATGAAAGCATTGGAAGAGGAGTTTCCGATGCAGTAAACACTTTATTCTATACAATTATCCAACATTTTATTGGCACACCAAGTCATATCACATCCAGAATACACAACCAACTTAGTAATCTAAAATGTCCAACACTAAGTGATTTCAAATGGTACAAAAATGTTTTTATCTCCAGAGTCATGCTTAAAGATGATAGTAACCAACCATTTTGGAAAGAAAAATTTATTAACGGCTTACCAAAACTTTTTGCCCATAAAATCAGACAAGTATTAAGCAACGAAACCGGTCATATTAATTATAATACCCTTACCTACGGAAATATAATTACAATCATCCAAAAAGAAGGATTAAAAATGTGTATAGATATGCAACTAAATTCCCAAATAAAAACTGAAAAGAAAAGAGCAAAATATGAATTAGGAAACTTTTGCGAACAATATGGCTTACCCCCTCTTCCCCCTTCAAGAAGAAGAAAACACAAACATGATTCTAATTACTATCCCAGTAAAAGAAAATTTAACCGTTATAAATATCCGTCTCAAAATAACAATAATTTCACACCTGATAAATTCTATAGTAAAAAAAAAATTTAACAAATTCAAAAAATATCAATCAAATTACAATAAAAAACCTCAAAAGAAATCTCCCCCTAGTGACAAAACCAAATGCTATAAGTGTGGTAAACCTGGTCATTTTGCTAATAAATGCCCGATAAAGAATACTATCAATCAATTAAAAATTAGTCAAGAAGAACGAAACAACCTTATTCAATTATTAGAACTCAGAGATATTGATTCTGAAAATGAACATGAAGAAAACGAATCTTTATTAAACAACTCATCTTCCTCTTCTGGTTCTGAAACGTCTTCTTCCCCAAACATCAAACTAGCATGCAAAGACACTTGTTGTAAAACAATTAATATTATTTCTAAACAAGAAGAACAAGAAGAATTATTAATAGATTTAATTGGAAAAATTGATAACCCAGACCTTAAAACCGAATATCTTAAAAAATTAAAAAAATTAATAACACAAGAACATGTAATTAACACTCCACAAGAAAAAACATCTCTTACTACAACTTTTGACAAATTTAAAAATAAAAAACAAGAAATCACCCTCCAAGATCTCCAGCATGAAGTTAAAACCATTAAAACAGAAATTCAATCCTTGCAACGACAACAAATGGAATTAACACTTGAAAACAAAGGTATCAAAGGTGATTTAAATTTGGTTAAAATTGCACACAAATACTTAAGATACAAAACAATAATACTCAACAAATTAATGAAGAAACATCTGAACATGTTACTATCAATACCATTCAACAAATTATTCTAAAAAAATGGTATACTTCAGTTCAAATATGGATTAAAGATTTTTCATTTATTACTCCGGCCCAGTCCTAGTTGACTCCGGTGCTGACTTAAATTGCATCCAAGAAGGTTTAACCCCTTCAAAATATTTCGAACAAACAAAAGAAACACTTCGCTCTGCTAATGGCACTAAAATGAAAATCAAATACGAAATCCCTAAAGCTCATGTTTGCCAAGACAACATTTGCTTTAAAACTCCGTTCCTTTTAGTAAAAGACTTAACCGACAAAGTTATCTTAGGTCTTCCCTTTATTACCCTCCTTTACCCATTCTTGACCGAGTACGACGGTATTACTACTTATCCATTAGATCAACCTGTCAAATTCAAATTCCTTTCCAATCCTGAAATTCATACATTAAAAACCTTCCAAGAAAATTCTATCTCAAAAACTATTAATTCAATCAAGGTAAAACAACAACAAATCAATTATTTACAAGAAGAAATTGATTTCAAAAGAATTGACCACCAATTATCTTTCCCTCCAAAACAAAATTAAAAATTTTGAACAAAAAATTATTAAAGACTTATGTTCAGAAATTCCAAATGCCTTCTGGCATCGGAAAAAACATATTGTCGACCTTCCATATATTAAAAGCTTTGATGAAAAGAATATCCCTACAAAAGCTCGACCCATCCAAATGAATCATGAAACCATCGAATTCTGTAAAAAAGAAATTCAAGATTTACTCGATAAAGGAATAATTCGCCATAGTAAATCCCCTTGGTCTTGCTCCGCTTTCTATGTTCAGAAGAATGCTGAATTGGAAAGAGGTGCCCCTCGCCTAGTTATAAACTATAAACCTCTCAATTCAGTATTAGAATGGATACGATACCCCATTCCTAACAAACGAGACCTCATTAACCGATTAAACAATTCAGTAATCTTCTCCAAATTCGACTTAAAATCTGGATTTTAGCAAATCCAAATTCATGAAAATGATAAATACAAAACAGCCTTTGTTACTCCTTTTGGCCATTATGAATGGAACGTTATGCCATTCGGCCTTAAAAAAGCCCCCAATGAATTTCAGAATATTCTAAATGATATATTAAATCAGTACAGCCATTTCACAATCGTCTACATTGACGATGTCCTCATTTTCTCACAATCTATCGATCAACACTGGAAACATTTAAATCAATTCTACAATGTAATGAAAGCCAGTGGTTTAGTAATCTCAGCTTCAAAAATTATTTTTTTTCAAACAAACATTCGTTTTTTAGGATTCAATATCCATCACCTCCAAATCATCCCAATCAACAGAGTCATTCAATTCGCTGATAAATTTCCAGATATAATTCTCGAAAAAAATCAACTCCAAAGATTTTTGGGATCATTAAACTATGTCGCCGACTTTTACAAAAATCTTCGGCAAAAATGTAAACCTCTATTTGACAGATTACAGAAAAATCCTCCACCCTGGATGTCTATCCATACCAACCTCCTTAAAGAAATTAAAAATCATGTCAAAACATTACCCTGTTTAGGAATTCCATTAGCAGACTCATTTAAAATCGTCGAAACTGATGCTTCAGATATTGGTTATGGAGGAATCTTTAAACAGCAAATCTCTCCTGCTCACCCTGAGCAAATTGTCCGTTTCTATTCTGGTACATGGACACAATCACAACGCAATTACAATACTATTAAAAAAGAGATTTTATCTGTTGTTCTTTGTGTTAGTAAATTTCAATATGACTTATTAAATCAAAAAAATTTAATCCGCGTTGATTGCAAAAGCGCAAAACACGTTTTAGAAAAAGATGTTCAAAATATTGCAAGTAAACAAATATTTGCCTATTGGCAAGCTATTTTAAGCGTTTTTGATTTTAACATTGCATTCATTAAAGGGGAAGACAACCATATTCCTGATTTTCTAACCCGTGAATTCCTTCAGGACCCCTCCCATGACGACTCGAGCCAAAGCAAGGCAGCAACAACAACAGGAGCCTCAAGCTCCAACAGTCAAAACATAGTCAACCAACATAGTTAAAGATGAGCCCTCTTCAAGTCAGGCCTTAGTCCCTAGTCCTCCCAGTCACTCTCATTTACCAAATCCAACCCATTACCTTGGCTCTACTATTTCGACCAGACCGAGTTTCCAGTCAGGCCTAGTTTCCCAATACGACTCATTTACCATCCACCCTTCCAGTCAGCCTGTTAGACCCTATTCTACCAAAAAAATCATCTCCATATGTTTTAAAAGTTTCTCAAAATTTATTTAATGTTGAACCATGCATGAGCCGTATTAAATCCCCCATAGCTTTAGCAAAAATGTATTTTCCCCAAAATCATCATTTTGCCTGGTCTGACCCTTCCCAATCATTAAAATTCTTTAGAGATATCCTCTTCCAAACTAACTCTGTTACCATTAAACCCATTTATGATACCAAGGATCCAGACAACCTATTATATCATTCTATTTATCTGGTCAAAATACTCACATTGGAGGACTGGAAAGACCCTCCTTATACATACGATCAATATGATAATATTTCCTTTAGTTATTACCAATATGAAGAAGCTTGGCACAAAATCTTTTTACACCAAGCTCTTGATTTTAGCCACTCCTGGTTTATTAATTTTGATAAAAATTTCCCAAGAAATTTCCCCATGTGGTTTTATTCTTGGTGGCATTCACATGGCCTCTCATTCGACCTCTTACCTGAACCTCTTCAAGATGCAGTCAACAGATTCACTAAAGTCATGACATTTTCCGATTATGACAAGAATTTTCCACCCACATTACATTTTATGGCCAAATACAAGCTGCCCTGGATCTTCAAATGGCAATACAAGCTCAATGAGGAGGCAGGAGTTACTCTCGGCACCGTTTCCAGGGAATTTTTAGTCAAATGATGGGATAAATTCAATAATGACCGGGTTCTGACCCAATTCAATAATGAATTTCCAGTCAACCCGACAACAGTTAACCCACTATCAGTTACTCCAGTCAGACCTCCAAGTCAATCCAGTCGCAGTCTAATTCGGCAGATTGTTCCAGAAGCCCAATCAGCTGCTCCAAACCAGTCAATCACTCCAGCAATTCAGTCCACTGCTCCGGATTCCCAGTCAAGGCCCTCCTCAAAATCCAAAGGAAAGGCTTCCTCTTTATCCAAATCCAAGAAAGTTAGCAGAAGTGAATTAAAGGAATTGGCCAACCAAATCCTGGCCCAAGTAGCCAGTCAGTCAAGTGATTCTGAAGATGAGGATTCCAGCTCGGCCCATTCCTCTCCTTCCTCCAGTCAATCAACGGCCCATTCAAAGCCCAGTCAACCAAAAAGATGGGCAGATTATTACCAAGATAGTCAAGACCCATTTGAATTGTGAGACATATCACTATTCATAAACAGTAACTTTTTTACTATTCACTTTCGGTGCAAAACACAACTAATCGTGATGCTTCCTGTTTTGTCACCTTGTGAGTAATTGCACAGTAAAAGCATATTCTTCAGTTAAAGCAGTCAATCCCACAGTGAAAGCAGATACCCTTGGTCGGTTGCCAAGACCTATATAAGGAGCCTCACTCCTTCAATTCAGGGATCGCTTCTCCAAACACCTTCAACTCAGTTAATCACGAGCCTCGAGCTCCCAAATAGTTCCCTGTCTCCCTTTCTCTTGTAATAGCCAGTAATCTCATGTGTTGAGATTTCTGTCTTAGTTAGCAGCCCAGTTCTTTCATTATCCAGCCTTGAATCCCAGTTATTCATGCATCAATTTTAAAGGTTGTTTTCTTAAACCAGTCAGAGCATCTCATGAGTTGAGAACTCTGTCTTTGTTATTAAACTCTGTATTAAACTTTGTTTATAAATAAAGAGTATGTTTCCTTCTGCTGGGTTTCTGGTATCAGAGCCCTAAGTGTTACGATTTATTTTATTAAAACTTTCTCTAAACCCCAGATGGTCGGTTTATCCCCCTAAGAGTGGTCTGTGAGATTGATTTATTTTCAAAACCTTCTCAAACCCCAGGTGGAGGACTACCTCCTAGGAGTGGTTACGAGTTTGATCTTATATGCTGCTTATTTTTATTGCTAAGTGATTGTGTTCCTGTGCCATTCTATTAAGCTTATTTGATTCATCACTTCTATTATGCTCTGTTTATAGACTATCTTTTCTCTAAACCACACATTAAGTCCAGGTCCAAACAATAAGTCCCGACGAGGCGTGAGCGGAGCAGAGAAGACCTAGCCCTTTAGGCACCAGTCTAGTCTTGCTGAGTTTTTTTAACTTAGTAGTGTGATCAGTCACACATTCATTTTGTTTCAAAAATGAACAGACTATTTCGATCATCCTCAATCTCTTCTAGTTCTTCTAGATCATCTTCCCTTAATAGGATTCCAGACATAGTCAATGAAGAAGAAGTAGAATACCAGTCAAATGATAATATAGATATTAACGATTGGAATATTCCCAGAGTCCCCATTAACGAAATTTATAAGAAAAAATGGTCCATTTCTTCATTCAAAAGTGAACATCATATTAAAACAGTTGAACAAGTCTGCTCTCAGTAAACAACACGAAACCTGTCAATTATTCAGTCTTGAAGCTATTAAAAAATACAAAAGAGATGGTCACAATTTCCTTCACATAGGATTAGTTCAAATTGGGGTCAAACCATTAACAAGAAACGGTCGTAATGCTTCTATCCTTCTATGTCTTCGAGACGCGCGATTTACAGATTTCAATGATAGTACCCTTGGTATTATTGAATCAAGCCTTTTTAACGGTCCAATTCATTTCAATTGTTATCCTGATTTTACAATTAGCCTAAGTGATCCACACATATTAAAAGCCTTAACTTTAAACATTAAAACTTCCGGTTATAACGTTCTAGAAGGAACCCAACCATTAGCACTAATCTACAGAATCTACTACAAAGTTACTGGTACAAATATGAACTTCCAAGCCATTAGTAAAAGTCCCAAAAACCAAACACTCTTAATACAAAGTAATCAAAATAATGCAAACATTAGAGTCTCTCATACTATAAAATGGTCTGATGTTCATCTTCCTACCGAATGGTCTTTAACTAATGAAAATCAACCCACAACCATTAGACACAGCATATCCGATTTAGGTGGAATACAACAATACAATGATGGAACAGTAAGAATAAATTTTAATTCCCCTAATACAAATCATCCTAGAATTCAAGAAATAGGACAATCTTCTAGGCATTCTTTTAAAACTGCCAGATATTCTTTTGCTGGTTCTACTACAGCTGCGTCATCTATCTCTAGAAGAGATCTTGACTTGGAAAAAGAAATAAACAATATTCGAATAAAAGAATTAGAAGAACAATTAAAAAACTTACAAATTAAAAATATTAATACGGCTTCCCAAGTAAGTTACCCTGCCTACGCCGAAAACGAAACTACAGATGGAGAAACTTCACCTACTCCAACGGCTGGCGATTTGATATATATATATATATATATATATATATATATATATGATACCAGAAACCCAGCGGAAGTAAAGACATATTTATTTGAATATGAAGAATTTGATAAAAAGAGTTTAATAAAGATAACTTACAAAATTAGAAATGCATGAAGGCTTATATGAGGGAGGAGATAAACTTAAAACAGAAGAGTTCTCAACACATGAGTATTCTCTCTCTGAACTAAGCTCTAACTGAAGTGAAAGGAAAATTGAGTCTACTGAGAATGTGGGAGTGAGGCTCCTTAGAAAGAGACCTTGGAGGAATCTGCTTTTACTGTGAAGGAACAATATTTTTACTATTGGGAGAATCTGCTTTTACTGTGGAATGGAGCTTTAACTGTAGGTTTACTCAGGAGAGGACAAAACAAGAAGCAGCACGATTACCTATGTTTTGCCTCAATGATGAATAATAAAAAGTGATTTTACTATTCATTACCTTCATAATTCGTAAGGATCTTGGCCGTCTTGATAATAGTCTTCATTTTCGGCTTGACTGTCTTCATATTTGGCCCATCTTTTTGGTTTTGATGAGGAACTGGCCCACTTTCGCTGGGTATGTGAATGACTGTGAGAGGAAGAAGATGATGATCCAGATGGAGAGGATTCTTCATCCCTGGAGTTGTCTGAACTGTCTGTTAGACTGGCTGCTTGGGCCAGAAGTCTTTGTGCCAATTGTTTTAATTCTGCTGACTCTTTTAACTTGGACTTTGAGGAAGAAGATCCTTCCTTAGAGATTTTCTTTCTGGATTTGGAAGGGGGTTGTGATTGAGAAGATGTGGTGATCTGTAGTCACTACCAGATACGGAAGAATAGCCGACGAAATTTTTTTCGTCGGCCATTCTTTTTTTTCGTCGGCTATAACCTCTGCCGACGAAAATTTCGTCGGCCATAAGTCGTCGGTAATACGCCGTCGGTAATACCAATGGCCGACGAAAAAAAAAATTTCGTCGGCTATAGTTAAGTATGGCCGACGAGTCAAAAAATTCGTCGGGCAAAGGTGGGTGAAATAGCCGACGACTTTCGTCGGGTATTTTTGAGTATGGCCGACGAAATCCATTAAGTATGCCCGACGATTTACCAAAATTTCGTCGGCTATGATGTTTTAACTATAGCCGACGATTTACTAAAATTTCGTCGGCTATGGTGTTTTAACTATAGCCGACGATTTAATAAAATTTCGTCGGCTATGGTGTTTTACCTATAGCCGACGATTTAATAAAATTTCGTCGGCTATGGTATTTTACCTATAGCCGACGATTTAATAAAATTTCGTCGGCTATTTCCTCGAAATATATTACTATTTTATAGGTATTAATTAGTTATAGCCGACGAAATAAGTCACTTTTCGTCGGCTATACAAGTTATAGCCGACGAAAATTGGTAAAATTCGTCGGCTATACTTGTTATAGCCGACGAAATAATGCAAAAATCGTCGGCTATTCTTGCATTTGGAAAAAAAAAATTAAATTATTTTCTAAATTACCATTCCAAGCAAGCTGCAAATCACAAAAACAATTCATGCATTTGCACCAACAAGAAACACGTCTAAACACCATTTTTATTAAATTCGTTCCAATATACATAAAATATAATCCTAATTATCCCCTAAACTACTAAAGTCTAGGATATCATCTACAGCATCAGGCGCATCATCCTGCTGACCGAACTCGGGAGGTTGAGGCATTGGAGGCTCCACTAACTGCTGAAACGGGAGCGGGGGTGGACGGCCTTCTTGTTGTGCCGCGAACATCTCATAAACCCACTGTTGCTGGCCGTCGTTGTTGTATTGCCGAATTCTGGCGCACTCAGCATTCCAACGGACCATATCCAACTGATACTGCTGGTACTGATATTGTCTGCGGCGCAGCTCCTCTACTGTCTGGGACGAGGTCGCCAATTCTGCGGCCAATCGCTGCACTTCCCCCCTCATATGTTGGGTATGGCCGCCTCCCTTCTTTTGACCTCCCTTAGTGGTCTTCAGGAGCCCTTGTCCAGAACCTCCTAAACCCCGGCAGTAGTACTCGTTGGACTGGTGTGGGAAGGCTGCGTTGAACATCCTCGCCGCCGTTTGGATATTGGTGCGGTCGACCTGGCGCACGGCTTCCTCCAAATCTGCCTCTGAGATGTCCGGTTGTGTCTCCCGAACTATTTGCTGGAGCACCTCTTGTTCGGCCTGGGTCACCCGCTCCTAATTGGACGGGGAAAAAAAATTAATATTCTAACAAATTGATAGTTAAGTAAAATTAATAATTTAAATTTTAAAATCATAATGAACGACTTACGAGATCGTCTGTCGCTTGTGGATAAGCGATCTTGAACGTCTCCACGTAGGGGTTGCAATCAGGATGATCTCTGAGCGCCTCCTCCTGATATTGTGCAAACGGCCTTGAACCGCCGTGATGGAGGATTGTGTTACGGCGGCGGTTCTCCGAGTTTATCCGAGACCGTTCCTTCAAACAAATAATAAAATATTAGAAAAATGCATCAAAAAATATAACTGAAATAATTATAAAATATTTAAACTAATAATTAAAATTTTAATAAAATAAACATTTATAGTGAAGTTTAATATTTACCATCATAGCCGGGTTGTCGAAGACTACGGTCCTCAACCAACGCCACTCGTACTCTCTGAACATGAACTCTCTGGGAGTACCCATACGACCACGGTTGCCGTACTCGTTATAGTGGGAACGGAGCTCGTTCTTCCACTCTTTGAACCTACGAAAAAAACAAAAGTGCATTAGAAATATGATTAATATCATAAAATATTTCTAATTATCAAATAAGACATTCCCAACGTACCTCGAGCTCTGTTGGGAGTCCGCCCAACCCCGCTTGTGTTCCGCAACCACAAAGTATGTCTGAAAGATAATATTTTATTAGTTTTATAATTATAAAAATACCGAAAATTTTTAAATATTACGATAACTAAATTAAATTTTTTTATTTACTCACCGACGCGGCGTTGTTCAACTCCATCTTGATTTCTTCGGGCACATCAGCCCACCGAGCCCACAACATAGGGACTCTGTCCCTAATGAGTGCACCCACGCAACCCGAGTAGTCGCGTTTCTTTTTCGCCCCAACCTCCTGATTAGGAGCTTCGTCAATCTGGATCCTCCCGCTCCGTTCAACCGTTCTCCTGAGCGTCTCAAAACTGATGACACCTCTGGTATTCCTCTGGGTTGAACTGCTAGCGCCTGTCCATATCACATAAACGACGATTGGTTAATAAAATTAAATATTAGTGCGTTAATTTTAATAAAATATTTAATTAATAAAATCGAATGTTACCTGAACCCGATGATTCGGTTGCCGTCGACTTTCCTTTTCTCCTCGCCGAAATCAGGAGGTCAGGGCTCTCCCATGGCTGCTGCTGGTATGCCTCCGCAGCACTCACGAACTGAGGCATATCAGGCCACTGGGGCCGACCCTGATAGTCGACCTCGGGTATCGCAGGAATGTTGTATGGGAGGAAGAGCTGGTTTGGGAGAGTAGGCCCCTCAGTCGAGTCACCAGCAGACTGAGTCGGACTCGGCATCGGCATCGGCTCCCGATGAACCTCAGGCATACGAACCTGAGGAACGTCGGCAGCTATCTCCTCGTGAAACAGCTGCCGACTAAACCTCGGCGCCACAGAGGGACCGACATTCGGAAGTGAAGTGCTCGACGGCCGCCCCGCCTGGAGAAGGGTCTGGTGCCGAGCACTCACACTCCGCCGCGGCTGGGCTGCATCCACACTCCTCCGCGGCTGGCTGGTGGTCCTCTCAGGCTGGCTAGCCGTCCTCTCGGAGTCTGGGGAACCCGCGGCATTTCCAGAACCGGCGGCATTTCCAGAACCTCTAGATCTAGAACGACGACCTCCGAACAACTGCCTAAATGCATCGGCCATCTAAAGCCAGACGCATTAATACATTAATTAATATTAAATTATATTATATTAAATAACAAATTCTAATTAATATAATACCCAATAATACTAACATATTTTAATATTTACCGATTTATATAATAACCAATTTATACATATAAATTATACAATTACACCTAAATTATATACAATTAAAATAAATTTTACAAAAATTACCTAAATTAACATAAAAACCTAAAAATTACATACATTAACATAAAAACCTAAATTATAACTAAATTAACATAAATACATAAATTATACCTAAATTAACATAAATACATAAATTCTACCTAAATTAACATAAATACATAAATTATAACTAAATTAACATAAATACATAAATTATATCTAAATTAATATAAAAACATAAATTATACCTAAATTAACATAAATACATAAATTAACATAAATACATAAATTATACACAAATTAACATATAAATACATAAATTATACCTAAATTAACAATTATATCTAAATTAACAATTATATATAATTTATTAACCATAATTTAATTTATTAATAATTAAATAACAAAAAAAAAAAAAAGGGGGCCGGCCGGTACCGAATCGGGGAGGAGGAGGAGGGGGAGGCGGCCGGAACAGAGAGGAGGAGGAGGAGGGTCGGCCGGGGCTGCCGGAACAGGGAGGAGGAGGAGGAGGAGGGGCGGCGGATCGAACCAAGGAGGAGGAGGAGGAGTCGCCGGGCTGCCGAACCAAGGAGGAGGAGGAGGAGGCGCCGGGCTGCCGGAATAGGGAGGAGGATCGACGGATGAAGGAGGGCCGGATTCGAGGAGGATAGGGAAAATCGGGCAAATGGAGGCTAGGGTTCGGCTGCATTTTACTTATACCCGATAGTATAGCCGACGAAATCACTTTATTTCGTCGGCCATGATACAGTATAGCCGACGACATAAATCCATTTCGTCGGCCATGATATAGTATAGCCGACGAAATGACATAATTCATTTTTCGTCGGCCATGCTATGGCATAGCCGACGAAATTACATAATTCGTCGGCTATAGTCTTCGTCCCTCAGAATCCGTCTGATCTCCCCCATCCAACGGTGGATAATGGGAAGGCGCGGATCACCAGACTTTAGCCGACGAAATATAACTTCGTCGGCTATACTTTTGGTCAAACTACAAAGTCAAACCTCTAAACGCTGTAAAACGGAAATTGGGCCGTCTAAATGACGTTTTTTGGCCTGACCTTCAACAGAGAATAGTTTCAGATCGATGCGACGCATCTAATCATATAAAAATTTCCCCCAAAATATTTACCGCCCGTCAGGCTACCCATAGGAAAACGGGAGTAAAAAACAGCAAACCGCAACATTCGGCACACAGATTTTGTCGGAATCTTCCCATTTTTCAACCGTAGCCGTATTTCAATATTTCGGTCATGTCTTATTTCACGACACATTTGCATTTGAAGGGTCTACGTATAGTAGGTATTTGAAACTATACATTTACTTAAACACTTAGTAAACAAGTTAAGGAACATTAGTGCATATATTACGATTTTGAATCTAAAAGTTTGGGAAATCTATTTCAACCGTCAGATATCACCGTTAAGATGAAATACATGTATGAAAAAAAATCCAAGGTTATCGGACAACGTTAAAGGCTCGATCGGGACGGTCAAACTGCAAAGTCAAACCTCTAAACGCTGTAAAACGGAAATTGGGCCGTCTAAATGACGTTTTTTGGCCTGACCTTCAACAGAGAATAGTTTCAGATCGATGCGACGCATCTAATCGTATAAAAATTTCCCCCAAAATATTTACCGCCCGTCAGGCTACCCATAGGAAAACGGGAGTAAAAAACAGCAAACCGCAACATTCGGCACACAGATTTTGTCGGAATCTTCCCATTTTTCAACCGTAGCCGTATTTCAATATTTCGGTCATGTCTTATTTCACGACACATTTGCATTTGAAGGGTCTACGTATAGTAGGTATTTGAAACTATACATTTACTTAAACACTTAGTAAACAAGTTAAGGAACATTAGTGCATATATTACGATTTTGAATCTAAAAGTTTGGAAAATCTATTTCAACCGTCAGATATCACCGTTAAGATGAAATACATGTATGAAAAAAAATCCAAGGTTATCGGACAACGTTAAAGGCTCGATCGGGACGGTCAAACTGCAAAGTCAAACCTCTAAACGCTGTAAAACGGAAATTGGGCCGTCTAAATGACGTTTTTTGGCCTGACCTTCAACAGAGAATAGTTTCAGATCGATGCGACGCATCTAATCGTATAAAAATTTCCCCCAAAATATTTACCGCCCGTCAGGCTACCCATAGGAAAACGGGAGTAAAAAACAGCAAACCGCAACATTCGGCACACAGATTTTGTCGGAATCTTCCCATTTTTCAACCGTAGCCGTATTTCAATATTTCGGTCATGTCTTATTTCACGACACATTTGCATTTGAAGGGTCTACGTATAGTAGGTATTTGAAACTATACATTTACTTAAACACTTAGTAAACAAGTTAAGGAACATTAGTGCATATATTACGATTTTGAATCTAAAAGTTTGGAAAATCTATTTCAACCGTCAGATATCACCGTTAAGATGAAATACATGTATGAAAAAAAATCCAAGGTTATCGGACAACGTTAAAGGCTCGATCGGGACGGTCAAACTGCAAAGTCAAACCTCTAAACGCTGTAAAACGGAAATTGGGCCGTCTAAATGACGTTTTTTGGCCTGACCTTCAACAGAGAATAGTTTCAGATCGATGCGACGCATCTAATCGTATAAAAATTTCCCCCAAAATATTTACCGCCCGTCAGGCTACCCATAGGAAAACGGGAGTAAAAAACAGCAAACCGCAACATTCGGCACACAGATTTTGTCGGAATCTTCCCATTTTTCAACCGTAGCCGTATTTCAATATTTTGGTCATGTCTTATTTCACGACACATTTGCATTTGAAGGATGAAGCAATGGTTTGTCGATAGTGATAGAAAATGGAAACAGCTCTTTTTTTGTTTTTTTTTTAATCATAGCCGACGAAATCAAACCTAGTATTCGTCGGCTATTGTTTTGTCGTTTTCTGTTAAAAACTTATGGCCGACGAAATATATAATGTTCGTCGGCCATTGTTCGTAATATTATTATTTTTTTAAAAACTTATGGCCGACGAAATAGTTAGTTTTCGTCGGCCATTGTTCGTAAAATATTTTTTTTTAATAAATTATGGCCGACGAAATAATTAGTTTTCGTCGGCCATTGGTCGTAAAATATTTTTTTTAATACATTATGGCCGACGAAATAATGCATTTTTCGTCGGCCATTCTCTGAAAAAAAAAACCTAAAAATCAGTGGTTTTACACCTCTCCTATTTCGATGTCCTGCTCACATATAACCAAAATTGAACATAAAAAATCAGAAACCCAACAGTCAACATATTTCAAATTTTTATTTAAGGGGTTTGGAACCCAGCCTAGCTGGGAGGCTCATCCCCACGCCCGGTCATTAGAAATGAGTTGATTACAAGTGAAAGGATTACATCATTTAAATTACTTAATCCGTCGGATTGTAATCGGAATCATCGGATGAGTCTTCTTCGGTTTCTGAATTGCTCGATAGGGGTAATCTATGTCTTTCCTCACCACTAGAGTCCTCGTTAGTTTCTTCAATTGCATCAACATCAACAAGCAGTGGCTCTTCACGTCGAATTCGCACCGGCGTGTCTAGACAAATAAAAGAGGAGTCAGGAATACCGTTTGAGTTGGGCTCTTGATACGCGGTGCCCCCTTCCTCGTTCTCTTCGGCCACTCCAAGTGTAGACGCCCGGTAAATGTTGCGATGGTGGATAGTGTTGACTACTTTCCACGGGTCACCCTTGGCGAGATCATCAAGATAAAACACTTGTTTCACCCATGTGGCTAAAACGAACGGGTCGTCCTCATACCATGATGTACTAGTGTTCACAGAACTTACGCCGTATTGATCGGTTTTCATGCTCTGCGGCCGTGTGTCAAACCATCTACACTTGAAAAGGTGCACTTTCATGCCTTCCTCGTAATGCAGTTCCACAACCGAATGGAGAACACCGTAATAGTCAACTCCACCATCCCCACCATGTGCCATAACCCCTGAATTTTGTGTTTTCAGTCTGAGGTCTCTCTCTTCACATCGAAATAACACACCATTCACCTTGCACGTCGCATAAACTTTTGAATAGACCGGCCTCCTCGCTAAAAGTCTGAGTTCGTGCGACCAATTTGGGTGATTATCATTTGCAATAAGGTCCATCTGCAACCATCAGAATCAACTATAAATATGAATAAATATACACAATAATATATGAACACGTATAAAATAGTGTTAAAGGTACGTACCCAGCGGCCGAAATACTCTGCGAATGTCTGGTTGTGGTAATCGCGATCACTTGCTACTCCTTCACAGCGTAGATGTATGTCCTTCCAAAACTGAACTTCTGGACAGTTGATTAGTACCCACCAATGTGCAATGGCTACCTCATAATCTTTCAACTTATAGGAAACTGGCATGTTTCCACCGAGTACAACATCGTCGGAGAGTATGGAAAGATTGAACTGTGAAGGTACATCTTCCGGTATGCTTTCCTGTAACGCTCCGAAATACAGCTTCATGTAGGTAACGCACTCGTGCGCAATATATGCTTCAGCTATACATCCTTCAGGTGCGGATCTGTTTTGGACAAAACCACCGTATTGTCCAAGTTGCCTATAAATCAAGTTTTTAAAGTGTTATGATAATACATTAACACTATATCACATATATTGATGAGGAAATTAACATAAGGTGTAAAATACGTACCTTTCCATCGGATACATCCAAGTGAAGTGCACAGGACCGGTAAGCAACAACTGCCGAGGAAGATGGATCATGAGGTGAGGCATGATGTCGAAAAAATTTGGAGGAAATATCATCTCAAATTTACACATGATATGAACGATGTCTTGTTGCATTTCCCGGAGGTCAGATTTTCTCACTTCCCGTGTGCATACCTTCTGGAAAAATCTTGCCAACGCTACTAACGGCTCCACAACGTGACGGGGAAGGAACGGTCGAATGAAAACAGGGAAGAGACGTTGTAGCAGGATATGATTGTCATGACTTTTCAACCCGTACAGATTGTTGCATTGTCTGTTGACACACTTGGCTATATTTCCAGCAAAGCCTGAAGGATACTTGGCCCGACTTATCCAATGCAAAATTTCTGATTTATGCTCAGGCTTGACGGTGTAAGGAGCTTGAGGCATTTTTCTCTTCCCTTGTTTCAACCATAGTGGTTTTCTGATATTCATGTTTTGCATATCAGTGCGAGCCTTAGGACCGTCTTTCGTCTTCCCCTCCAAGTTCAGCGTTGTGCCCACCACACTTTCAGAAACATTTTTTTCTATGTGCATAACGTCTAGGAAGTGTCGGATCAGCAACTCACACCAGTACGGGAGTTCCCACAATATGCTCCTATGTGTCCAGAATTTGTACTCCTCAGGCCTTTCAGGTATTTCCGCTACAATATCGGGATGATTGCTGAGGGGCCCAAAATCGTACTCATTAAGTCTTGCTAAAATTTCTCTTCCTGTCCATCTTCTGGGAGCACGGCCGTGTTCTTCGGTTCCATCAAATGCGGCGGACTCGTAACGCCAGTGGTGATCCGCCGGAAGGAACACACGATGACCCATTCGGCATATCTTGTTGCAATGAGGGGTGCTCCCATAATCGGTGAGGCACTCTGGACAAGCCTTGTATCCCCTGACAACGCTGCCCGACAACATCCCATAAGCAGGAAAATCACTGATGGTACCAATAACCATGGCATGCATCTGGAACGTCTCCTGCTTGTACTTGTCAAAAGTGGGATGACCAACGTCCCACAATACCATAAGCTCTTCAATCAATGGTCTCATATACACATCGAGACATTTCCCTGGGTAACCAGGCCCCGGAATCAACAACGTCAACATATTATATTCCTTCTTCATGCACATCCACGGAGGAAGGTTGTAAGGTACCAAAACCACCGGCCATATACTGTATGAAAGACTCATGGTGCCGAAAGGGTTGAACCCGTCAGTTGAGAGCCCGAGCCTGACGTTTCTGACATCTGACGCAAAATAAGGAAACTCATTGTTTATATGCTTCCAAGCCGCTCCGTCAGAGATGTGTGTCATGATATCTGTGTCTCCCGCGTCCCGCTCACCGTGCCACCTCATAGCTTTTGCGGTGGTTTCTGACATGTACAACCGCTCAAGCCTATCTCTCAACGGAAAATACCGAAGCACTTTCACAGGTTTCCTATTGCCTGCTCCCGTCAACTTATATCGGTCAGACTGACATATCGGACATGCGTCAAGGCTAGCAAGGTCATTCCCTTCTGCATCTTTACCCCAGAAGAGAACGCAGTCAAATGCGCATGTATGGATCTTAATGTAGGAAAGCCCTAGATCTTTGAGGATACTTCGGACCTGACGGTGATTGGTAGGATTACGATGACCCTCCTCCAACAACGAAGAAATGTACTGTAGATATTCATCTACTTGCCTGATAGTCGATTTTGTCTCGACTTTAATCCTCATTACCTCCATCACACTTTCAAGAACTGTCTTCTCAGAACTTGAACACACAGGGGTCTGTTGCAATGCAATCAGTTTGTTGTACTTGTCAAAGGCAGCAGTGTTGACAACTTGTGGGAACGGCTGCACCGGGTCCTGCATATATTGTTCCCTATGTACACCGCTTTCAAAAGGAAACACGTCGTTGACGAATGTCATTGTTGGATCGTTGGATGTACTACTACTGCCCGCCTCAAAATACTGCCCATGATCATGCGATCCATCTAATGATGGCTCACCGTGATATATCCAACGTGTGTACTTCGGCCAAAACCCATTGCTCTTTAGGTGCTCCCATACTGTCCTAATCGGAAATCGACACATATCACTGCGACACTTACATTTCTTGCACGGGCAATAATGGTACGGTCCTTTTGCATTTTCTTCGATGAACTGCATAAAATCCACAACTCCTGTAGTGTATCGTCGGTCATGCCTTGGAAGCGAAATCCAACTCTTATCTCGATCCATATATAGCCTGATAATAATATATATGTATAACTTTAATTAATAATAAATTAATTAACACATATATATTACAATATATATTATTATCAACATCAACTCATATATATATATACCATTAATTAACAACCATTATTTAAGTTCATTACACTATCAACAACCATTAATTAACATATTTATATATATTTTAACACTAATTAAAATAACATTATTAAATTAAAACACATAATTATACTCTAACTGAAAATCAACTCAACTACAACTCAAAATCAACATATATACATACATTCTAACACTAAAATACAACAACAAAACAAAAAATCACTTACTATATCAAAATCACTAAAACTCAAAATCAACATATATATATACACATATATATATATATATATACATACCTATATATAGCTCCACAATGTAAGAGAGGACGGATTTCAATAATACCCACAGATTTTTCACTCTTTCTCCCGTTTTTTTTTGAAATGAGCAGCTTCTGTCCAGATCTGAAAATATAAAGACTTATAGCCGACGAAATTGCCCACTTCGTCGGCCATTCTTCCCAAAGTTATATAGCCGACGAAAACTTTAAATCGTCGGCCATTATAGAATTATAGCCGACGAATAAAGCTATTTCGTCGGCCATGATATAGTAAAGCCGACGAAATAAAGCTATTTCGTCGGCCATAGGTTTATAGCCGACGAAAAACTTTAAATCGTCGGCCATTCTATGTGTATGGCCGACGAAATTTTTTCTTTGGCCGACGATTTTTAATTTTTACCGACGAACTAATTAATTTTCGTCGGCCATAAATGTAATATTTATTTTAAAAAAACTTATGGCCGACGAAATAATTAATTTTCGTCGGCCATTATTATTATAGCCGACGAAATGATGCATTGTTCGTCGGCTATTCTATGAAAAAAATAAAAAAATAATGATGATGTTAGTGACACTTCGGGTAGCATAAGTTCTCTTTCTCGTGCTTCGATGAAAGGAAAACAGAATGCCAAGCTCTCTGGAGTTTTTATCAAAACAGAATGATGATCAGAAGATGATCCAGGCTACTAAAATGTTCAAACCGAAAGATCCTTTTTTCGCAGTTATCTTGTAACCATTCGACTTCATTAACTACTTAATCCTCACCAGATAACAGTTAATGAAGTTGAATGGTTGCAAGATAACTGCGAAAAAAGGATCTTTCGGTATGACCAATTTAGTAGCCTGGATGACCTTCTGATCATCATTCTGTTTTGATAAAAGCTCCAGAAACCGTCAGATATTCTGTTTTCCTTTTATCGAAGCACGAGAAAGAGGACTTATGCTACCCGAACTGTCACTAACACCATCATTATTTTTTTAACACTAATTAAAATAACATCAAAACCGATTACTCTTTAGGATTAAAATAACATCAAAACATATATTAAAACTCAAAATCAACTCATGCAACTAAAACCCAAAATCAACATATATACACATGTACGTACCTATATATAGCTTCACAATGTAAGAGAGGACGGATTTCAACAATATCTACTGATTTTTCACTCTTTCTCCCGTTTTTTGCAAATGAGCAGCGGCTGGCTAGATCTGAAAATATAAAGACTTATAGCCGACGAAATTGTAAAATTCGTCGGCCATACTCCAAAAGTTGTATAGCCGACGAAAATATTAATTCGTCGGCCATTATTGGAGTATAGCCGACGATTTTTACTTTGTACCGACGAAATAAAAATCGTCGGCCATTCTATAGGAATGGCCGACGATTTTTTTTTTTTACCGACGAAAAAAAATTTTCGTCGGCCATTCCTGGGAATAGCCGACGAAAAATCATTTCGTCGGCCGTTGTTTTTTTTTTTCGTCGGCACAACTTATTTTTCTGGTAGTGAGTATTGGGGTTTTCCCGGTTGGGAGTTTGACTGGTGTAACTGAAAGAGGAGCAGGTGGTGCTGGTGATAATGGGTTAACTGGTGCTATAGCTGATGGGTTAATTGGAGCCATAGAGGCTGCTGAAGGAAATTCTTTGAAGAAATTTTCCAGGACTTTGTCAATATCAAACTTATCCCACCACTTAACATAATACTCCCTGGAGACCGATCCTAGTGTGGATGATGGGTCTTCTTGGTACTTGTATTGCCATTTGAAGATCCAAGGGAGCTTATATTTGGACATAAAGTGTAATGTAGGGGGAAATTCTGTTCATATTTTGTAAATGACTGGACTTTAGAATATATGGTGACTGCTTATTGGATTGACTGAGGAAGGATGTCATATTGACAGCCATAGGTAAACCACTATGAAAGAAACCACATAGGAAAGTTTCTTTCAAACTGTTTATCAAAATTAATGAACCATGAGTGACAAAAATCTTTTGACTGATGAAGGAAGACCTTGAACCAAGCATCTTCATAATCATAGTAATTGAATGACAAATCTCCATATGTATGGTAACTATAAGAGGGATCACTCCATTGACCAAGTGATATGAAATTCACTATATGGAGAGAATGATATAAAAGGGTATTAGAGGTATTTTTCTGATTAAATATGGGTCTAATATTGACTGACTGGGTTTTCAAGAGAATATCAGTAAAAAATCTCAATGTGTGATTGAGATGGTTTAGAATGAAATGAAGATTTGGTGGGAAATAAAATTTTGTTAATGCAATGGGGCTTTTGATGTGTCTTACACAAGGCTCTATTTGGAAAAGATTGGATGAAGACCAGAGAATATAAGGGGATGATTTTTTTAAAAGAAGGTCGACTAGGCTGAGTAGGATATGAAAGTGCATATGGGTCATATTTAGTAACTAGGCCTGACTGAAAGCTGGGCCTGGGGGAAAGAGTGGACCCAAGATAAGGAACTAAATGCGGTTGTCTTAAATGACTAGAAGATTGACTATTAAATGGGATTATGCTGGAAGATGGTTCTTCTACTTTGATTGTTGAGGTTGACTCATTTTTGACTAGAGGAGCATTGGGCTCCGTTTGGCGGGTTCTGGATTGCGAGCGAGTCGTCATGAGAAGCACCCTGAAGGAATTCATGGGTTAGAAAATCTGGTATATGATTATCATCGCCTTTTATGAATGTAATTTCGAAATAAAAAACGCTTAAAATAGCTTGCCATCGAGCAAATATTTGTTTGCTAGCAATATTTTGAACATCTTTTTCTAAAACATGTTTTGCACTTTTGCAATCAATACGAACTAAAATTTTTTGATTTAATAAATCATCTTGAAATTTACTAATACAGAGAACAAGAGATCAAATTTCTTTTTTAATAGTACTGTAATTACGTTGTGATTGTGACCATGTACCGGAATAAAATTTAATAATTTGCTCAGGATGAGCAGGAGAGATTTGTTGTTTAAGGATGCCTCCATAACCTATTTCGAAAGCATCGGTTTCTACGATCTTATAAGAATTAGGTAATGGGATTCCCAGGCATGGAAGTGTTTTGACATATCCTTTAATTTCCCGGACAAGGTTTGTATGAATGGACGACCAAGGAGGAGGATTTTTTTGTAATCTATCAAATAGGGGTTTACACTTTTGACGAAAATTTTGATAAAAATCGGCAACATAATTTAATGATCCCAAAAATCTTTGGAGTTGGTTTTTATCAAGAATCTCATCTGGGAATTTATCAGCAAACTGGATAACCCTATTAATCGGGTTAATTTGGAGATGATGGATATTGTATCCTAAAAAACGAATGTTTGTTTGGAAAAGTTTAATTTTTGAGGCTGAGAGTATTAGGCCATTGGTTTTAATAATATTATAAAATAAGTTTAAATGTTTCCAATGTTGGTCAATTGATTGGGAAAAAATGAGAACATCATCAATGTAGACAATTGTGAAATGACTATAAGGGTTTAATTTATCATTAAAAATATTCTGAAATTCACTAGGGGCATTTTTAAGGCCAAATGGCATAACATTCCACTCATAATGGCCAAAAGGGGTGACAAAAGCGGTTTTTGTATTTATCATTTTCGTAGATTTGGATTTGCCAGAATCCAGACTTCATATCAAATTTAGAAAAGATTACTGAATTATTTAATCTATTAATGAGGTCTCTTTTTTTAGAGATAGGGTATCTGATCCATTCTAACACAGAATTAAGAGGTTTGTAATTAATGACTAATCGAGGAGCACCTCTTTCTAATTCAGCGTTTTTTTGAACATAGAAGGCATGACAAGATCAGGAGGATTTACTATGGCGGATTATTCCTTTATCTAGAAGATCTTGTATTTCTTTTTTACAAAATTCCATAGTCTCATGATTCATTTGCATTGGTCGAGCTTTTGTTGGATTTTTTTTTTTCATTAAAGTTTTTAAATATAAGGAAGATTAACAATATGTTTTTTCCTATGCTAAAAGGTGGTTGGAATGTTAGAACAAATATCTTTATAATTTTTGTTTTAAGATTTTTAATTCTTTGTTGAAGGGAAATATCTTGTAATTGGTGATCAATTCTATTGAAGTCAATTTCTTTTTGTAGATAAGTAATTTGTTGATGTTTTGATTTTATTAGGTTAATGGTTTTTGAAATTGAATTTTCTTGAAAAGCCTTTAAGGTATGGATTTCAGAATTAGAAAGAAAAATAAATTTGACTGGTTAATGGAATGGGTAAGTGGTGATACTATCGTATTCCGTCAGAAATGGGTAAAGGAGGGTAATGAAAGGAAAGCCTAAAATTAACTTATCGGTTAAATCCTTTACTAAAAGAAATGGAGTTTTGAAACAACATTGTTTTGACATACATGTGCTTTGGAAATTTCGTATTTGATATTCATTTTAGTACCATTAGCATATCGAAGTGATTCTTTTGTTTTTTTAAAATATTTTGAAGGGATTAAACCTTCTTGAATGCAGTTTAAATCAGTCCCGGAGTCTATCACACTGGAGTAGTGAATGAAAAGTCTTTGATTTGTATTTGTAGTGAGGTATACCTTTTTTTTAAATTGATTTGTTGGATAGTGTTAATAGTAGCTTGTTTGGAAATTTCTTCATCATGCTGTAAGGACAGTGAAGGGGAAGTATTGTTTTGAGTTTGTTGTTTTTTAATCATTTGGTTTTCAATTTTAACCAAATTTAAATCACTTTTAATATCTTTATTTTCAAGTGTTAATTCCAATTGTTGTTGTTGGAGAGATTGAATCTCAGTTTTTATGAGTTTGATTTCATGCTGAAGATCTTGAAGGGTGATTTCTTGCTTTTTTTTTTATGACTGGGTGTACCAATAAAATGTTGTATGATTGTATATAACAAAGTGTTAACTGCATCAGAAACTTCTTTTCCAATGCTTTCATCAAAGATGGGACTGCCATCTTCATCTTGTTAAATTGCATGTTTAATATTGTCTCTAGATTTAGCTGTGAGATGATTTTCCCACCATAAATGAAGCATTCCTGTGAATCCAGTAGCTAATATATCAATAATCTCAGGTTGACTGAAATTATGATTAGTGACGTAACTATTGATAGTCATTGACATATGGTGTAATTTATTTAAAATTTCTTGTTCGGATAGATTATCAATATTCCATTCATAGGTTTTGTCAGAGGAGACAAAGAATTGATTATTGGGTATGTTGCTAGGTTGAATACGATCTGTCCATTTTTTGAAATTTTGTTTCTTTGGGTAATTTATTCTAAATATTTGAAGATTTTGAAACGTTTGATTAATTATAGAGATGGTACTTGAATCGCTGTCAGAAGAATCAGTGGAAAGAGTATTACTATTTATGACTGAAATTCTATTACTAGATTCAGGTTTAATATTTTTTAGAAGCTGGTCAATTTTTTGGGCAGTAGAAATTGGTTTATTAAGGTTAGAGAACTGGACTAAAAGGGTTTCAGTTTGTGGTTTAGGAAGTATACTGATTTTAGAATAGATGGTGTCTACTTTAGTTTCAATTTTGTCTAATTGTTGACCTATGGTTACTAAAATTTGGTTAGAATAATTATTTTACTCAATAATTTTCTTTATGATCTGGGTCTTTATCCTCAGGTAATTTGAAAGGAGTAGCCATAATCGGTTGGTTTAAGTGATCAATGATTATGTTTTTAACGGGAGGATGGGGGGCAGTGATAACAGAATTGGTGGTTGTCCATTTAGATTTTGTTAAGGTTTGAATATTTTTATGTAGAAAATCAATAAAATCTAGAAAGAATATTTCGGTTTGATTTTGTATCATATAATTTTTCCAATCTTTAAATAATTGTTTCCTTTGATCAATTAAAGGGTATTGTTGTCAGTATAAATTACAACGTTAGGTGTTTTCTGGGGATTCAAGGTGTTGATCTAATCTGGGAAAATTTATTATAAATGGTCGATCAAGAGTGTTTAATTGGGGCTTAATAGGAGGGATTATTTCAAAATCAGAAGCTGTAGGGGTAGGTGAAGTTGGTTCTTCTTCTACAGTAGGTTCATTTTCTACATATGTTAGGGAAGTAACTTGAGATGTGATATTTAAATCTTTAATTTTTTTTTTTAATTCTTCTTCTAATTCCTTTATCCTAATGTTTTTTTTTAGTTCTTTTTCTAATTCAGAATCTCGTCTAGAGGTTGAAGATTCAGCTTTAGTAGAGCCAGCGAAAGAACGTCTGGCAGAGACAAAAGAATGCCTAGAAGATTATCCTAATTCTGAAATTTGTGGATGGTGAATACAATTTTGGTTACGGAAATTAATTCTGATTGTGCCATCATTGTATTGTTGTATACCACTTAAATCAGAGACACTATGGCGTACGTTTACTGGTTGATTTTCATTACTGAGAGACCATTCAGAGGGAAGATGTACATCAGACCATTTTATTGTATGGGGAACTCTAATGTCACTACTGGAAAATCAAACTTAGCCGACGGAAAAGTATACATTCCGTCGGCTACGAAATTCCCTACCGACGGAAAAATAACTGTCGTATAAAAAACATTATTCGTCGATGAAGCCATCCCAGGCGACGGATTTAGTGTGGCCTACATTTTCCGTCAGCTTTATGAATCATTGTCGACGGAATTTATTTTTCTCATTTGTCCGTCGTCTATGATGTATCTAAGGCGACGGATTTTGTGTGCCCTCAATTTTCTATCGGCTTGAATAATCAGGGTCGACGGAACTTGACTTCGATATTTTCCGTCGTCTATGATTATTTGTGACAAAATATTTTTGTCGGCAGCCTGGGCGACGAACGTATTCCGTCGGCTATAAATTTGTTGGGAGACGAAATTTTTTCTTAGCCAACAATATATTTCGTCGACTAAGAGGTTCAATTATTTCTGACCATTTCTGTAGGAGTAACAGTGCACATTGTATATATAGTAGACTTGTTTTAATTATAAGTACGTTGCGCGCTGAAGAGTTGGTTGTTCCTTTCGGCACTAAGCTTACTCGATCTGCTAGCGAGCTCGGTCGATCTTCCAGCTTCTATATATATATGTACGTATGGGCTCTTCAAACTGAAATACAGAAGATCACGCAGAAGAAATTTCATAATGGTCTAGCTCCCCCCCCCCCACCCCCCAATCTTTAAGAGCTGCGTGCTTCGATCTCGATCTCCTAATTGGTATGTTTGTGTGTGTGTGTGTATATATATATATATATATATATATATATATATATATATATATTACTACTTTAATTAATTAATTTAGCTACTTTCTTCGATCTTTTAGACATATTTTCCTGCGAACTTTCGACAAGGTCATCAGTCCAATTTTAATGGACTATTATTGCTTACTTAATTGCATGTATGCTTAATATATATTATTATTACCGGATCGGATATGTGTGTATAATATGTTAATTTATTTGTACGTACATATAATATTATATATATATGCATGAAAACTATATAATATATATATATCTATCTAACTTTTTTAATTATGTATGATTAATAATTATGTGAATAATATTTAAAGATATAATTATGTGAATAATATGTACATATATATATCAGTATAATATTAATTCTTCGTATATATAGATTTTTTTATTATATATTTTAATTTGTTTACTGTACGTTATTATAGTGTACAACATGAACAGGAGCTGGATGCAATTAGGAAGGGGGTCCCCAGTTTATATGAGAGGCATTTTTGATTTTCTTGAGTTCGTGCGTCTACATAGTCCTCAAGACAAAGTTATTCACATATGTCCGTGCAACAAATGTCTCAATCGGAGCCCAGTAACATATGAAGACATGTATTCTCACTTGGCTAATTACGGTATTTGTCCCACTTATACCACATGGATATGGCACGGGGAAAATCAAGTTCAAATGCCTACAATTCCAATTATTCAAGCACAACATAATCAGCAGGCAGGTTCTTCCGATGCTGGTTACGGGGACCCTGCTGTGATGAACCTCTTAAACGATGCCTTCCCGTTCGCTGCCTCTTCAGGATATGATCAGCAAAATGTTGTTTATGACAACGCCCCTGACACCTCCCCTAATGTCTCCCACGTTGACTACATCAGTGATTATGATAAGTACAACAGGCTTGTACGGGAAGTACAAACCCCATTGTATCCTGGTAATGAGCATACTGTGTTGGGTACCGTTATGGAGCACATGCAGATAAAAAACAAGCGGGGAAAGAGTAATAAATGTTTTGATGATGATATTACATTTATGAAGAAAGTGCTTCCCAAAGGTAACAATTGTCCGGAAAATTTCAACCAGGTAAAACAGATGTTGGCTGACCTCGGTCTTGATCACTGGAAGATAGACGCTTGCGTCAATAACTGCATCTTGTATTACAAAGAATATGAGGATGACCTTCAGTGTCCACACTGCCACGAGCCAAGGTATGCAGCTTCCACTTCATTTAAACATAAAAACCGGGCCATTCCTAGGAAGGTTCTTCAGTACTTCCCGTTGGGTCCTCGTCTACATCGTCTGTACATGTCTTCACATACGGCCAAACATATGAGATGGCACCAGGCAAGGCACCAGGGAGAGGAGAGAATAGATCCGGATAATCTCACACACCCCGCAGACGGAGAGGCTTGGAAGCACTTTGACCGTTCTTTTCCCGAATTTGCTGAAGACTGTCGAAATGTCAGACTTGGAATTGCAACAGACAGATTTAATCCTACTGGAAACATGAATTTGTCTTATAGCATTTGGCCTGTGATAGTATTTCCGTACAATCTACCTCCCAACATGTGTATGAAGAAGGAGTACAATTTTCTTACGCTTATGGTACCTGGGCCGTATTCTCCTGGAAAGTGTTTGGATGTGTACATGAGACCACTAATTGACGAGCTGCAGTAGTTGTGGGAAAATGGACTTGCTACTTTTGACAGGCATGGTCAAACTTCATTCATGATGAAAGCAGTTGTTATTTGCACCATCAGTGATTTTCCAGCTTACGGGATGTTGTCTGGCCAACAAACTAAGGGGTACAAGGCTTGCCCAGTATGCATAGATGACGTCAATTCTAGTCGTCACGCTGACAAAATTTGCTTCTTAGGATCTCGTAGATATCTTGACGAGAATCACGAGTGGCGGTGGGATGATAAGGCATTTGATGGGACTGAGGAGCATAATCTGAAACCCCCAGGGCGGTCTGGTGAGTGGATTTTGGAAAGACTTAACCAGCACTGATTCGGGATTTTGAGCACCACTAAAGAAGTAACGGATTTGAATCCTCCCACGCCTGAAGAGTTTAAGTATTGGACGCACAAAAGTGTATTCTTTGAATTGCCATACTGGTCGACTTTGAAAATCAGACACAACTTGGACGTCATGCACATAGAGAAGAATGTTTGTGACAGTGTTCTTGGAACAATTTTGAATCTGAAATATAAGAACAAGGACACCCCGAAAGCCCGTGTTGATCTAAAGAAAATAGGTATTCGCTCTAAACTATGGCTAGTAGAGAACAAAAAAACCAAAAAATCCATAATGCCTCAAGCAGGCTACACAGTCCATCCTCAGAAGAAGGCGGAAGTGTTTCAGTGGTTTGAAAACGTTAAGTATCCTCACGGGTATGCAGGGAATATCGCTCGATGTGTTAAGATGGGGGATAATAAGTTTATTGGGTTGAAGACTCATGACTGTCATGTTTTGCTGCAACGTCTTCTTCCCGTGGTCATTAGACCGTATTTACAGAGTGATGTGGTTGACACGTTAGTGGCTTTGTCCAAGTTCTTTCAGAGGATATGTGCTAAAGAGCTTAAAAAATCTGATGTTCAGTCATTGCAAGAAGACATTGTGTACATCATGTGCAAGCTAGAGAGGATCTTTCCCCCGACTTTCTTTGATATCATGATTCACCTCATGATCCATCTTCCCGAACAAGTGTTGCTTACTGGTCCGGTACAGTATACCTGGTGCTGTCCAAATGAGAGGTATGCACTCATATTTATTCAAATTAATCATCCATTCAAATTAATTAATATAAATGTATTTTTTTTTAATATGCATTGTAAGATTCAATTGCATATTTGTTTTCCAGGCAACTTGGGGATTTCAAGAAGAAGAACAAAAACAAACGTTTTCCTGAAGGGTCAATAACGGCGGCATACATTCAAGCTGAGTGCGTAACTTACTGCAGCGCATATCTCAATGATGAAGACACAGTGGAGGAATCATCTGGAGCTGGTAGTAGCCAACAATTTAATCTATCAGTTGTTTCAAACCATGTTGAACCGTATGGTAGGTTAAGTAATTCTGAAAGATTAAGTAATGATGAAATCAAAGAGGCACATTGGTGTGTCCTTCAACATTGCGAGGAAGCCGAGCGATACTTCAACAACCATTTGGAAATGCAGGATGGTAATGAAGCCATACACAAGAGAGATTTTCCTGATTACTTCCCTATTTGGGTACGTACCTTTCTATCGATATATATATATATATATATATATATATATATATATATATATGATGTTACATAAATTTGCATATATATTTATATATATGTTTCTTTTTATGTTAGTTACATAATGTAATAATGTTGTTCTTAAAATTGTTACGTACAGATGATGCACATTCAACAACAATTTCCTGATTCTTACGACCCGGAGTTGCGTACTTGTTGGCTGGAGGACCCCAAAGCCACAGAGTTTGTGCTGGATGTTTTGTGAACGGTGTTAAGTTTGTGACATCAGAACGAGATGAAGGTCATGTCACCCAAAACAATGGAGTTATGGTTGAGGGTTTGGGTTTCAACTACTACGGGGTTCTTGTTAGTGTCATTGAACTAATCTACGGCAACCGTATGCCAGTCGTGTTATTCAAGTGCAAATGGTTCAATACTGACCCAACCAGACGAAGGAGTACAATTATGGATCGTGGCTTGTTATCAGTGGACTCAAACAGTGTATGGTATGAGAATGAGCCGTTTATTCTTGCCACCATGACGAAACAAGTGTTTTATCTTGATGATCCGGCTATGGGTCAGGGTTGGAAAGTGGTGCAGGTGATGTCACATAGGAATATTTGGAGTACAGCTACACTAAGAGGGGATGATGAGGGTGGGCCCAATGAACCAATAACAACGGATCAACCGAATGAACCATATCAAGAGGATTCTCTCCATGTAGTCCCTAATACTGAGGATATTCGTGTCAACAACCAACATGTTCCAGATATCATAGGTTACATTCCAATTAAACCATCTGAACTGATCTCGCTACAACAACGTCGCAACCCCAGTCATGATGACGACGGCTTCATAGATGACGAAAGCATAGAGGATGATGAGTATTCTGACCAAACTGAGGAGGAGGATGATTCAGACGACTCCGATTATCATGAGTACGATTAGTATATATATATATATTAAGATTATTGTACGATTAGTATATATATATTACGTACGATTATTCGGACGATTCTGATTAATTAATTATGGAATGTATTTTAAAATTTCTAATTTTAAAATTAATTAAATACATATATATATGTATGCTTTTTTAAGTATGAATACATAAGTGGAGTTATAATTGGATTTATTTCTGGAAAAAAAAAGTTATAATAGCTAGATTGGATTTAGTTTGAGAACCAAAGGCACGGAAAATGTAATTTCCGTCGTTTAGCAGGACGAAATATTAGGCGGGGAAGTTTTGCGCCTTTTTTTCCCCCGAAAGAACGAATTTTCGTTTCTTAATTCCCATTCCAATTCACTCTCTCTCTTCCAATTTCCCAACCCGAGTCCATCGAAAAAAAAGTCCCAAACCCAGAGACAGAGAGAATTGATTGAATCAACTCCGTAGAGCTTTAGGGTTTAGGCTCCCCAATTCGATCAAGACCGTACGGCAGGTTTTAGAGACTCAGATTATCCGATCAGGTAACCTAAACCCCCAATTCGTCTTCTTCAATTTTCTTTGTTCTAGGGTTCTTTATACTCTGAATTTGGGTAGTTTTTGAATCTTCAATTCCCAAATCCCACCAGAGTCGCGCCACCAGACCCCATCCACGCATCGGGAACCGATTAGAGTGCGCGCATCCACCCACCTTCTCCACTCATCGCCACCGCATCCTCTTCCAAGCTGGCTCCGATCTCTCTGCTCTGACCTTCAAAGTTAGTTCTTTTAACTTGCTCTTTATTTTCTATTCAGTACAGTTTGATAGTATAGTTTGGCTTCCTTCCTCGCAACCTCCTCGCTTACCACATCTGGAGCAGCAATCCCAAACTTGATAAAAAAAATGAAAATAGAATGACATCTTTATCTATTACTCACTCATTTACTAACAATTGTGTGTTATTCATGTGCAAGATATGGTGATCATGGGGAAGAGGAAGGGCCGAGACACTCAGGCCAGTGCTTTGATGGAGTCCATACGGCAGACCGTCGGTTCAGCTACCAGTAGCAGCCATCCTAACCCCATGCCGGCTGAGACAGTACCACCAGGGGCTCCCCCCTTGATCGAGCGGCGTCCTACAGTTGAAGGGTCTTCAACAGAATGTCAATCGGCGTCTGTAACCTCACCCGAGACTGCAACCGCACCCGAATATGCAAGGCGCATCGTCGGCAGCGCTCGAATCAAAGTCAGAAGCCCAACATGTATGTGCATGTATTAATTTACTGCCCCAAGTACACAGAAGAGGTATCCTCTTGTATATTAAGTTATATTAAGTATCATAATGTATTTTCACATGTTTATTGTAGCTCCGGCCCCGAAAAAAAAAACGGAGTTTTTGTTCTGGAAAGAAAGCGGAGGATATCGTTCAACAAACGGGGCAGAAGATCAAGCTAGAGTACTGCCCCCATCTAAAAGACCCTAGCGTGAGGGGGATAAACAGCTTGGTAATTCATGATATCGGTTCCGCCATTCGGAGTCTGGTGGGAATGAGGGCAAGCACGTTCTACGACCTTGATCAGACGGAGAAGTGGAAGGTGTGGAATGCAATGTCGGTAAGTAATTGAGTATGATATTTTAATTTTAATTTTAGGGTTCTTTTATTTTATTTTTCAGTGCTTAACATGTGAATTTTTATTTATTTATTACTTAGCCGAAGTACGAGTGGGATGAAAATGATGAGCCAATGTTCAAATGGATACTGGAGAGGGCACGTGAGAGGTACAAGGACTGGAAGTACCAGTGTCACAAAGTTTATCAGAAGGAAGGGCCCAATGCCATGCCAAAAGATTTCATTGGGAGAGAGGACCAGTGGGAGTTTCTATGCTTGCACTTCCAGTCAGATGCTTTCAAGGTGATCTTTTTTAATTACGTTCATTGTTTCCCTTGTAGTTTATTGTTAGCTCATCCATGTATAGTTACGTATTTATAACTTGAAATGTGAAATTTGCAAGATGTTAGAATTAGCTTCAGTATATTTTTTCGTGTATTAGAGACTCTCCTTGGCAAACAAGCGGAACCGAGGGGAGAAGACTATGCACCACCACACGGGGTCTTCTCCTATCATCTACACAATGGAGGAACTCAGAATACAAGGCGAGAAGCTTCCAATTATCAAAGGTTTTGAGAAGGCCTATGTCAGGGCCGGTCATGAAGGTACAACCGAAAAATATGTAAGTGTCTTTCCTTTTACTAGAATGTAAGCTTAGCAAATGGTTGAAGCATGTGTGTTATGGCTATTGGTATATATATGAGACCATTAAGTTGAATGTAGGCACTGTCAATTACAATGTCATGTTTTCCTAGGGCTGGCCATGGGACGGTCCCAATCCCAGCCATCCTGCATCAGTTTCATTTGGAATTTCATCTAGGTGTCTTCAGATAATTTGTAATAGACATCTTAAGGTTCATTCCAGAATTCGAATCAGTTGAAAATGAATTTTGTAGATTAAGTTAGGATTTTTCAAAGTTTAGGCACTGCATCAGTAAATTCTGCAGATCAATAGTTTAGATTCTGAATCAGTTGGCTTCTTTTCAAACCGTGGTATAATTGGTTAGTTATTTGAGTTGAGTGTCTTCATAAGACTTGTATTAGATCACTTAAGGTTCATTCCAGAATTTGAATCACTTGAAAAGGATGTTTATAGATGAAGTTATGATTTTTCAAACTTTAGGCACTGCATCAGTAAAAACTTCATTCAGTAGTTTAGATTCTGAATCAGTTGGCTTCTTTTCAAAACCTGCTATAATTGGTTAGTTATTTGAGTTTAGTGTCTTCATAAGACTTGTATTACATCACTTAAGGTTCATTCCAGAATTTGAATCACTTGAATAGGATGTTTATAGATGAAGTTATGATTTTTCAAAGTCTGAATGGCAGAGACATGTTTTGATGAATCAGAATTCTCAGAGTATTTTATTTTCCTGTGATGGGATTGGCGAGAATCCTAGATGAAAGTGAGAAACCTGGAACTGATTCCTAAATCAAAGTGTTCTGTGTGTTTAAGCTAATACTTGGTGTTTGTTGATCCTGGATTTCTTGAGCTGCATGTTTTGTTTTTAATTGATGTATTTTAAATGCAGAATGACATGGCTGATGAGGTCAATAAACGAAAGGAAGCATTTAAGGAACAGCATCCTGACGCGACGGAGGAGGAGATTATGGAAGGTGTTCAGTCCCAACAAATTGAGGTGTTGGATACGGTGCTCAAACCTCGGAAAGGAAAGGACATCAGAGGGATGGGATGAGGAAGTGAGCGAGACTTGAGCCTTTCTTCGCAGCGTTCCACTTCACGTAGTCGTCCTCCTAGAGTTGGTGAGCAACAACTCCAAGAGGTGTAAGAGCGCTATCAGCAGAGACTGAAGGAATCAGAGGACCGTGCCCAATAGCAAATCGAACAGCTCCAACAGCGTGCCATTCAAGCCGAGTCTATGTATAATGCTGTGCAGTCCCAAGTTGCAGCTATATATGCGCACCTCGGTATGCCACCTCCTCCTCCTCCACAATTTCCTCCTCCTGGTCTAGTTTCCCCACAAAACAGTGATGATAGAGGCGACAACGTGTAGGATTGGACAACAGTGCCCCTAGTTTGGCCATTTTGCCCGAATTAGTTTATGTACATTGTATGAACAGTTTTGTACCTAGTTAGTTCATCCTTTATTTTGTAGGTATATATATATATATATATATATATATATGAACAATATGTTTCTCAATCTAGTTGTGTCTATGAAAAATGGTCCAAATGATTCATTGCAATTTTGGTATATATTGTTATTAGTGTAATGATCAATATATCTGTATCACTGTATGTATGTGTTTGCTTTTGGTATACATTGTTTGATTATTGTCAGGTAATTTTTGGAAACAATTTTGTAGATTAAGAGTATTATAAAAAAAAAAATACAACCTAGGCGACTGAAAAAGCATATTCGTCTACCAAGATAAACCACCTAGCCGACGAAATACAGGATCAGTCGTCGACTACGTGTTGTCAGAATTCGTCGAATAAAATCCCTACATTCAAAACTCCGTCGCCTATGAAGTATATAGTTTCGTTGGTAGACATCTATTCAGACAACATTTCGTCGCCTAGGAAGAATTCAATTTGCGTCGCCTATAATTATTGCCAACAAAGTATATCCGTCGACTACAATAATGATCGACGAAAAGAGTTGTCGATATGGCATTGAATTATTCGTCGGCTATGACTTCTCTTAGTCGACGCCTGTTTTATTTTCCGTCGACTAAGTAGCTACCTCATGACACCTAGATGACGGAACTTCAACGACGAACATGTGGTCGCCTGAGGTTATAAAACACGAATATGTCATCTTAAACGACGGATTTGTTCCGTCTCCTAAGAGGTGATTTCATGTAGTGTGTTAGCATTATCTTGGTTACTTTGAATTAAAAGTGTCTAGTTTTTAGGGCTTTTACTAATGGCTTGAAAATTCATGTTGGTTCCTGTAACCTTATAGTGGATTCGATAAATTAAAGTTAATGGCTGGGTACCTTCTAGAACATTATATCCAGAAGTTATAATGTTTAAGGTTAAGGCTTTTAATATGTGAGGATCACTAAGACTAATTATGAAATCAGGGTAACAATCGAAATGAATTGGACCATTGAAAAGGCTTGACTCAGTCATACCAAGAGTACTATCATTGAAATTGGTAAATCTAGTATCTCTTGGACAAAGTAAAACAAAACCATTAAGACCTTTTCGTGTTAAAGGTTTAACACCAATTTGAACTAAGACCATCTTTTTTATATTTTTTAATAGACTCAGGGCTAAATAACTGTCATGTTTCATGATCTTTACTAAGAGCATAAACTTGTTCAACTGTTTTAATATGATGTTCACTTTTAAATGAAGAAAGTGACCATTTTTTATTGTAAATTTCGTTACTTGGTACTCTGGGGATATTGATAGGAGCACAATGTGCGACGATATTATATGCTTATGCCCTCGTTTATGCTTTGTTTAACCCTTATTTGTCTAAGATAGAGTCATAATATAGTTTAGTGTTAATTTGGTAGAGTTTGGCGAAAAATGGTTAAGAATCCGAAAAATGACTAAGTTTGAGAAATCTGGAAAATAGTGCAAAATGTGTCTTTTTCGTGATTTTGAGATGAGTAAAAGTGCGATCTATCCTTGTCCGAATTCTATGAAATTTGGTGCGCTTAATATCCATATACTGAGGAATGTTGTGTTAAAATTTCATATCAATCGGAGTTCGGGAAGTCACCCAAAAGTTGGTTGCAAAACGGCAGTCCGAACATTCCAATCCAGGGGCTTACAGGATTTTCCTGGGACTTTGTCCCAACTTCGAAAAATCATTCCCGACGACTTGCAAGGAATTTGGCCGAGATATTTTATGGGGAGATGGCCATATGTGTCTAGTTTACGTGAGACTTGGAATCGCATCAATCGGAGCTCCGAAGGTGGAGATATGCCGGAATTACTGCGACAAGGTCAAAGCTGCCGATTCCAGGGACTGATTGCTTCCTTTTCACAAGTGCTTCATTTCGATGGACCATATGATGTACAAGAGCATTTGTGAAGACATCCCAAGCATATGGAAGGAAGGAGAATGACACTTGGCCATGGCATTGAAGAAAAACTTGAAGAAAGAAGTTCTCCTAGTCAAGCTAGGAGAAGCTGCCGATTCTGGCAGATTTGGTGCAATATTGTGCTGCCGGCATTTTGGGGCATTTTCGATGGATCAAGACCTGTAAATTGAAGTCCAAGACCATACAAGAAGTCCATGAAGATGTAAAGCCCAAGCCTTGAAGAAAAAATTCAGAAAAAAGAAAACCTAATTGAACTAAGAAAGGAAGGTTGCAAAACCTTATCCCATTAGGTTTTCTGAAATCCTTTTTGCAAGAGGGCTGCCGGCAACACCCTATTCTCTATAAATACCCCCACTTTTCCTACAGAAAAATCATCTCATCTCAAGCATAGAATACTAGCCAAAAGCTCTTCCAAAGCCTCACCATAAATCCTATACAGAAAATAGTTTAGCCAAACCACCACCACCATGTAGATCCGTCCCACACCCTTGCCGAATTTCTTTGGAGGTTTCTGCAAGGCGTGCTCCATCTTCTCGTGGCTTCTTTATTGTTCTGTAATTTTACAATACTTTGTCTATGAAGATTGTATGTTTTTATGGTTGTTGAATTTGGTTTTACTCTTTGTTTATGAACTTCGAATGCATGCGAATTTTGTATGACAAATTGTAATCTTTAACTTGTAGTATTTTCGTATGTATGGATAATTAGGGCAGTGGTATTAGAAGCATGTTTAGGATTTAATTTGGTTAGTAATCTAAGGGTGTTCCTTAACAAATCGAAACATTAGTTGTGCTTAAGCATTTGTTGTTTAAAGCATGTAAATCTAGATGTTAGGTTTCATTTAACCTGAGTAGAACGAATAAAGATGAAACGTATGTTGCTTTGATTTGTTGTGCTCACCTAGGGTAATACCTTAGCTAAAACTTGCATGTTAAATAAGATGATTGACAACCTTGCTTGTTTACATGTCTTCGATTATAGACTTTTGTGCTTCAATGCTATGTCTTGTATAAGGTAGCATAACTTTTAGGATCACCATGCGAATAGCTCGATCTTAAAACATTAGAAAAAGTCTCACAACTAGGTAAAAATCGGCTCCCGTTCTAGTTGTAGGTCGAAACTAAGTTGAGTCTTGAACATGTTAAATACTTGTCTCTTACTTTCTTGCATGCGAATCTATGTGTTAAAGAGTCTTTTGTGTGAACTGTTTTGTGTGAGAGATGATGATCACTTGTATATAGTAGTTTAGGTTTTGTTTTCTTTTTATTTTCGTGTCTTAGATATAGAGGCAGCCCTTGCTGCCAAGCCTTTTATCCCCCATAATTTCGTGTGTGAATATGTATATATGTATATAAGTGTGACAATTGTGTGCATATATGTTTGTGAATATTTTTGTTAACATTCTCATATTTCAGGTACCCTTAATCCCCGGCTAGAACGATCCCTACTTATTCTATACTACTAACGATTGTAGGGTTTATTATTGCGTGCGAGCTTCGGCTCACGTCAGATATTCCAATCATTAACATCTATATTATCATTTGATTGATATTCTATTTGTTCTTCATTTACTATATCTGGAATCCTATTAAGGGAAGAAGATCTGGGAGCACTGGAAGTGAAGGTAGTGAACAATTAAGCAGTTATCAAATTCTTATATGCGGGAAAAATTATATAACTTAAGGTATATAGTAAACTTTGAGAATATGTTTCTTTTTCTAATTGACCTTCAGAATCTCAGTCACACACTGAGAATTTTTACTGATATTCTCTTGAAAACCCAGTCAGTCAATATTAGACCCATCTTTGATCAGAAAACTACCCCTAATATCCTTTTATATCATTCTCTCTATATAGTGAATTTCATATCACTTGATCAATTGAGTGATCCCCCTTATAGTTACCATACATATGGAGATTTATCAATCAATTACTATGATTATGAAGATGCTTGGTTCAAGGTCTTCCTTCATCAGTCAAAAGATTTCAGTCACTCATGGTTCATAAATTTTGATAAACAGTTTGAAAGAAACTTTCCTATGTGGTTTCTTTCATGGTGGTTTACCTATGGCTGTCAATACGACATCCTTCCTCAGTCAATCTAAGAAGCAGTCACCAGATATTCTAAAGTTCAGTCTTTTACAAAATATGAACAGAATTTTCCCCTTGCATTACACTTTATGTCCAAATATAAGCTCCCTTAGATATTCAAATGGAAATACAAGCACCAAGAAGACCCATCATCCACACTTTCTAATTTTTTAAGTTATCTTTATTAAACTTTTTTTTATCAAATTCTTCATATTCGAATAAATATGTCTTTACTTCTGCTGGGTAAATATATATATATATATATATATATATATATATATATATATATATATATATATAACTGAAATGTTCCACATGCCGTAAAATAATATCGAAAAATATATATATAACATCGACATGTCTCATATGTCCTGAAATTACAAATAACGAAATCATGAAATTCCTGGAAATTTCATTTCCGATCTTTTAAATATAAAATACATTAAAAACTATCAAATATGATTTATCAAATCAGACTATTCCCGCAAATCTCATTTCTGGGTAAAATTACATACTACTTAAAATAGTAGTAAATATATAACCCAAATTTATATTTTACTTAAATATCAAATTCATAAAACTATATTATTTATCGGCCTTCGATAATTCATATCATGCTTCTGAAATCATTTAATTAAAATAAACCGCATTTCAATAAAATATTTATGCACGCATTTATTTAAAATAAAATCCACTCACAGTACGGCCGAGCGCGCCGCTATTCTGAGCTGTCGTCACGTCGAGTAATTCCTCGACTTGTAACAAAGACGTAATTATAAATATTGCGGAACTCGAAATTAATTCATAAACTTTAAATCTACTTACGTCCTCACTCGCCCGAAATCTCCGAATTTCATTTCTTGTTATCGGTATAGGAATTACGCTTCAAATACCGTAAAAATTTACGTCTAATATTACTCAGGACACCCATCACCAGTCATTTCAATTATTTCCCGGTTTAATCCGTCGTAAAACCCTTTTTAACTAGTCTTTATCTTTTTTTACGGAAAATCCACAGTAAAATTATCGGGTAAACAGTAATAGTCAAAGTCAAACAGTAAATGGTTAAAGTCTAATGACTATTTACCATTAACTTTTACTGTTTTACAGTTTATGATGGAGGTGTTATCCAAGCATAAAATACCTGCAAAACAACTACATACACATAATACCCTTCTTGTGTCGATTGTAGTATTGACAAGTAGGGATCGTTCTATCCGGGGAAATCAAGGGCTTTCAATCACACAAAGTGTTGCACATAAGGGGGTTTGTCGATTTTTATGATTAATTACCTACTGAATTTTTACAAATTCTAAAACCTAAATTATTATCTACAATTGATCATCACCTTTCACACAATCACAAGACACAAATCTCATTATACATGCAATGAAATTAAAACAAGCAATAGGGGCAGCAGCAAATATCGAATTCAAGATCAATTAAGTTCCAATTTAATTAGAGCCAATGCGGTTATTCTAATTATTCAAAACATCACAAGTATTTAGAATCCAACATGCGTGTAATCCTAAACATGGTACTAATCGGTTTAATAACACAATGCGTAGAAATTAAACACAAATAGCACATAAGCACAATATGTCGAATTGGAACATGTTAGCAAGTATGGCGTCACTCATCTCACATCGACATGTAAATTTCCATAATTACTCTAGCCCTTAGATAAATACATATTAAAACATAACATGCGTATGATCCAACATGTATTAAATCGGCAAGTGAATTCAATACCTAGATAACACTCATGGCCTTTCGAATGCATCTAGACATCTCCTTCGGTTGCACACGAATTAAGGAAATAAACCTAATTAAATCAAGAAAGCATTCAAAATCCTACTGCCCATCATACATATTTAATCAAATCACATGCATAAATCGGTAATCAAACATGAAATAACCAAACAATTATTACAAAGATTCGGAAATCCCATATATAATTAACAATACCGAAAATAAAACCAAGAATCCAAACATATTTCATAGACAAAATAATGTTTAAATACAAAGAAATCAAAGCCATTGAAATATTACAATCTTAATGACAACCTTGTTAAAGGAATCGGCAATAGGATTGGTGATGATGATTGGAAAGGTTTTGTGGAAAGGTGGTGGAGATGATTCGGCCTTGTTCTTGGTAAGATTTATGGACATATTTTGGCAGAGGTTCGGCAAGTTTATGTGAGGAAGAGAAGATGATTTTCTGAATTTAAGATGTGGTATTTATAGAGGCAAGGGAGGCAGCTAGGGTTTACAAAACCTAGTTTTTCTCAAACTTATCCTGCTGGCAGATTTGACGTTCGAGTGAAGATTATGGAATATCTTTCTCTAGAAAATAGATATTAAGGTGATTCCAGTTGGGTTGGAAACTAGACTCCCGTAGCTTTCTATCCATATAAGGCTCGAATTCTGATTCATTGTGAGCTGTCCGGGAGAGTCCGTGGAATTTGGATGACGTGCACAGGAATTCTGCCGAATTTGATCAGGATTTGTTGCGATTTTCTTCCTCTATTTTCTGCCGAAAATTCCCAAGATAATGGCTGAATAATTGAGCAATATCTCTTTAGGTTTTCCATGAATTAATTCAGCCAAAAATCTTGCACAAAGGATGGAATTCAGTCCACATTCGTAAGCCAAATCCATGTAGAACTCGGTTTAGGTTTTCTTCTTTCGGCAGACTTGACCTTCGTGCATTCAAACTGGCATAACTTTTTGCTCAGAGCTCCGATTGATGCCATTCCAAGTCCCAGAGAAACTAGACTCGTAGAGCTTTCCAACGGCGTATGGTACATTCTCTGATTCCAAGCGATGTGTCCCACAGAAATTTCGGAAGTCAGGACACAGTCCCAGGAAAATCCTGGTAGTTCCTGGATTGGTTTGCTTAAACTGCCAAGTTGCAGCCTTCATTTGGGCGACTTCCCGAACTCCGATTGATCTGAAATTTTGACACAATGTACTTTAGCTTGCCAATTAAATGCATACCAAATTTCATCAAATTTGGAAAATGATAGATCAGTTTAGCACAGGCCTCAATATCACGAAAACAACATATTTTTCACTTTTTGCTCAGATTTCTTTACTTAGTCATTTTTCTGACAATTAAGCACATTTTCTCCAAAACTCTACCAAAGGGACACTAAACTAAAATATGACTCTATCTTACAAAAATAAGGGTTAAGCATTGGATAAATGGGGGTAAAAACATATTAAGAACGACGCACATTGTGCTCCTATCAGTTTACTATTCACCTTTTGACGTTTTACTTTTTACTTTTTACCCTTATTTAATCTCTCGCCACCGCCGCCGGCAACAACGCCGGTAGCTCCGTCAGGGAGGCCAAAAACACCTCCAACAACGTCCAAATTACCCCAATTTAATCGCCACCACCATATAACCTCATCTCCACTGCCTTTGCCGCAAAAGACTAACGCAGCCGCCGTTCAGTGGCCCAAACTGCAAAACTTCCAATTTTCACAAAAATCAACCAATCAAACATCAAACAGCACATAATCGAGTCATTTCAATGTTCTGAACAAGAATTTAACCTCCAATTACACAACCTCTACCAAATTCACAAAAGCAAACAGGACCCACAGAAGATTTCACCCTGAAACCCGGACAAGGCTTGCGGGACCCACCTTAAGACAAACTCTAGCGATGACTTGATAAGTCAATCTTTGGATGGACAACCCTAAAACCTGCAATGAAGAAAAACACTTCTAAATTCCGTTCCAACGTGATAGGAGCATAAAATGCGACGTTCTTAATATGATATACCCTCGTTTATACTTTGCTTTAACCCTTATTTATGTAGAATCGAGTCATAGTATAGAATCATGAGCTTTTGGTAGAATTTAAATGAAATTATGCTCAAGTGTTATATATTTATAGAAAATTGACAAAGTGCTGAAAATCGAAGTCTTTAAATGTTTCGTTGATTCTGTAAAGCTTCCATGATGCTTTTGATAATTTTTTCTTCTCTTATGAGCAGTAGACATGTTAAGGATTGAGCAATGGAAGGAGTTAGAGAAATTAGAGCAAAAGAAACTACCCAGAATTGCTAAGTAAATTCGGATCCAGTAAGTTCCAGGAATTTCTTGAGCACATCACTCAACATCCAGAATTTCTCCAGGACGGACCACAAGGAACTAGAAGGCGTGCCATATATGCACGGAAATCTCTATGAGTCTAGTATCTATAAAACTTAGAATTGCATCAATAACTATCCTAAGAAGAAAGTTATGCCAGTCACAATGCCGGAAGGCTAGTGCCATGCCGAGAAGAAGAACCTACTGCCTATTTTCGTGATTTTCTGCATTTGTGCATCTAAAGGGCAACCGAATGAACCGAATGGGAGTTCTCAAGCATAACAATGATTAGAGGATTCAGCCAAGCTAAAGAGAAGTGAAAAAGATGGAAAGAGGAGGTTTCCTATCTTGGATAGGGGAAAGCATCAAATATGCCGGTTCTAGAGGAATTGTGTTCCCGGTCCAACTAGGGGAATTGCAGCCGATCCTTTTGGACATTTATCCATCAAGCAATGTTGTTGATCCATTAAGGAGTCCTAGAAGGTTGTGATCCATGAAAAAATCAGACAAAAAGAGTCTAGAAGATCAAGGCTTGGCCGGCAAGAATCCTAAACCATATCGGTTTAGGTTTTATCATTTCCTTGTTGCTACAGGTTTTGGCACAGCTTTTCCCTATATATAGAGGCCGAATTTTCTACATAAAAATCATCTTATCTCAAGCACAAGTACTAGCTAAAAGCTCTACCAATTCTCACAACCACCAAATACCAAATACTTAGCCAAAACCTACACCACCACCACCCAAATTTCGTACCCTTCATCCTGCTTTCTGCCGTGCAGCCGAGCAGCCAAGCAGCCTCTCGACTACATTTTGAAAGTCTTCAAGGTTTCTAAAGTGTGATCCACTCCCTCTATGGCTTATGTATTTATTCATATTTATGTAGTTTGTAAGGACTTGTTTCAATTCTTGGTTTTTGTTAATCTCTTGTATGAATTCGGTTTGAAGTTTATGTAAAGTAGTTTTGGAATTTTAATTTATAGATTTTGTGTGTTTAGATAATTAGGACAGTAGGTGTCGATGCATGTTTAGGTTTAAAATTGGTTAGTATCTAAGAATTGGGCATGAAAATCGGTACTTAGTGTTGTCTTGAACATTGATCTAGGTGCTAGGTTTAATCAGCTAGAGTAATAACGAACTAAGCTAGACTCAAAAGGTTGCTTTGATTTGTGTTGCTCACTTAGGGTTTAATACTTTAGATACTTGCATGTTAAAATAAGAAGATTGACGCCCTTACTTGTTTTGCTTGTCTCTCATTTAGACTATTGCGCACAATTGTTAAGTCTGACCCGGATTAACTTGAACATTGATCTAGGTGTTAGGTTTAATCAGCTAGAGTAATAACGAACTAAGCTAGACTCAAAAGGTTGCTTTGATTTGTGTTGCTCACTTAGGGTTTAATACTTTAGATACTTGCATGTTAAAATAAGAAAATTGACGCCCTTACTTGTTTTGCTTGTCTCTCATTTAGACTATTGCACACAATTGTTAAGTCTTACCCGGATTAACTTAACTTTAGGGCCTAGAACCAAAAGTTTGGTCTTAAAACTTGAGAAGTCTTACAACTAAATTGTAGTTGGAACTAAAATTGAATCTAAAACATGTCGATACTTGTTCCTTACTTTCTAATATGCGCGTCTACTTGTTAAAGAGTCTTTTGTGTGAATTGCTTTGTGTGATTTAAAACGAATGGCTCAGGGAAAAGTAAACTAAAACCGTTAGAGTGAGTGGATAAAAATAAAATAATTTAATATATTACCTTAAATAAAAGTATCATATTACTTTCCCAATGTTTTCTAAATAAAAACCACAATGCATGCATTTTTAAAAAAAATGTCCCACGTTTAAGAAAAACGTATTTAAAAATCAGCCCCACTGATATGTCAAATAAACAAATAATATTTTACTTATATTTTTAAAAAGAACTACTTTTAAAAGTCAAATAACAACATATCACGACCAATCCCATTGGTCATATAATATAACAGAGGAACATCACCACCATTTAATAGTAAGCCTCCCAGGCTAAGGGTCGAGCCTCCAAGACTCTGTAGCGTCCCAAGCTAAACCTGAACACGTTGACCGCCGAGGTGAATCTGACATATGTGGTCAAGTCGACACCTCGCATGGGCTCATGTGACTAGGTTAGCTAGCATCAATATATATGGACCCTGATATGGTGAAAATCCGAAAACAAAACCGAAAATATGCTTCCCCTTATACATCATAAATCAGTGCGGTCGGGCTTATAAATATCATAAACAAAACAGTAGCCTCGAAGAAAATATATAACCGACATGTCCCACATGCCGTAAAATAATCTTGAAAGAAATATGTATAAAACGTCAACATGTCTCCCATGTCGTGAAATCACAAATTATGAAATCATAAAATCCTCGGAAATCTCGTTTCCGGTATTTTAAATATTCAAAAGGATCAAATATGGTTTATCAAATCATACTAGTTCCGAAAATCTCATTTCCGAGAAAAATTACGTACTATTTAGAATAGTAGTAAGCATATACCCAAAATCCATATTTTCCTTTAAATAATAAATGAACAAATATCATAATCGTATCTCGATAATTCATACCAAGCTCAAGAAATCATTTAATTAAAAAAACTTCATTTCAATAAAATATTTGTGCATGCATTTATTAAAAATAAAATTCACTCACAGTATGGCCGAGCGCGCCACTATTCCGAGCTCTTGTCACGTTGAGTAACCCCTCAACCTGTAACAGAAACGTATTTAAAAGATATTTCCAAACTCGGAATTTGATTAAAAAAGTTAAATCTACGAACGTCCTCACTCGCCCGAATAACCCAATTTCAATTCTTGTTATCGGTATTGGAATTACGTCTCAAATACCAAAACAATAAACGTTGAAAATTACTCATGACACCCATCACGAGTCCGATAACTTCTTTTACTGGTTATTTCCTCGTAAAATCATTTTAACCAGCTTTTACCCTTTTTACGGAAAGTCCTCAGTAAAAAATATAGGGTCAAACAGTAATAGTCAAAGTTATACAGTACATGGTCAAAGTCTAATTACTATTTACTACTTACTGAATTACTATTTATTTTTCACTTTTTACCGTTTAATTTTTTACCTTTTACCATTTCTTCTACTTCTCGTCCCCGGTAGCTCCGCCACAGGAGTCAAAAACACCTCCAAAAAGTCTCTAATTTATCTCAACACCACCGCCAATACCTCAGAACCACATCCCCACTACCTCCGCCGCAAAAAACTAACGCAGCCGCCACGGTGGCCCAAATTGCAAAACATCCAATTTTCACAAAAACCAACCAATTAAACATCAAACAACACCTAATCAACTCCTTTCAATGTGATGTGAGCTGCGAGGCTCACACAAATAATAGCCCCACAAAATATCGTTAGTAGTATAAGCAAGTAGGGATCGTTCTAAGCCGGGGATTAAGGGTACCTGAAACATGAGAATGTTAGACAAAAATATACAAAACACATATGTACACAATTGTCACACTTATATACATATGAACAAAATTCGAACTTGGGGGAATAAGGGATATGGTTCGGCAGCAACAAGGCTGCCTCTAACTTCCTAGACATGAAAATAAAAAGTCCTAAACTACTATGTACAAGTGATCATCATCTTTCACACCAAGCAATTCACACAAAAGACTCTTTAACATATAGACTCGTATATAAAAAAGTAAGGAACAAGTATCAACATGTTTATATTCAATTTTAGTTCCGACTACAACTTAGTTGTAAGACTTCTCAAGTTCTTAAGATCGACCTTTTGAGTATGGACCCTAGAATATATATTAATCCTTTTGAGACTTAACAATTAATCACAATAGTCTAAATCGGAGACATGCAAAACAAGCAAGGTTGTCAGTCATCTTATTTTAACATGTAAGAAATCTAAAGTATTATACCCTAGGTGAGCAAAACAAATCAAAGCAACCTTTTGAGTATTTAGCCATATTTGTTATTACTCGGGTTTGATGAAACCTAACATCTAGATTTACATACTTCAAGCCAATACTAATGTTTCGGTTTTTAAGTCCCAATCCTTAGATTTCTAACCAATTTCAAACTTAAAACATGCAAGATACCATTGCCCTAATTATCCAACATACAAAAATACTACAAGTTAAAGATTACAATTTGTCATACAAAATTCGCATGCATTCGAAGTTCATAAACAAAGAGTAAAACCAAATTCAACAACCATAAAAACATACAATCTTCATAGACAAAGTATTGTAAAATTACAGAACAATAAAGAAGCCACGAGAAGATGGAGCACGCCTTGCAGAAACCTCCAAAGAAATTCGGCAAGGGTGTGGGACGGGTTTACATGGTGGTGGTGGTTTGGCTAAACTATTTTCTGTATAGGATTTATGGTGAGGCTTTGGAAGAGCTTTTGGCTAATATTTGTGCTTGAGATAAGATGATTATTTTCTGAGAATTCATTGGCTATTTATAGAGGAGAAACCCTAGGTTGTCGGCAGCTACAAGGAAAAGCAATTCCTTGTCCAAGTTGGTTAAGGTTTCCTTGTAGGCAAAGCAATGCATTCTTGGACTTCACTTCTTATCTTGGACTTCAATTTGCCTCATTTGGGTAGCATGGACATGTCTAACAAGTCATTATGTCCATTAAATCCGATCCATACTTCCAAAAGTCCAAAGGAGAGCTTTCCTAATGAAACCAGGAAAATATAGCTTTCTCGGCAGAATTGATCTTGCTCCAGTAAATCCGGCATAACTCCCTCTTCAGAGCTCCGATTGATGCGATTCTAAATCTCAGAGAAACTAGACTCATAGAGCTTTCTCCATATAAAATGGCTTCCTCAAATTTCAAGTGAAACGTCCGGAATAGATTTTTGAAGTCAGGACACAGTCCCAGGAAAATCCTGTTAGTCCCTGGTGATCTTTGCTCAGACTGCCAAGTTGCAGCCATCTTTTGGGTGACTTCACTAACTCCGATTGATCTGAAATTTTAACATAATATACTTTAGAAAGCCAAATATATGCATACCAAATGTCATCAAATTTGGAAAAGGATAAGTCACAATTCCACTCGTCTCATAATCACGAAAAAGACACATTTTGCATTATTTTCCAGATTTCTAAACTTAGTCATTTTTCGGATTATTAAGCAACTATTTCCAAAACTCTACCAAAACGACACTAAACTAAATTTTGACTCTATCTTAGATAAATAAGGGTTAAACAAAACATAAACGATGGCGTAAACACATTAATAACGTCGCACATTGTGCTCCTATCACAATGTTCTGAACTCAATTCCAACCTCCAATTGAAACAAAAACACTAATTACACAAGCTCCACCAAATTCATAAAAACCCTAGAATTTCAAATCTCAAATTCTCCTTACCTGAATCAAATTGGATCAATTTATCCTATGGAATTGTTGCACGGATCAAGACCTTCGAAATCAAGACCGGAATCGGGTCGATTAATGGCCGGAGGAGAGAGTTCCCGGTTTGATTGTCTCAATCCTTCTCCTACTTCAATCGACCGAATGGCAACGAATCTCACCGTGCCACCATCACAGAATTGAAGAGGAGGACGAGACGAAGCTATCGACACTAGTGGCGCGCCGATTGGTAGGCGGACGGCGTCGAATGGAGATCGGGGCCTGGGTCGGTGGAGCTCGGGCAGAGTCGGGGAGAGAGAAAGTGAAAGAAAAGAAAGAAAAGGAAAGAAAAGAAAAGAGAAAAAGAAAAACTTGCCATTTTAGGAAATTCTTCCGACTATTTATACTTGTCCAAAAACGACAAATTACCGATTTTTATGTCGTAACTTTAAATTAAACGTGCTACGCGTCCACAAACTCGTTTTAACATCCACTATCTCGTCGAGAAATAAAATTCTCGTTTGTGTCAACTTATAAAAAGTCAACCTTTAGAAATTTCGAATCGTAAAAACAAATTCTCGGAACGTAAAAATAAAAGATAAACTGTCAGAATGTAATTTACGGTTCGGGTCGTATCAAAAACCCTAGAATTTTGAATTCAAAATTCTCCTTACCTGGTTCGAATTGGATCAATTCCTTTAGTGGAATTGCTACATAGGTCGAGACCTTCAATTCCTCCCCCCCCCCCCCCGAAAAAATCGGGCAGAACAGTGGCCGGAGGAGGGAGCTCCATTCAATCGGATCGGAACTTCTTGGACTTCATATGCCTAAACGGCGGTGAATCTCACCGCGCCACCACCGTAGAATTGAAGAGGAGGATGAGATGAAGCTATTGACACTAGTGGCGCGCCGATTGGTGGTTGGACGGCGGAGAACGGAGGTCGGTACCTTGGTTGGTGGTGCTTGGGCTGAGTCGGGGAGTGAGAAAGAGAAAAAGAGAAAGAAAAGGAAAGAAAAATAAAAAGAAATTGGGGATTTCCCTTTCGGGAAATTTTCGTCTTAGTTATTTATACTCGTCCAAAAATCGATAAGTTACGGGTTTTTACGTCGTAACTTTTCCATACGAACTCCAAATTAAACGTGCTACACGTCCACTAACTCGTTGAGAAATACAATTCTTGGTCGGATCAACTTAATAAAAAGTCAATCTTTAGAATTTCTGAATCGTAAAAACAATTCCCGGAACGTAAATAAAAGTAAAATTATGATGAGATAATTTAAGGTTCAGGTCGTATCAATCGACCTAACACTTCGCCTCCAAGCCAAACCAATTTCTCTATTCTTCAACTACACTCACCCATTTAACCCCCACACCCACACCCAAAGAGAATGTGATAACCACGACCGGATCCGAATGCATAGCCGACGAAAAAAATTTCGTCGGCTATGGCTAAATTTCGTCGGCTATAGTCTCTGCCGACGAAATTTTCGTCGGCTATACTTCGTCGGAACAACCCCGTTGGTAATACAATGGCCGACGAAAAAAACGAATTCGTCGGCTATAGTAGAGTATGGCCGACGAACTTACCGACGAAAATATTTTTCGTCGGCCAAACCTGGGAGAAATTGCCGACGAATTTCGTCGGGCATTTTCGAGTATGGCCGACGAATTTCGTCGGGCATTTTCGAGTATGGCCGACGAAATCCAGTAAGTATAGCCGACGAAAATTTATTAATTCGTCGGTTATTGGTTGTTGACAATAGCCGACGAATTAATAAATTTTCGTCGGCTATTTGTTGAAAACAATAGCCGACGATTCTGTAAATTTTCGTCGGCTATTGCCTCGAAATATATTAATATTTAATAGGCATTAATTAGTTATAGCCGATGAAATAATGTAATTTTCGTCGGCTATAACGGTTATAGCCGACGAAAATTGGTAAAATTCGTCGGCTATAGTTTTTATAGCCGACGAAATAATGCCAAAATCGTCGGCTATTCTTACATTTGGGAAAAAAAAATTAAATTATTTTCTAAATTACCATTCCAAGCAACCTGCAAATCACAAAAACAGTCCATGCATTTGCACCAACAAGAAACACGTCTAAATACCATTTTTATTAAATTCGTTCTAATATATATACATAAACCCTAAACCCTAACCATCACCTAAGCCACTAAAGTCCAGCAGGTCATCCCCAGCATCCTGCTCTCCATCAGGGTCGTCATCCTGGTGACCGAACTCGGGAGGTTGAGGCATTGGAGGTTCCGCAAACCGCTGAAACGGGGTCGGGGGTGGAAGGCCTTGGTTTTGTGCCGCGAACATCTCATACCACCAGGTTTGTTGGCCGTCGTAGTTGTGTTGCCGAATTCTTTCGCATTCGGCATGCCAACCGGCCATATCCAACTGATACTGCTGTGATCTGCGGCGCATCTCCTCCTGATACTGCTGTGTGCTGCGGCGCAGCTCCTGTACTGTCTGGGACGAGGTCGCCAATTCTGCGGCCAATCGCTGCACTTCCCCCCTCATATGCTGGCTCTCCCCGCCTCCCTTCTTTTGACCTCCCTTAGTAGTCTTCAGAAGCCCTAGTCCAGAACTTCTCAAACCCCGGCAGTAGAAGTTGTTTGTCCGGTTTGGGAAGGCTGCGTCGAACATCCTCGCTGCCGTTTGGAAACTGGAGCGGTCGACATGGCGCATGGCTTCTTCCAGATCTGCCTCGGAAATGTTCGGTTGTGTCTCCCGAACTACTTGCTGGAACACCTCTTCTTCGGCCCGGTTGACCCTCTCCTAAGTGGACGGGAAAAAAAAATTAATATTATAACAAATATATAATTAAGTAAAATTAATAATTAAAATTTTAAAATTGTAATGAACGACTTACGAGCTGTTCTGTCGCTTGTGGATAAGCGATCTTGAACGTCTCCACGTACGGGTTGCTATCAGGATGATCTCTGAGCGCCTCCTCCTGATATTGTGCAAACGGCCGTGAACCAGCATGATGGGGGGTTGTGTTCCGGCGGCGGTTCTCAGAGTTTATCCGAGAACGTTGCTTTAAACAAATAATAAAATGTTAGAAAAATGCATCAAAAAATATTAGTGTAATAATTATAAAATAATTAAACTAATAATTAAAATTTTAACAAAATAAACATTTTTACTGAAGTTTAGTAGTTACCTGCATAATTGGGTTGTTGAAGTCTACTGTCTTCAACCAACGCCACTCGTACTCCCGGAACATGAACTCCCTGGGAGTACCCATACGACCAAGGTAGTCGTATTCGTTATAGTGGGAACGCAGCTCGTTCTTCCACTCTTTGAACCTACGAAAAAAACAAAAGTGCATTAGAAATATTATTAATATCATAAAATATTAATAATTATAAGATAATTATAATATCATAAAAACAAACGTACCTCGAGTTCTGCTGGGTGTCCGCCCAATCCCGCCTGTGGTCGGCAATCTCGAAGAATGTCTGAAAAATAAAATTTTATTAGTTTTACAATTGTAATAATACCGAAAATTATTAAATATTACGATAAATAAATTAAATTTTTTAAATTACTCACCGATGCGGCGTTGTTCACCTCCCTCTTGATCTCCTGGGGCACATCAGCCCACCAGGTCCACCACATAGGGACTCTGTCCCTAATCAGTGACCCCACGCAACCAGAGTAGTCGCGTTTTTTCTTCCCCGGAACCTCCTGATTAGGAGGTTCATTGATCTGAATTCTGCCTCTGCGCTCAACAATTTTCCTGAGCGTGTCAAAACAGATGACACCTCTCGTATTCCTCCGTGAACTGCTAGCGGCTGTCCCTATCACAAAAACGACGATTGGTTAATAAAATTAAATATTAGTGCGTTAATTTTAATAAAATCAAATGTTACCTGAAGTGGATGACTCGTCTGTCGACTTCCCTTTTCTCCTCGCCGAAATAAGGTGGTCAGGGTCCTCAAATGGCTGCTGCTGGTATGCCTCCGCAGCACTAACGTACTGAGGCATATCCGGCCATAAGGGCACACCCTGATAGTCGACCTCTGGTATCGCCGGAATGTTGTACGGGAGGAATAGTTGGTTTGGGAGAGTAGGAGCCTCAGTCGAGTCAGCAGCAGACTGAGTCGGACTCGGCATCGGCTCCCGATGAACCTCAGGCATACGAACCTGAGGAACGTCGGCAGCTATCTCCTTGTGAAACAGCTGCCGACTAAACCTCGGAGCCACAGAGGGACCGGCAGGCGGAAGTGAAGTGCTCGACGGCCGCCCCGCCTGGAGAAGGGTCTGGTGCCGAGCACTCACACTCCGTCGCGGCTGGTCTGCATCCACAGTCCTCTGCCGCTGGGATGAATCTACACTCCTCCGCGGCTGGCTAGTGGTCCTCTCAGGCTGGCTAGCCGTCCTCTCGGAGTCTGCGGAACCGCCGGAATTTCTAGAACCTCTAGATCTGCTGCCACAACGGCCTCCGAATAGGTTTCTTAATGCATCGGCCATCTAAAGCCCGAGGCATTAATACATTAATTGATATTAAATTATATTATATTAAATAAAAAATTCTAATTAATATAATAACCAATAATACTAACATATTTTAATATAACAATTTATATACTAACATATTAAATTATATTATATTAAATAACAAATTCTAATTAAATATAATTAAGCTATATATATAATTAAGCTAAATTATACAATTAAGTTATCAATTTATATAATTAAAAAACCAATTTATAAGTATAAATTATACAATTACACCTACATTATACAATTAAAATAAATTTGAAAACAATTACCTAAATTAACATAAATACCTAAAATTTATCTAAATTAACATAAATACCTAAAATATACCTAAATTAACATAAATACCTAAAATTTATCTAAATTAACATAAATACCTAAAATATACCTAAATTAACATAAATACCTAAATTATATCTAAATTAACATAAATACCTAAATTATACCTAAATTAACATAAATACCTAAATTATATCTAAATTAACATTAATTAACATAAATGAAAAAAAAAAAAACACTTACTGCCGATCGAATTGAAAATGGAAGGGAGGAGGAGGAAGAGGGAGGCTGCCGGATTGGAGGAGGGCCGGCCGGATTGGAGGAGGAAGAGGGAGGCTGCCAGATTGGAGGAGCAAGAGGGAGGAGGGGGTTGCCCGATTCGAGGAGGAAGAGGGAGGAGGACTACGAGGCGAGCGGCGCTGGATCGGATGGAGAATTTGGAAAAATGCAGCAAATGGAGGCTAGGGTTCGGCTGCAACAAACTTATACCCGATAGTATAGCCGACGAATTAAAAATATTTCGTCGGCTATACTTAAGAATAGCCGACGAAATGCTTTAATTCGTCGGCTATACTTAAGAATAGCCGACGAAATATATGACTCGTCGGCTATTCTTTGAATGTCGTCGGCTATACTTTAGGCGCTCAGCAACCGTCTGATCTCCCACATCCAACGGCGGACAATGAGAAGGCGCGGATCGCAAGAGTTTAGCCGACGAAATTTTTAATTTCGTCGGCTATACTTTGGAAAATCACAGCCGTTTGATCTGAGCCATCCAACGGCGGACAATAAGCGGATCGCAAGAGTTTAGCCGACGAAATTAAATATTTCGTCGGCTATACTTTGGAAATAGCCGAAGAAATATTTGATGTCGTCGGCTAAACCTTTGGTCAAACTACAAAGTCAAACCTCTAAACCCTATAAATTAAAACGGAAATTGGGCCGTCTAAATGACGTTTTCTGGCCTTATCTTCAACAGAGAATAGTTTCAAATCGATGAAACGCGACTAATCGTATAAAAATTTTCCTCAAAATATTTACCGACCGTCAGGCTACCCATAGGAAAACGGGAGTATAAAACAGTTAACCGCAACATTCGGCACATAGATTTTGTCGGAATCTGCTCATTTTTCAACCGTAGACGTATTTCAATATTTCGGTCATATCTTATTTCACGACACATTTGCATTTGAAGAGTCTACGTATAGTAACTATTTGAAACTATACATTCACTTAAACACTTAGTAAACAAGTTAAAGGAACATTAGTGCATATGTTCCGATTTTGAATCTAAAAGTTTGGAAAATCTATTCCAACCGTCAGATATCACCGTTAAGATTAAATACATGTATGAAAAAAATTCCAACTACATCTGACAACGTTAAAGGCTCGATCGGGACGGTCAAACTGCAAAGTCAAACCTCTAAACGCTTTAAAACGGAAATTGGCCCGTCTAAATGACCTTTTTTGGCCTGATCTTCAACAGAGAATAGTTTCAGATCGATGAGCCGCAACTAATCGTATAAAAATTTATATCAAAATATTTACCGACCGTCATGCTACACATAGGAAACCGGAAGTAAAAAACAGCTAACCGCAACATTCGGCACACAGATTTTGTCGGAATCTGCTCATTTTTCAACCGTAGACGTATTTCAATATTTCGGTCATATCTTATTTCACGACACATTTGCATTTGAAGAGTCTACGTATAGTAACTATTTGAAACTATACATTCACTTAAACACTTAGTAAACAAGTTAAGGAACATTAGTGCATATGTTCCGATTTTGAATCTAAAAGTTTGGAAAATCTATTCCAACCGTCAGATATCACCGTTAAGATTAAATACATGTATGAAAAAAATTCCAACTACATCTGACAACGTTAAAGGCTCGATCGGGACGGCCAAACTGCAAAGTCAAACCTCTAAACGCTTTAAAACGGAAATTGGCCCGTCTAAATGACGTTTTTTGGCCTGATCTTCAATAGAGAATAGCTTCAGATCGATGAGCCGCAACTAATCGTATAAAAATTTATATCAAAATATTTACCGACCGTCAGGCTACCCATAGGAAAACGGCAGTAAAAAACAGCTAACCGCAACATTCGGTACACAGATTTTGTCGGAATCTTCTCATTTTTCAACCCTAGACGTTTTTCAATATTTCAGTCATATCTTATTTCACGACACATTTGCATTTGAAGGATGAAGCAATGGTTTGTCGATAGTGATAGAAAATGGAAGCTGAATTTTTTTGTTTTTTTTTTTTAATCATAGCCGACGAAATCAAACCTAGTACTCGTCGGCTATTCTTTTGTCGTTTTCGGTCAAAAATAAAATATTTATTTTTTAAAAAACAAATGGCCGACGAAATAATGAATTTTTCGTCAGCCATTTTGCGTATAGCCGACGAAAAATTCATTATTCGTCGGCCATTATTGTAAATATATATTTTTTAAAAAACTTATGGCCGACGAAATAATGAATTTTTCGTCGGCTATACGCAAAATGGCCGACGAAAAATTCATTATTCGTCGGCCATTATTGTAAATATATATTTTTAAAAAAACTTATGGCCGACGAAATAATGAATTTTTCGTCGGCTATACGCAAAATGGCCGACGAAAAATTCATTATTCGTCGGCCATTATTGTAATGGGCGACGAAATAAGGAATTTTTCGTCGGCTATTCTCTGAAAAAAAAAACCAAAAATATCAGTGGTTTAACACTTCTTCTATTCCGATGTCCTGTTCACATATAACCAAACTTGAACATAAAAAACCAGCAACCCAACAGTCAACATATTTCAAATTTTTGTTTAAGGGGTTTAGAACCCAGCCTAGCTGGGAGGCTCATCCCCACGCCCGTTCATTAGAAATGAGTTGATTACAAATGAAAGGATTACATCATTTAAATTACTTAATCCGTCAGATTGTAATCGGAATCATCGGATGAGTCTTCTTCGGTTTCTGAATTGCTCGATAGGGGTAATCTATGTCTTTCCTCACCACTAGAGTCCTCGTTAGTTTCTTCAGTTGGATCAACATCAACAAGCAGTGGCTCTTCACGTCGAATTCGCATCGGCGTGTCTAGGCGAATAAAAGAGGAGTCAGGAATACCGTTTGAGTTGGGCTCTTGATACGCGGTGCCCCCTTCCTCGTTCTCTTCAGCCACTCCAAGTGTAGACGCCCGGTAAATGTTGCGATGGTGGATAGTGTTGACTACTTTCCACGGGTCACCCTTGGCGAGATCATCAAGATAAAACACTTGTTTCACCCATGTGGCTAAAACGAACGGGTCATCCTCATACCATGATGTACTAGTGTTCACAGAACTTATGCCGTATTGATCGGTTTTCATGCTCTGCGGCCGTGTGTCAAACCATCTACACTTGAAAAGGTGCACTTTCATGCCTTCCCCGTAATGCAGTTCCACAACTGAATGGAGAACACCGTAATAGTCAACTCCACCATCCCCACCATGTGCCATAACCCCTGAATTTTGTGTTTTCAGTCTGAGGTCTCTGTCTTCACATCGAAATAACACACCATTCACCTTGCACGTCGCATAAACTTTTGAATAGACCGGCCTCCTCGCTAAAAGTCTGAGTTCGTGCGACCAATTTGGGTGATTATCATTTTCAATAAGGTCCATCTGCAACCATCAGAATCAACTATAAATATGAATAAATATACACAATAATATATGAACACGTATAGAATAGTGTTAAAGGTACGTACCCAGCGGCCGAAATACTCTGCGAATGTCTGGTTGTGGTAATCGACATCACCTGCTACTCCTTCACAGCGTAGATGTAGGTCCTTCCAAAACTGAACTTCTGGACAGTTGATTAGTACCCACCAATGTGCAATGGCTACCTCATAATCTTTCAACTTGTATGAAACTGGCATGTTTCCACCGAGTACAACATCGTCGGAGAGTATGGAAAGATTGAACTGTGACGGTACATCTTCCTGTATGCTTTCCTGTAACGCTCCGAAATACAGCTTCATGTAGGTGACGCACTCGTGCGCAATATATGCTTCAGCTATACATCCTTCAGGTGCGGATCTGTTTTGGACAAAACCACCGTATTGTCCAAGTTGCCTATAAATCAAGTTTTTAAAGTGTTATGATAATACATTAACACTATATCACATATATTGATGAGGAAATTAACATAAGGTGTAAAATACGTACCTTTCCATCGGATACATCCAAGTGAAGTGCACAGGACCGGTAAGCAACAACTGCCGAGGAAGATGGATCATGAGGTGAGGCATGATGTCGAAAAAATTTGGAGAAAATATCATCTCAAATTTACACATGATATGAACGATGTCTTGTTGCATTTCCCGGAGGTCAGATTTTCTCACTTCCCGTGTGCATACCTTCTGGAAAAATCTTGCCAACGCTACTAACGGCTCCACAACGTGACGGGGAAGGAACGGTCGAATGAAAACAGGGAAGAGACGTTGTAGCAGGATATGATTGTCATGACTTTTCAACCCGTACAGATTGTTGAATTGTCTGTTGACACACTTGGCTATATTTCCAGCAAAGCCTGAAGGATACTTGGCCCGACTTATCCAATGGAAAATTTCTGATTTATGCTCAGGCTTGACGGTGTAAGGAGCTTGAGGCATTTTTCTCTTCCCTTGTTTCAACCATAGTGGTTTTCTGATATTCATGTTTTGCAGATCAGTGCGAGCCTTAGGACCGTCTTTCGTCTTCCCCTCCAAGTTCAGCGTTGTGCCCACCACACTTTCAGAAACATTTTTTTCTATGTGCATAACGTCTAGGAAGTGACAGATCAGCAACTCACACCAGTACGGGAGTTCCCACAATATGCTCCTATGTGTCCAGAATTTGTACTCCTCAGGCCTTTCAGGTATTTCCGCTACAATATCGGGATGATTGCTGAGGGGCCAAAAATCGTACTCATTAAGTCTTGCTAAAATTTCTCTTCATGTCCATCTTCTGGGAGGACGGCCGTGTTCTTCGGTTCCATCAAATGCGGCGGAGTCGTAACGCCAGTGGTGATCCGCCGGAAGGAACACACGATGACCCATTCGGCATATCTTGTTGCAATGAGGGGTGCTCCCATAATCGCTGAGGCACTCTGGACAAGCCTTGTATCCCCTAACAACGCTGCCCGACAACATCCCATAAGCAGGAAAATCACTTATGGTACCAATAACCATGGCATGCATCTGGAACGTCTCCTGCTTGTACTTGTCAAAAGTGGGATGACCAACGTCCCACAATACCTTAAGCTCTTCAATCAATGGTCTCATATACACATCGAGACATTTTCCTGGGTAACCAGGCCCCGGAATCAACAACGTCAACATATTATATTCCTTCTTCATGCACATCCACGGAGGAAGGTTGTAAGGTACCAAAACCACCGGCCATATACTGTATGAAAGACTCATGGTGCCGAAAGGGTTGAACCCGTCGGTTGAGAGCCCGAGCCTGACGTTTCTGACATCTGACGCAAAATAAGGAAACTCATTGTTTATATGCTTCCAAGCCGCTCCGTCAGAGATGTGTGTCATGATATCTGCGTCTCCCGCGTCCCGCTCACCGTGCCACCTCATAGCTTTTGCGGTGGTTTCTGACATGTACAACCGCTCAAGCCTATCTCTCAACGGAAAATACCGAAGCACTTTCACAGGTTTCCTATTGCCTGCTCCCGTCAACTTATATCGGTCAGACTGACATATCGGACATGCGTCAAGGCTAGCAAGGTCATTCCCTTCTGCATCTTTACCCCAGAAGAGAACGCAGTCAAATGCGCATGCATGGATCTTAATGTAGGAAAGCCCTAGATCTTTGAGGATACTTCGGACCTGACGGTGATTGGTAGGATTACGATGACCCTCCTCCAACAACGAAGAAGTGTACTGTAGATATTCATCCACTTGCCTGATGCTCCCTTTTGTCTCGACTTTAATCCTCATTACCTCCATCACACTTTGAAGAACTGTCTTCTCAGAACTTGAAGACACAGGGGTATGTTGCAATGCAATCAGTTTGTTGTACTTGTCAAAGGCAGCAGTGTTGACAACTTGTGGGAAGGGCTGCACCGGGTCCTGCATATATTGTTCCCCACGTACACCGCTTTCAAAAGGAAACACGTCGTTGACGAAGGCCATTGTTGGATCGTTGGATGTACTACTACTGCCCGCCTCAAAATACTGCCCATGATCATGCGATCCATCTAATGATGGCTCACCGTGATATATCCAACGTGTGTACTTCGGCCAAAACCCATTACTCTTTAGGTGCTCCCATACTGTCCTAATCGGAAATCGACACATATCACTGCGACACTTACATTTCTTGCACGGGCAATAATGGTAATTCCCCTTTGCATTTTCCTCGACGAACTGCATAAAATCCACAACTCCCGTAGTGTATCGTCGGTCATGCCTTGGAAGCGAAATCCAACTTTTATCTCGATCCATATATAGCCTGATAATAATATATATGTATAACTTTAATTAATAAGAAATTAATTAACACATATATATATTACAATATATATTATTATCAACATCAACTCATATATATATATACCATTAATTAACAACCATTATTTAAGTTCATTACACTATCAACAACCATTAATTAACATATTTATATATATTTTAACACTAATTAAAATAACATTATTAAATTAAAACACATAATTATACTCTAACTGAAAATCAACTCAACTACAACTCAAAATCAACATGTATACATATACATTCTAACACTAAAACAACAACAAAACAAAAAATCACTTACTATATCAAAATCACTAAAACTCAAAATCAACTCAACTAAAACTCAAAATCAACATATATACACATATACGTACCTATCTATAGCTCCACAATATAAGAGAGGACGGATTTCAACAATACCCACAGATTTTTCACTTTTTCTCCCGTTTTTTTTTCAAATGAGCAGCTTCTGTCCAGATCTGAAAATATAAAGACTTATAGCCGACGAAATTGTCAACTTCGTCGGCCATTCTTCCAAAATTTGTATAGCCGACGAAAACTTTAATTCGTCGGCCATTATAGAGATATAGCCGACGAAACATTTTTTTTACCGACGAAATAAAAAATCGTCGGCCATTCTGTGGGAATGGCCGACGAAATTTTTTTTTTGCGACGACAAAAATTTTCGTCGGCCGTTTTTTTTTTTCGTCGGCAAAGCCCTTTTTTCTTGTAGTGAACATTGATGTTCTTGCTGGTTCGTCTTCCCCCATGAATCCATATTCATGGAATTAAGACAATTATGTCACGTTGACAATGGCTGCATTTGATTGCATTGTGATGGTGAAATTTTTCCGCCGTCTAGATTTGGAGGAGCGACGCCGTGATGAGGTGACAGAGATGAGGTGGGTTTGGGGGTGGGGTATATATATGAGAATTCCAAGTTTGACCAGTTGACTAACGCTCACTATTTTCTCCTTAAGTTAAGGACGTTAGAGAGAGCGCAAGGGTAGAAACGAAATTTTCGTCTGGGTGCGAAGCAGAAATTTCCCTCTTCTCCCCCTCATTCATTTTGCACGGGAGAAAAACGAGAGAGAGAGAGAGAGAGAGAGAGAGAGAGAGAGAGAGAGAGAGAGAGAGAGAGAGAGAGAGAGAGAGAGAGAGAGAGAGAGACGTGCCTTCCTAATGCCGCCACTAATCTGTAGCCGATGCTGATTCCGACGGTCTCCGGTAACAAAATTGGTATCAATCTCTTCTTCTCTTCATAGGTTTTCTTTTTAGAGAGAGAGAGAGAGAGAGAGAGAGAGAGAGAGAGAGAGAGAGAGAGAGAGAGAGAGAGAGAGAGAGACGTGCCTTCCTAATGCCGCCACTAATCTGTAGCCGATGCTGATTCCGACGGTCTCCGGTAACAAAATTGGTATCAATCTCTTCTTCTCTTCATGGGTTTTCTTTTTATACTAGTTTTCTAATCTAATTCCTGTTGCGCTTAGCAAATCGAAGAAGAGAAGATTGAGTAGTTTCCGATAAGTTTTGCAAATTCTGGCAAAACCATTAAGAATTTGGAGAAATCTCAAGGTAAAAATATGTTCCCTACCTCTTGGCTTTATTTTAAGTATAGGATTGCATCTAGTTTTTTTGAAGTTTTTAAAGGTTGGATTTTGGCCACCATGAGCCATCGTGGCTCTGCCGCTTCCGGCTGCATTCCATGGTATTCTTTTTATTATTTTAGGTCTCGTTATACTTCCTAGATAGTGTGAGAGTTAGCCTCAGTATTAGTTGAATTTTTGGATGAGAAATTAGGGTTTGGTGATGAGAATAATTTGGGAAATTGTGAATTGGAGGTATTGGGGTTAAAGGGAAGGTGGTGAAAGAATGTATTGTTAATATTTGAGGACATAGAGGTTTGGGTGAGAGGGAGAGCAACGATGCCTAGGATGCATCTCATCCATGTTTCCTTGCTTTATTTGAATTTGAGTTTAAATCTTGTCTACCTAATTAATAGGTTAGGTAACCCGGTTGGGACACACTAAGCCATTTTTCATTGTGAGTTGGATTTTGTTTTAAATAATTGTATGCAATTACTCTTATATTTAATTTCTTAATGCATTTATTTATTTATTTTCATGAACTTTTATTTTCTTTTCACATTTATGTGTTTACGCGATCTTGTGATTTCCCAATATTTTATTGAGCCTCTTATTTTTCTATTTATTGCTCATAAATTAATTATTATCGTCTTTATGAGATTCTATGATATATATATACTTTGAGTTGATTGCTTGTTTTGGGAAAAAGAAACTTTTCTATTGTTCTTGGAAATAATGTTTAAAAATCATTGTGGTTATATAAGGAATGAAATCTTTAAATTGAGAAAAATAAAATGAGATTTTTGACTACCTAACGAGTACCCAACCCTAGTGATTCTACGCTACGATAACTTAGTTACTCCGGTTACGTGCACATATACCTCCTTGCTTCGCTTGTGTATCGTTGAACGCACAAGTGCAGGACCAGTTCCCCCGCTCTGTCTGATGCACACAGGTTTGCGACCAGATCTTTCCCCTCCGCCACCCTCTGCGTAGTCTAATCTAGTTCATTGTAGGTGCATGACCAGTTTAGTTTTAAGCACAAGTTTGATAAAGTTTTGAGTTACCAGTTATTTGCACTAACTGAGTTTGCAAGAAAGTATTGTGTTCCATCTCAGTTTTGTCTTCCTTTCTTATGAGATTATATTAAGATATAATTAATTATTTTTCACTATGAGATGTATTACGATTCAGTTATCAAGTTTTCACTTGTATTATAATTTTGTAAATTGTTTTCTACAATTGTTGTTCATTGTATGCAAAACCTTTGCAAAAGAGAAATTATTTCAAAGAAATTGAGTTTCTAAAAAGATGTTTATAACCTTATTTTTGTCCTATCATTGAGGTTGTCTCACGTTTTCCTATGTTTTTTCTCGGGGCTCTTTGGCTTTCCGTTTTGCCCTAGTAGTAGATTTCGCTGAGGTTGGACTGCACCACGTTGAGACATTCTTCTTATCCATCGTCATTCGTTCCAGACTTGTAGGATTTGTTTCCTTCGTATTCTTTTGTATTTGTACTTTAGACTTTGTAGCTTATGCTCTTATATAGGTTGAATATTGAATTCTTAGTGTGTAATGGTTGGGCTAGTGACTTTTATATTTGTATTGGTGGTGGATGTTTTATGAGGGACATAAGGCCTATTTGGGAGTTTAATGGAGATGCATAATATTATAAGTGTATTGTTTAATATATAGGTCTTGGGTAGTCCATTTTTATGAGAGCTTAAGTCGAATTTTTCAATTTAGCTATCCTCAAATTTTGGTTACACATGTCCATCTTGGATTTCAAAGGGAAATCCGGGAGTGAGTCTGTCATAATAAAAGTATTTATTTTCAAACACTAATTTTTCATTGTTACAAAGTTAGTTTCATGTTTAAAGTTATAACACATCTCATTCTTATTGGAATAGAAAGCCTTGTAATTTATAATATATGTTTATGTGGAAATCAAGAATGAACAACAAGAGAATTACATATGTTATCTGATTATAAAAAGTACTATAAATTTGTATGAATTTTATGTTTAGTGCTTATGTTAATTGTATTAATTTTATCTCAAGGTAAAACTAGTTTTTCGTTTTGTTACAAGTTAGACCAGGTCCAGGCCCGACCCGAGTACGACCCAAAACCTTATGGGCATGAGCCATGGGCTGGGCTGGCCTCATGTTTCAGTATATGGGTCGGCCTAAGCCTGAATCTGATAAGAAATGGGCCGACTAGGACCGGCCCGAACACGGCCCATAGCCCAATTAAAATGGGCCGGGCAGGCATTAGACTATGTTTAGACGTGAACACGAAAAGCTTCAAAAGCTGAAAAACTTCATTGTTGGTTTTAAACTAACTTTTAGAACAGTCCATGACAATGTTATACAATCATCAATGAATGACACATAATACTTCATACACAACACAATAAGTTCATCGAAGGTCCCTAAACATCAGAATTAATTAATTCAAATGGAATAACATTTTTATTAGACATACTAGGAGAATAAGTACCCTGTGGGCTATTGGTCAAAACACATGTTTCACAACGTAAAACTAGGCTCATTCACACAAATGAACAAAGTAGGCATAGAATTTTTCATGAGACTATTTTTTTTTTCATGAGACTTAAAGTTGGATGCCCTAAGCGACAATGCCATAACCAAATTTCACTTAGCTTATTAGATGTCAAGATCATAGTGGCACGAGACTATGCTCATGGTTTCTACCCTACACATTGTACAATCATCAATGAATGACACATAAAACCTCATACCCGACATAGTTGGTTCCTTAAAAGGTCACTAAACATTAAAATGAATTAATTAAAAAGGAATTAAACTTTTATTACAAATACTAGGAGAATAAGTTGCATGGAGGCTCTTAATAAAAGCACATATTTCGCAACGTAAAACTGACTCATCCACACCCATTGCCCAATACAGCTAAAGACCAAAAAAATGTTCAAATTTGAACAACATAAATCTGCAGTTTTTAGTTTTGCAAATCCGATTTTCCATTTTGAATCTAAAACCACAGCCATTGCCCAATAGAGCTAAAGACCTAAAGAACTGTTCAAATTTGCACACAATACACAGTACACCTGCAATTTTCAGTTTTGCAAATTCCATTTTCCATTTCGAATCTTTTTTTTTTTCTTGGAGAGAAATGATTAATTCATTAATCAAGAGACAAGCTGCATGCGGAAAAAGCTAAGTCAATAAAGAACTAATAACAAAGAATACGGGTCTCCAACTCAATCACAAAAGTAAGAGTGATAGGAGACCAACAACTCACTAATCTATGGGACGAATACCCTACATCCGATAGCATAAATGCAAGAATGCTAACAAATCTACCACACCCACCACCTATGCTCACTAACATTGTCATCGCCATCGTTATTAGTAGCAATGAAGCAGTGAGGAGTACTAAACCGAAGTGTTGATGCCCGATAAACCAATGCCAAACAAATCCCAAAACACAAATTATATGGAAACCCACAATCAAAACACCAGACAATCTATCATCGAAACACGAGCCATGAAGGAGTTGTGGCTGACGAGAGAGGACTGAAAACCGTAACCGTAACCAAGAACCAGTACCAAAGAAAATGTGGTAAACCAGAAAACATCATAGTAAACAGTTAATCGGAATGAGAAAAACAAACCAGCGAGTCAAATATCCGCTCCACTTTCACATCTTAACCTTTGAATTTGATTTCCAGAGTAATATTGCATACCAAGCCAGAAATCAGAGCAAGATTTACAAGAGTAAGAGGACAAACATAGTCACTCAAGCCACTTTGTCACAAAACAGAATCTTATACCATCATGCTATCTAAGGGACTCTAAGCACAAGCTAAAAATTCAAAAACTGTATGAATGGTGATATGGAAAAACAAAATTGCTTGAACAAGCAAAGTTCATGGTTCGGGTTGCATCTTCTCACATTCTTCTCTAATTGACTGGAAAAGTACAGTGGACAGATATCGTTCCCCAAAGCTTGGAAAGACCACCTGCAAGAAAATTAGATTTTTCATTGCAAATGCAAACCAATGACTTGATGCAATATAGTTTTAACATAATTGTAAAACTGCATACAGCTTATTATCCGAAAATAAAAAAATAACTGCATTGCATATAAGCATGTATGGCCCAAACACAAAATTATAGGTCGAAATTAGAAAAGTACACAATAATTTGCTATGTGCAGCATATTTTTGTTCATATCAGACAGCAAAAGGGTCCAAGATTACTGCTTCTAAAACACAAAAGTCAAGAATTTAACAGGGTGATTCAATTTAACAGGATGAAATGCAAGTTCATAGGAAAACAACCAAGCGCCAATTGATGTCAGACCAGCACATGGCAAGCCATGGACGTTTAATTTATACATTTACCAGATGTATAGGTAAGATCAGACAAGCCAAACTGAACAAGGTCATCTGGGAATATCCTAAGCCAAATTAACTGACCAGGAACCGGTGGAAAAGAAATTAATGTCATGCTTACTTACCAGTATTGGGAATGGAAGCAATGAAAAAAAAAAATACTCATCCCCCCTCATTAAGGTGTTTGCTCACAAAGGCCCCACATAAATCAGTGATCACATTTCTGATTTTTAGGAATCCTGTCTCTGGATTTGATTCCAATTCTGAATTATAAGCATGATTGATGTTTCTATTCCAAAGTGTTAGCAAGCACTTGCAAAATCTCACCCACTTTTTCCATTACCTCTACTTCACCTCATCAGAACAGTTGCCAAAATATACTAGACATATTTTTAGCTGTTGCATTTAATACTATCCCTCAATATCAATCTTATATTTTTTTTTTGTGTGAGAAAAATTACTGACTAAAGAGTTTTCTAACTTTTAGAACGGTAATGTAAAATAGGAAAAGAAAAATACCTTAGAAAAGAATCAATGCAGCAGGTAAGACAGTATAAGCAAATTAAAGTGTAGAAATGGAAGTTGGCTTTCTGTCAAATCCTAGTGGATTTAACGGCAGCTTTTGGTGTTGTGTGCAATATAAGTTTTGGTTTCAAGGTTGAATTCTATACACTCAACCAAACTTGAGAAGGCGTGTGTATCAAAGAGATTTTCAGCTGTGTGTTGTCATGGATGTGACCGTATGATATGTTTTGATGCACGAGTCCATTTCTGAAATTTTGTTCCAATACATCCTATGGTCCAGCGTTCTTGTGTGCATGGGTGAAAAAATGATATCTAACCACACTGTCCAAATGTAGTTAGGCTGTGAACCCAAAAATGCAAACATAATTCCAACTACTAAACGGTCCTTACTGGTACTGTAAACTGAGTTGCCTGCATCCCAAAACATAATCACACATAGTTTGACTACTTAATGGTCCAGTCAAACACAACCACCTAATTAAACATGGTTCCAGCGTCCAACAGAATAGTCCCACTGACTACGTGTATATTAGTTGAGATCAATGTCAGAGCCAACAATCAAAAGTAGGAAATATGTGGGAAAAGGAATCACTTGTTCACTTTTTCTTCAAAACATAACCATCTTATAAGCACACACGAGCCCACAGCAACAAAAAAATAATAGAGAAAAAACTAATGCAACAGTTAATATCCATCCTCACAGCTCAGCCCCTGCCCTGCCCAAACATGCAAAAATCTGCAAGCCCACCCCACCACACACACACACACACAAAAGGGGAGAAAAAAAAAAAAAAAAAAAAGAAAAAAAAAACTAATGCTACTGTTAATATCTATCTTCACATCCCCTGCCCCAAATATGTGAAAATCTACAAACCCAGCCCACCAAAGGTTACTGCTGCAACTCACCTTGGTGTGTATATGTTCATCATACAGAAAAATAATTTTTAATAAGAGAAATCGACGTATGATATACCGTGATAAGCTTCCCCGCATTTTCAGGCCTGTTGCCAACCTTGAGAGCAGCAGCTGCTGCTGCTCCAGAAGAAATGCCAACCTGACATAAATCAGGATAATGATTACACCTGTTAAATACATGCACTTTTAAAGGCTTTTAACTACAAATGGGAAAACTGATGTTGACCTCAATAAAGACTTGCAGTGTCCAATAATAAGAACTGTTCATATATTAGGTCCTACACATTATCATTTTAGTTCTATCCAACACACAGGGGTGTGTGCCCTAAATGATGAAAAGTTCTCATTATCGAAGTGTGTTTTGTGTGGTTGCTCAAGTGGGGATAGGAGTAACAATATTAGATAAGGAAATACAAGTTCTCTTGAATATATGACGCAATTCTAGTTCGGTTGATTGCAAATGAGAGTTTGAACTTCAAACATCAGCAAAATTTCTTCCTAACAATGTAACAGAAAGGATTCATTTTGGTTGTTTGTTTAGCAGGAGGGGATGGGACCAAACTTAAGGTGATAAGAAGAAAATAAAAGCAATAAGTTAATCGAATCACATACTTGAAAGTTTACTTACAATGTTATTCAGAGAAATAATAACCATAACAACTCAAACAATAATTAAAATATAAATAATGCTAACTGCACCCAGAGGACATGGGCACAAGGTGATTGCTCGACTCTAAAATCCTGCATACGGTGGCAGGGAGACGATTTTTACTATATAACAGAACCACTAAAACTCTAATTAACAATATGTTACCGCTGCAATTAGAGTGAACATAGTAACCAATGTGTTTTGCAGATGAAAAGCAACTGATTTTTTTCGTAGGCTTATTTTTCTCTAAATGTTTAATTGTTCTAGTCTTCTCATGGACTGCAAAAGGGAGATATGAGTATATTTTTCCTACATCTCAATATAAATTTGGCCTAAAGTTAAAGGTGCAAACCAACAAGCCTTCTTGAAGTGCTAATTGCTTTGCAGTTTCAACAGCTTCATCACTTGAGATCTGCCACATACACAACCAGTAAAAACATAGAACTAAACAACAAACAACTTCAAAATGACCTGATGCATGACTAGCAAAGTAATGATTTGACATCAATGTGGAGGGAATTCCTAAAATATGTCAAACATATGACATACATACAATTACCACTTTTTGGACTTAATTACTTAAATGAGAACCTACTACAATTACCACGTTTACGACTTAATTACACAAATGAGAACCTACTCAGTAAACGAGGATCTTATTTACCTTAATGAAGACTTTTTCCTAGTTGCATACTTTACTCTAACAAGGAACTTATTTACTTTAATTAAGACGTTTTTTGAATTACCACATATCTTTAAAGTGGCAAAATGAGTGCTCAAAATGGTAAATAGTGCATAAAATAGGACATGTGTGAGAAATGTTAACGTACCATAGCTTTACCCCAATTAGAAGATAACCGAGGATTGAATTGTAGATTTATATAGAAATATCTGTGAAATTACTCTCATTTTAATTACAAGCCTTCCTGCTTTCCTTATATCATCTTCATATTTAGCTGTATATCTTTGATATAAGGAAATTTCAAAATTGCTAACTAAAAGAGAGACCAAATGTATATAAATAAATATACAAAAAAATAGAACCCAATTGGAACAAGATCATAGACCTCTATAATTTCATCAATGACATCCTGGTGCAAATTTCCAGGTATAAATCCAGCTCCAATCCCTTGAATTTTGTGGGGACCTGTATTCTCAGAAGTGGGGACAAAATGCCAAAGATTAATATAGAAGGTTAGAAAATAACTGAATTCATCAGAATGCTGTGACATTATCTTACCAGGTTTTCCACCAGAAAGGATGTTGCTTTCCGTTGGCTCTACACCAATAATCTGTTACTTTAAAGGTCAGATGCCAGAGCTAAACTATAAACCCTAACCCCTAACTCTAAAAAAATACCCAGTTTAGCGTTAAACTCTAGTTGGAGGTTTTTTTTTTTTAAATTTGGAAATATGAGTCAATACGTAATAAGTAAAAATATTAGCACAACTTCTGGGTCGTCCAGTTCGTCAAAGACACTAGTTGAAGCTTGCGAGGAAGGGGGTTCAATTACCCTTCTCTGCATATTTCAACATTCTGTAGAATATGCAGATTCTCTGGGCTGTTTTTTAGAATATATCACGGCAGAATCAAATGCCAGAATTGCAGGTGGGCTTGTTTAGGAAGTCTATTGGAGGGGCTACTTTCCAAACACCTGCATGCTTGTTTCATGAATTTGGGCCAAAAACCTAGCATTGGCCGGACCAGACCCATGCAATTCTTCTAACAAGAAAACAAAGCTTAATATAGTAGTTGTGAATCAGAAAGCAAAAAAAAAAAAATACCTTTATTTTAGGATTTTTCTCTTTAAGGAACCGCCCGACCCCAGAAATGGTTCCACCAGTTCCAATTCCTGCAACAAATATATCCACCTTGCCTTTTGTATCTTCCCAGATCTCTGGACCAGTTGTCTCATAGTGTACCTGCATATAGGATGCAATACATTTATATACATCCAACCACTCTGGAAGCCCTAATCAGGTATACATGCATAAAATGCTAGCCTTATGGTAAGGCAATAAAGGTCAAGGGCTCAAAGCTTTACGCCTCCACCTAAAAGCAATCTAATTGTTTACCACTACTTAAAAGTACAGGATCAAAATTAATTATTCTCTAAGAAAAATAAGTGAATATAGATCATCGAACACAAAAAGAAAGAGAGGAAAGTAGCATAGTGGATGCAACTACTGTGACATTCAGCCTCTACGTTGCAGAATTTTATGTATACTAACAAGGTTTCGACATAAAATGTAAAGCTCTGGATAGCAGAAATGTTAACTGGACAAGACATAAGCCCAGTTCTATCATCATTGCAGCACCCTATCCAACTAACATGACATTTCTAGTGTTTTCACATATCAAAAAGTGAAGAAGTCAAAAAGGGGGGAAAAAAGTAGCTTCACAGTCGAATTTCCCTATGTTCAACAGAGTGGGAGAGAAGGAATCCAAGATACCTTAGGATTTGCAGAATTGTCAAACTGTTGAAGCATGTATGCATTGGGTGTACTTTTCAATATTTCTTCAGCTTTCTGAACTGCACCCTTCATGCCCTTTGCTGAGTCGGTCAAAACAAGCTCAGCTCCAAATGCCTTTAAAAGAACCCTTCTTTCCAAGCTCATCGAAGCTGGCATTGTTAAGATGAGTTTATAACCTTTACTGGCTGCTATAAATGCAAGCCCAATGCCAGTGTTTCCACTTGTGGGTTCCACCAGAACACTCTAGAATCAAGATGAGAAAGAAAATATGTCAGAGAGCATTGAAATGTCAACCTTAAGATGGTTCTTGGTCATTGATGGTTTTACAAGAACCAAAACTGCATAATATTTAAGACAAGATGAACATTGTTCCAAATGACAACGCCACAGTCATGACAAAACTAATAATTGACTAAAGGGAAAATTTAATTTCAAACAGCCAAAACCAATCTGTTGTTTAAAACAATATTAGGAACAAAGCCATCGCAGCAGAACGTCCACAATTTTCTATGAGAATGTTCAGCAAGAGAAAAGTTGTAATGAAACATGAAGCCATTAGGGTATGCATAAAGAATATAGCATGAAGCATGCAGCCGAGAGAACAAGCATGACAGTACAATGTAGATATGTCTTAGAAGTTAGAACTAACCCTTGACAATTTGAATTGACTCCTTCACCAAAAAAATAAATAAATACTAAATAGCTGCAGACACAATTGACCCAAGTATACATGCCCACTAAGTGCATGCATTGAATTTATTGTGTTAAGGTGATAAACAGATGAGGAACATGTAAAGATGGCAAACTTCTCAGCAATTCTGCCTAGCTGATGACCATATTATTCATTTTGACTCCAGGCATAGAATATATATTCATTTATCGCATCACAGGACTCATATTTCTTATTACGTACCTGTCCAGGCTTTATAAGTCCTCTTTGCTCAGCATCAGATATCATACTGTAACCTATCCTGAAGAGTAATATTAGCAATGTTAATATGGAGATTGAATATGCTATGGGAAGTATCTCTTTCTACATAATTTTTTTTTTTTTCGGTGGATAGAAATTAACATCCACAATAATACGAAATATGCAGTCAGCCAGCACTAATAACTTGTCGATAAACTTGTTTATGACTGAGAACTATATCATACCACCCTACTCGAATGACCTTTTGGAAATCCAGTCAATTCAAGGACAAAAAGAATCAAGTCCAATCAATTTATATATCAGTCTCATGAATATCATATTAGATCAGTCCCGTCATGTTTGAGGCCATGCGAAAAATATATAAGATGCTTAAAGTATTTAGTACCCAGAATGGCAAGTCATTTTTTCCTCACCTGTCCTTGACACTGCAACATGGCTCCATAATCTCAAGCTTTGCAGCAATGTTTGCAACAGACCCCTTTATAATATTATTCAGGTATACCATTGGTGTTTTCCCAATAAGCTACATCACAATAGCAACCAGTGTAGTATATGAATTAACCATAAAAGGTCAGAAAACAATCAACTTCAGCTTACTTAAATATAATCAAAAATTCTTTTTTCATACAACTTTTCGTAAGGGAAAAAAAACAATTAAGCTTCCCGCAAAATATTCTATTGCTTTACCTAAGTATGGTATAGAACCGTGATTATTAAAAACAATTAAAGTAAGAAAAACCATATTTAAATATGTGCAAAAATTAAAGATACACAGTTTAAGTATCACAAAATCTGCAGCATTTGCTGTATATCAACAACATAAGTGTCTGTAAATGAAATCTATACAGAGTATCATTTGAATAGAAAGGAGAATATAATTAGAATTCTCAACTTTCATATTCAACAAATACATAGAGATTTTTCATTTTCTTTTCGAATCATAATTTCAAAAATTGAAGTATTTCTTGATCAAATAAAACAAGTTGATAATGCTGACCACTACAGTCTAAGAGAAGAATTTCTCTCACCTAGTAACAGCTAACTACAGTAAGATTTATGATCAAATAGCGTACAATGAGTGGAGCCCCTTGGATGCTCTCAAAACAGATCTTATTTACTTAAGCAACATATGCAAAAAAAAAATCAAATACCAAAAAACTGGTGAAAAAAAAAATGTCCATCACTCATCCCTCTATTCAATTTTCCATCACTAAACATACAAGTCTCAGTCCCTGGAATGATCTTAATATAGATAGTTTTTCAAGCCACAGTAAGCAATAACATGGAGTCATTTTCAATCAAAAGAACAATGAAAATTTGCAACTACATCAACCTTATGATTCTTCTTCTATAGATTACAACAGAGTGTCCAAAATATTAGGCCAAGAGAATTTAAAATACATAAAAGTCTATTAAAAACAATCTTTGCTATCAAAATGATAAGTTTAAACAATATAAAAAGACTGACTGTATGAACTAAACAAAAAAAGAAGTTTGAAAAAAGAAAAGTAAAGCAGAGGTGCAAAGACTGCTCATTCTCTCACAAGCTATTTCAAGTTTCATCGTCATTTATAAAATAAAATAATTAAAAAAATAAAAATAAAAAACTGAATTGATCAAACACACTGTTAAAGTGTATTAGTAACGAGTTGACCTCATAAGCAACAATATCAATATAGACGATTGGCATGTAAAAACAAAGTGGGAAATGGTAATTACCTGAGTAACATCTTCGGCAATGTTGAGACCCTCAACGGCGGTCTCCGGCTTCACGGACACAGCCTTGCACGCAACAGAGCCTCTCTGATAAATGCTCAGGCTCTTGCCGGACCTAAGGCTCAGGCTCAGGCTCAGTGACGTAGAGGTGGGGCCTACCCCCCACAAGTGTTTGGGAGTGATGAGCTCTGACTTGGGAACGCAGAGCGATGTTGTCAGCGGATTGATCAGAGAAGCAGAACCCATCTGTCTCAGTTCTCTCTCCTCTCTGTCTCTCTCTTGTTATGGGCCTTTAACTGTGAGAGCTTTAGGTTGTTCCAATTGGATTTGATTTGATTTGACTTGATTTGATTTGTTACGATTTGATTATGATGGACCGGTTTTATTTGTGGTGTGCATCTGGACTCTGTACGGTTCTGATTGTTGCTTCTTTGTTTTCACTGATTTGATGCCAGCTGCGTTTTCTTTTCTTTTTGTAAAAATCCATTATGTGAAATGAAAGTTTTGTTTTTATTTCGACAGAAGAAAATTAAAAGAGTGTTGCTATTGGGACCTCCACATTTGCTCATTAGACCTCCAATACTTTCTACACCTCCATTATACTTTTGAATATAAGCATTTACTCACTAGACCTCAATTCAAATTACCGAAATAACCTTAAATATGTTATTTACATATATTTCAATAACTTACTCATTCAACCTCCTATTCAATCACTAGATCTCTATTTCTTATTTTTTTTTTTTATTTCATGTGTAAGACCTAATGAGATAAATAAAAACATAGGATATACAAATATTTCACACACTAGCTATGCCCTTGTACTATTTCAATAGTTACTAGTGTGTTGCAAATATATTTAAGGTCTAATAAGATATATAAAAATATTCAATATATATATATATATTGAACATCAAAACAATTGACTTTTTTTTTTCTTCATGTTGCAAACTTATTATAATATATGCGCTTAATTTTCAACACTTACTCTTGACCTTATATTTTGTATATGCGCTTAAACATGTATAATTATAGTAACTTTATGTCACATTAACAATCTTATAATTTATATATTTGTTTAGTTTTAACACTTACTGAAATTAGAAAATAAATTTGATAAGGAAAATAATAAATAACATTATCATTGAATTAGAAAGTCTATAGATAATAAATATAATACTCTTTTTATACTGTCCTCAATAGTCTTTATGTAAGAGGATACAAATGTAATTCAATAATTGAAAATAAAGGGAGGTCAAGTGAACAAATGTGGAGGTTCCAATAGCAACACTCAAATTAAATTTTTTTTGATTATGAATGGGTCGATATGAGTTTGGACTACGTTTATTATTATTTTTGTGTCAAGGACTACGTTTATTTGACCTTCTGATCCTAGTGTGCCTACGCTAATACTTATTTATATTATTACTAATTTTACCCATGATAAATATAAATTTATATATTTGATTTCATAATTTTATAAAATAGTTTTAATTTTATCTTATTCTCTCATTTATTTGAGAAAATCTTATCTTAGTAATCATAAAAGTGAGAGAAGTGGGGAATTTATTCGCATGCTTAGGGATTGTGAGGAATTTATTCGCATGCTTAGATTGGGGAAAATTTGGTCAGAGGGAAAATATCAATTTTTTATCTTTTCTTTTACTTTGATTTATCAGTATTTATTTATATACCATCATATATTTCTAATATTAAAAATTATTTTACCATAATATATGATATAGGAGGTTTCTTGTCTTTTCAACCCCATTTTGGTTAACAAAGTGGATTTTTTAATAATAGTATAGATTAAAAAGAACAAATCTTACTAGCCAAAAGGGCTTGTGAAAATACGTTTTAATTCTCTCTTTTACCATATTAGTAAACAAAGAACAAAACAGTAATTAATAAAATAATATTAAAAAAATCTAATTAATTTCAAGAAAATCTCTCAATAGCTGTATAACTTCTCACTCCCACGATTTTCTCTAACACCCACATTTTTCTCTAATATATTTTTATAGTTTTTTTTATTAATTATGTGTGTGCTTTGTTTCAAGTCTATACTATTATTTAAATAAAACACTTTGTTAGCCAATAATGTTGTGAAATCACGAATGAATCCTTGCAACATGTGTTAATTTAAAATTTCTTTTAATAATGAATGAGTAGAAAGGTAAATAACAAAATCAAAGCAGAAAAAAAAAGGGTTTTTACCAATAAAAACAATTTTCAGCCCACAATTACCAATAACAAAATTGCTTTTTAAAATTACCACTAGCAAGTTTCCATATAATTCTAGCAGAATCTGTTAATCCATAAATTATAAAATTACCCTTTTTACGATACTACTGAGGGTCAGTAGCATTGCGTATTTCTGAGGGTCAGTAGCATTGCGCATTTCTGAGGGTCAGTAGCATTGCGTAATTATGAGGATCACTAGTGTTTCTGCACAAACCCGGGGGCCTGGTAGATACAGATGAATCCAACTCGATCTTCTGCAAACCTGCTTACTAAGGGGAATACCGGGCGGGCCGGCCTTCTCCTCTCCGATGCCTAAGTTAGTATAGTTGGAATATATATAACTTGAGCACGTATGTAAGCGGTGAGAGAGATAAGTTACCTATTAATGAGGGTAGTTGGGGCCCTTATATAGGTGGTTGGGGGCGAGGGCTGGCCTCACCCTTCGATGTGGGACTGGTTTCCTACAAAGGGCAGTTCTGGTGACCTCTTTGGCAAGCAGGCGCCCCCAGTCCCAGGGTCCCTGGCACCCGGATAGACTGCTGGACCCCGAGGTCGGGTGCTGGTGGTTCGGTCCTGGGCCTCGGGCCAGGCCCGGGTGCACTTACTGCGGGTCTGTGGGTCTGGTGTAGCTCCTCTGCGGCTACTGTCAACAAGTCCCCCAAGTTCCCGGTCAAGTGCAATCTTGAATGGGGATTTAAGTCTGTCTTGCTCTTGTCCCGCAGACCCGCCGGGTTACCAACCCAACGGTGCCCAGTCCCTCAAGTCCGCGTTGAAGATTGGGCGTGACCGGGGTGAGTACCTGTTTACCGATGGCAAACAACAGTTTATAAGTACGTTTGTAATATAAGCAGCACTGTGCTCAAGTGTTGTGGTGCTATGAGCATGGTGTGGGGTGAAGCCCGGAGAGTGTATGAGATGATGCCATGATGCCATGCAGTAGATGTGTGCATGGAATAATAATGGAGCGTTGAAATCCGCCATGCAATAGATGTGTGCATGGAATGATAATGGAGCGTTGAAATCCGCCATGCAATAGATGTGTGCATGAACTCTCGACCGGGCACTCTGCCATATCGGTACGGAGCGGAGTTCAGTGGGCCACTACCGGGCGTTCTGCCATATCGGTACGGAGCGGAGTTCACTGGGCCACTACCGGGCGTTCTGCCATATCGGTACGGAGCGGAGTTCACTGGGCCACTACCGGGCGGTCTGCCATATCGGGACGAGTCCCAGGTGAACTTAAGCATTGGACCTCGACCGGGCGTTCTGCCATATCGAGACGAGTCCAGGAGTATGGGACCTCGACCGGGCGTTCTGCCATATCGAGACGAGTCCATATTGCTAGGCTGCGGGGAGATTACCCCGGTGTTGCGGGCTGTTTGAAGCGCCGGTGAACACTTGCTAGTTCTTCTCAGCTTGTGCTGAATAAGCGTTGAGGTAGGGGGGGTGGCGTTGAGGTGACAAGGCTCGCCGTGCAACCCCACGTTGATCGCGGTTCAATGCGATGCAGGGTTTTTATCCTGCTGGACAAGAGTACATGGGTTAGATGTAAACTCACTCGGGTGTATAAAGCCCTGCCGGTCGAATGTTCTCATGACCGGGGTCGTGCCATGGAACCGGGCGGGACTCGACCGGGCGTCCTGCCATATCGAGACGAGTCCCCCAGTGAAATGCCATGGGGCCGGGTGGATTGCGTTCCCGGAAAGATGCTCTCGAGCCGGTTGGATGTTACGTAACCGGTGGGTGGATCTCGACCGGGCGTCCTGCCATATCGAGACGAGTCCCCCAAGAGAGATGCAGCTGGGTGGACTCGACCGGGCGTCCTGCCATATCGAGACGAGTCCCCCAAGAGAGATGCAGCTGGGTGGACTCGACCGGGCGTCCTGCCATATCGAGACGAGTCCCCCAGTGACATGCAGCGAAGAAGCCATGCAGCCGGTTGAATGATCATAACCGCGAACTGCCATGGTGCCGGGCGGATGGCTCATACCCGAAACGATGCTCTCGAGCCGGTTGGATGTTACGTAACCGGTGGGTGGATCTCGACCGGGCGTCCTGCCATATCGAGACGAGTCCCCCAGGAGAGATGCAGCTGGGTGGACTCGACCGGGCGTCCTGCCATATCGAGACGAGTCCCCCAAGAGAGATGCAGCTGGGTGGACTCGACCGGGCGTCCTGCCATATCGAGACGAGTCCCCCAGTGACATGCAGCGAAGAAGCCATGTAGCCGGTTGAATGATCATAACCGCGAACTGCCATGGTGCCGGGCGGATGGCTCATACCCAAAACGATGCTCTCGAGCCGGTTGGATGTTACGTAACCGGTGGGTGGATCTCGACCGGGCGTCCTGCCATATCGAGACGAGTCCCCCAGGAGAGATGCAGCTGGGTGGACTCGACCGGGCGTCCTGCCATATCGAGACGAGTCCCCCAGTGACATGCAGCGAAGAAGCCATGCAGCCGGTTGAATGATCATAACCGCGAACTACCATGGTGCCGGGCGGATGGCTCATACCCGAAACGATGCTCTCGAGCCGGTTGGATGTTACGTAACCAGTGGGTGGATCTCGACCGGGCGTCCTGCCATATCGAGACGAGTCCCCCAGTGACATGCAGCGAAGAAGCCATGTAGCCGGTTGAAAGATCATAACCGCGAACTGCCATGGTGCCGGGCGGATGGCTCATACCCGGAACGATGCTCTCGAAGCGGTTGAAAAACTAGGGAAGTGGAGGGGGGCCTGACGCCTTGGTTCCCGCTCCTAACTACCCTGTCGCCAGCGTGCGAGACAAGTGGCTGACATGCATTTAAGGAGGAAGTCAATCAGTCCCGTCAGTTATGATGGCATGGGCAGTTTACCAATGCTGGGACACGTGCTAGTAGGGAGCGGTCTTGGGATGGAGGGCCTGGATTCACAAGCGTTTTGAGTTGTCCTGATTGCGTGTTTGGCGGGATTTATAAGCGCCTAGGGCACCGGTCCCCTCTATAAATAGGCCTCTTCTGCTCTCCTTTCTACTTTTGCTTCTTGCTTTAGAGAAACTAAGCGAAAGAGAGAAATCCGGCAGGAGCTCTGAGCCCCTTACCCCACGAGATCCGTTTTCTCGAGCGCTCCCTACTCTCTTCCTACCATTGCTCGCTGCTTTCGCAGGGCGGACTGTCCTCGGTTGAGCATATTAATCGGTAAGTTTGTTGATTTCTTTGCCCCGGTGTTGCTCTTGTTTTGGTTTTGTTGTTTTGCGGCGGGGGGGAGGGGGGGGGGGGGGGAGGGATCTCTGTTGTTGACTGAATTGCTCTGCGGCAAACTTGAGGCGAGGCCGTTGAAGGCGCTGTTGTAGCCTGTTGCTGACGGGCGCTAGGGTTTTGTTTCTTCCCCTAGGTTAGGATGTCTTCTTCAAGTTCTGACCGGGCTTCCGAATCGGCTGCCAGGGGTCCTATTGTGGATGATGCGGAGAGGCTGGACGACTGGCTCGGTTCGGAATCCCCGGAGACGGAAGCCGCTGACTGCTCCGGGAGCAGGGCTTTGTCTCCGGCTTTGTCTTCGTCTTCCTGGGCTGAATCCTCGGAGACTGAAATACCGCACGGGGTGCGCCTTGCGGATGCCCCAGCCGTGAGCTACACCATTGGCAGATGGAAGGGTGCCATGGTGTGCGATGAGCCGGAGGGTAGCATGACCCCTGGAGAGATAGCTGCGCTTCAGGAAACGTGGAGTATCCCGGATGAGGTTCTGCTGCGGCCCCTGAATTCTGAAGAGTCAGCCTACAACCCGGAGGCAGGTTGGGTTGCCGCGCATCAGGACCAGTTCCGGCATGGATTCTCGCTCCCGCTGCCGGATTACGTGCAATACATGCTCAGTGCATTGCAGGTGTCGCCAGCGCAGCTTCCTGGGCTTCAGTGGAGGCGAATACTGAGCCTCGGCTGCCTATATGATCTGTCCGGAATGAGTATGCCGACGGTAAACGAATTCTGGTCCTTGTACAGGTTGTCCTACTCCAGGAAGCAGGGGTCCCCGGGTTGCCTGTCCTTCAACGCCCGGAACCATCAACCGATCATCACCAATATGCCTACATGGGTAGATAACAGCTGGAGAAAGAAGGTGGTGATGGTGGGCGGGAGGTGGCAGGCGAGGAAGAAGATGTATCGGGTTCCTGGCGCCTTCCAAACCATTGGCGACCAGTCGTTCGAGCTATCCGATCTGGAGCAGGAGAGGATCTCGACCATACTCGGATGTTGGGACAATCTGGAATGGAGTTCCTTCAACTTTATCCGACGAGAAGTGCTGGAATACTGCCAACTCGGACGGGGTCCCGGTGCGTAGCAGGCCTTAGCGGTGATACTTGCGCTAGTTCTGGCAAAATGCTAACTGTTCGCTTTCCTTGCAGGTGCATCTTCCCGGGCGGTCATCAAACCCGAAACCACTCTCTCAATGGACGGGGAAGACCTTCTTAACAAGCTGAAGGAGAAAGGCGAGACCGTCTCGCGGATGTCGGTGGACGAGGAGTCCGGCCGGCTGACGACTCATCCGGAACCGAGGGCCATGGATGTTGATGACGGCGCCTACATCCTAAGGCGGGTGAAGACCCATCCTGATGCGCCCAAAGCGGTGCCCGGAAAGGGCAAGACTACCGGGGGGCCAGTGAGGATTCCCGGTGGAGTGAGCAGGATCCCCAACCGGCCGGTGTTTGTGCCGCACGTGGCTCGTGTCGCCCGGGTAGGCGCACGATCTTCTTCTCCGGAAGGCCGGGGAGAGAAACGGAGGGGCGGGGACATTCCTTCCTCCGCGCTGGTGACGCTCACCGGCGGGTCGTCACGGGAGAACCTGGCCAAACGGTTGAGGGTATCCAGCGGTGCACAACCTACCTCTGCCGGGGAGAAGGCTACCGGGGTCTGGCAGAGTAGTCCCGCGCTTGCGGAGGTACCGAGGGGAAGCCCGGACAGTGCAATCGTCCGGCAAGTGGCGGCGGACTTGGCCGGCCTTGGTCTGGACAGACCCGGGGTTGCGGGACCCCTGGCGGGCGGGAACCGCCCAAAATGCAAGGAATCCGTCCTTCGGGTAAGCACCAACTGGTGCCACTACACCGCTTGTAGGTTGCTTCTCTTACTGCCCGATTAACCGTTTCTGTTTGCTGTGCAGTTGCTGTACAGTCTGTACCAACCGGACACGAGCGAGGAACTGCCGGAGCTGAAGAGGCAGATAGCTGCTTTATCGGAGGCCCGACAGCGCCTGGAGGTGGAGAAGTCCCGCTCGGATAGGGAGAAGGCCAGATCGGAGGAGAGGGCCAAGAAGCTAGAGGAGCAGAACCGGAGCCTGGAGAAGGAAAGGGCCGAGCTGGAGGCCAAGGTAGATGAGCTCCAGGTGGGAGCCGCCGCTCTGCGCGCCGCTGCCGCTGCTGCTGCCGGGGAAGAGGGCCCAGGGCAATATGAGCGATTCGTCCTTCGATACCGAGAGAGCGACGAGTTCCTGGAGTTCCTGGAGAAGGCCAGGGAAGAGGGCATCTCGGATGCGTACACGGAATGGGCGGGGAAGGGGTGGTTGGACACTTCCCTGATGCCGGTTGCTGCTGAAGGAGATATCCCTGAGCAGTCGGACATCCCTCAGCAGCCGGTGGAGGGGCAGCCAGAAGAAGTGATTCGCTCGGACTTGGATTCTTTTACCAACGGTACCAAGTCTCCCCAAGCCAGAGTCGGCGCCGGAACCGAAGCCAACGACGAGGGTACCGCAGGAGAGGCCGGCGGATTGCCTGCTGAGGGTGGAGTGGTGGCTCCTTAGGATTTTCCTTGCTCCTCCTTGTAATCTTTCCGGAACGGTTACTGCTTGTGTACTTGCTTGATTATGAATATACTTGAACTAGCGGAGCCGGTAGAATTTTCTCAAAAGTAGCTTGCATATACTTGTGATATTCTTTACAACGGTAGAACCGGTGATATGCCAAACTAACCGCTCGGAGATTTGGCGGGTTCACCAGGCCTGGTTATTCTCCCGGTCGGGGTCTGCTCTTCTTTCCCCCACGTACCGCTGGAGCTGGCCGTCATTAATCAAGCCCTGCACCGCTGTCTTGAGAGCATAACACTGGCTTGTCCGATGAGTAGCCTCATCATGATAGGAGCAGTACTTGCCCGTCTGCGCCGTTGTAAGCTTCCCCTTCGGGTGCCTTCTCTTGGGCGGTGGGGGGATGACGCATCCGTTCTCAAGTAAAATATCCTCGTAGGAAGTGGTGAGAGCGGTGAAGACTTCTTGACCGGCCGGTGGTGCTGGCATGATCGCCAGGGGACGTTCTTGGCGGTACGGCACCGGCTTGTGCTCGCTCTGGGGCTTGTCAGGATAAGGCCTCTGCTGCCTTTGTGGCCAGTTTCTATTGGGCCGGCTCGGCCGGGCGGCGCGGCTCTCGGTCCGCTGACTGGGCTTGTCCTCTCGGCTGGGCGGGGGGTTATCTTCCCGGGGATGGTCTTCCTGCCGCTCATCCTGCTTCGTCTTCAGCAGGTGGTGCCCATACGTCTCGTGATCGGCCTGAGCATGCCGGATAGCCATTGCCATCAACTCATCATACCCCTGCGGGAGTTCTACCCGGACGGAGTAGGAAAACTTCCCTGGCCGGAGCCCCTGCTTAAACGCCATCTCGGCGATACCCTTGTCCAGGTTCCGAACCCCGGCCGTTGCCGTCTGCCAACGGTTCACAAAAGTCCTCAGCTCCTCCCCGGGCGCTTGCATACAGTTGAAGAGAATGGTCGACGTCCGGGCTCCCTCGACCCGGAGGATGAAGCGGCTTACGAACCGGTCGGCTAACTGCTCGAATGCCTTACTAAGGGGAATACCGGGCGGGCCGGCCTTCTCCTCTCCGATGCCTAAGTTAGTATAGTTGGAATATATATAACTTGAGCACGTATGTAAGCGGTGAGGGAGATAAGTTACCTATTAATGAGGGTAGTTGGGGCCCTTATATAGGTGGCTGGGGGCGAGGGCTAGCCTCACCCTTCGATGTGGGACTGGTTCCCTACAAAGGGCAGTTCTGGTGACCTCTTTGGCAAGCAGGCGCCCCCGGTCCCAGGATCCCTGGCACCCGGATAGACTGCTGGACCCCGAGGCCGGGTGCTGGTGGTTCGGTCCTGGGCCTCGGGCCGGGCCCGGGTGCACTTGCTGTGGGTCTGTGGGCCTAGTGTAGCCCCTCTGTGGCTATTGTCAACAACTAGTATTCCACCAACTGTTATAAACTATTTGAATGTTAATCATACTGAGGGTCAGTAATATTGTGCATTTATGAGGATCAATAGTATTCTGCTAACTGTTATAAACTATTTGAATGTTAATTATACTGAGTGTCAGTAGTAAATCGCGTAATGTTATTGACCCTCAATATTGTTGTAAAAAAAAAAAAAAGTAAAAGGACAATTTTGTAATTACCATTTAACAAATTATGTTAGTTAAATATATAGAAACTTACTAGTAGTAATTTTAAAAACAAACTTGTTATTAGTAATTATGAACTCAAAATTGTAGTTATTGGTAATTTTGTAAAAAAAAAATTGATAAAAATGAGAAAATAGGAAATGCAATCCAATTTCTCTGCGGATAACTACTAATTATCAAGACACAGTTATCTACAATGATGGGATGTAACTACCTATTATAAGTACCCATTATTTATTTATTCTTTATGTACTCTTTCCTTTTTTGAAAATTGTCTACTCTCTTTTTTTATTTCACAAATTTTTCTTACTCTCCTCTATATTAGTGGCTAGTCTATTTTATTTAATTTCTTGAAAGTAGAAAATTTTATTAAAAACTTACGAGAGATTATTACAATCATGAATTAGCACATCTAGAATAATATTAGGTGCTTGTTCAAACCAAGTCGTACCAAAGTGGGAATCATATAGCCTTGCATAGCAAGCATGTGTGCAACGGCTTAAAAAACTCTAGGGCAATGCTATAAGGTGACCAGATTTAGATGTCTCCAAGTTTGCTTGATATCATTGATAATAGTGGCTTTAGCTTCCGAAATAGCTTCTACAGAGTCACTTTCAATTACAACCTGTTGTAAGTTCATAGACTGTAAGAGGTCTGTTCCCTCCTTGATGGCTAGCAACTCATATTGCTTTGGAGAGGCTGTGAACTAAACTGGTTTTGCGAAAGCAGCACCGTCATATTACTCCACCAATGCCTCTTTTAGTATGATTAGGTAAAAAAGCTACATCAATATTAAGTTTGAAGATGTAGCTTCTTGTAGGTGGTTTCCAGTTCTTGATACTAGATTGAGAATTAGGGGTGACAAATGGGCCGCTAGGCCCGAACCCGGCCAATTAAGAAGCGGCCCGAGCCTGATATATTATGGGCCACGGCCCAGCCTGTTTAGAATATAACAATTATAAGGTATATTTTAAGGTATGCTTAAATAATAAATCTACATATTTCAAATTTGTACACAAACTTTTATTTTTGAACAGTGATTTTTCATTATTGTTAGATCAATATGGACTTGTCACATATTATATGATAATTATGTTTAATGACAATATCTACTTCTACATGGAAACAAATACAGAACCATATCTAATTGATAATGATTTCGTGTATTAGATCATTATTGTAAGGAATCCTATTCATAGTCTAGAAATAAGACAACTGATCAGTATTGTACCAGGAATCTAATTAGAAGACTTAACTCGCAAGGAATGTCCTTAATGTGAGGACTCTTTAGGGTTAATGATTCTATATAAATAGATGGTATTGATCTATGTTATCACCATGAGACACATCGTAAATTCTATCCATTGAGAAGCTTATTGTGGTGACTAACAGAAGGCCTTGCCTATTATTTTTGTGTTTCAGGTTTGTATCAATGGAAGAAGCTATGGTTCATAATGATGGTGAGTTAACTTTAAGCTTAAAGACTTATGCTTTAGGTTATGCATATGATCTATTGTATTGTGAGCATATTGAATTTGGTTTACAAATTGGTATCAGAGCCTTTAAAGGTTCACAAAATTTTCAGTTTTGCATAACAAAATCCTTTTAGGGTTTTCCTAAACAAAAACAAAAAACAAAGGTTTTGCTTTACTGGGGGGATTATTGGGGGGACTTGGTTGAGGTATCTCATTCATGTTTATCAGATAATCTCATTCATGTTTAGCATGATACTATAGAAAATTTGCTTGAGTTCTGGTTTTAAGAACATAAAGTTAGACTTGATATATGTTTTTACTTGTTAATACACATTAACATATATTTCAATACTTCATGATAGACATATGTGGATTATAGAAGCTTATGTTGTGGTACAGAAACTCTACATTTTTGTTAAAGTGTAACTTGGTTCTTACTCTGCATAAGTGGCTGTAATTTGACCATGTTGTGACGGGATTTTTGGTTCATTTTTATATGGCGCGCACTACAGTAGGTAGAATAGATCTTATCATTCTCAGGTGTGAATTATCGTTTATGGCAAGTGACAGTCCAAGTAGGAGATTGTTAGATCAATATGGACTTGTCATATATTATATGATAATTATGTTTAATGGCAATATGTAACGACCCGAACCTTAAAGTACCTCCTAAAAGTTTTAAATTATTTGTCTCTGGGAGCTCAGAGCAACTTCCCAATAGGTCACCCATCGTTTGATTGCTCTGGACTCAGCAAGCTTAACTTCAGAGTTCTCATCCCCTCCGAAGCCATTGAGCCCCCAAAACACATCTCTATGTATTAAGCTAACTCTGCACATATAAGCACAACATCCACTCTTCCCGAGGCGATGTGGGATGCGTGACCTGCCTACCTGCTAGCTTCCCTAGCCAGGTCAGGTCAGAGTCATCACATAGTTTGTCGGGGGTGGAAAGTTCTAGAAAAAAGGGGAATATTCTAGATTTCGGGGGAATATTCTTTTCCATTTTCTTTTATTTTTTCTTTTGGGATCTCTCTCTCTCTCTCTCTCTCTCTCTCTCTCTCTCTCTCTCTCTCTCTCTCTTTCCCCGATCGGCCGACCCGAGCTCTCCTCTCCCCCACCCACCTCCGCGGTCCGGCCCGACTGGACCGCCGCACCGGTCACGTTCGAACCGGCTTAGCCTCCTCTTCTCTTCTGTGGCGGCGGTGTGACTCCATTTGCCGCTGTTCGGCCAGGTTTTTGTTGGAGAGGGTTCGACTGTGTCGAACCGGAACCAGCTCCTCCGGCCACCGATTGGCCCGATTTCGGGGGGAAAGGAAGGCCTCGGCCTGCACGTCAATTCTATGGAAGGAATTGACCCGATTCAGCCTAGGTAAGGAGAAATTAGGATTGGAAATTTTAGGGTTTTTGTGATTTTCGGTGGAGGTTGTGATTTTGATGTTTTTGATGTAATTGGAGGCTAGAATTGAGCTCAGGACATTGTTTGGAGTCGATTGAGTATCATTTGGGGTTGGGTGGGTTGAATTTAGGAGAAATTAGAGAGTAGAGAGGTGTTGCCGCCATGTCGGCATCCCTTTGCGGCGGCTGCGAAGGTTTTTGGCGGTGGAGACGAAGGGGATGAGTCCCTGAGGTGGTGGCAACGCTGCTGTGCAAGTTTGGAATCAATTAGAGGTGTTTTTGGCCTCCTGTGGCGGAGCTGCCGGTGGCAGTGGCGGCGGCGCTGATATGCCTGCGGGGGGAGGTTGAAGAAGGGTAAAAAGATTAAAAGTAAAACGGTAAAAGGAAAATAGTAAACTGTAAAACAGTATTATGTGCAACATCTGTGGAAACCACATCTTATGCAAGCTCTTTTCCCTCCTCAAGTTGCTGCTAAGATTATCTGTTTTCATTTGAGTACACGAGATGTACCGGACAAGTTGAAATGGTGTCCTGAAAAGTGAGGTTTCTTTTCTGTCAAAAAAGCTTACTGGATTGCGCGACGACAGGTACTAGCGAATCTTATCACCTCTACTTCCCATGGTGATCCGTATTAGTTGCTTTGAAAGAAGCTTTGGAAAACAAAAGTGTTGGGCGAAGTTAAGATATCTAATTGGAGAGCGTTACACAACCTCCTACCTACCAGAGAGAAGCTTACATCCGAAGGTTACAATGGAGAAATGCATTGACTTATTTGTAACTATCATACTGAGGATACCCTTCTCCTGTTATGCTCACACTGTGCAAATCTCAATCACTAGGTCTTTTGTAAATGAAAATGAGAGTTTACCGGTATCTATTTATCTGTCCAAATGTTTACTTGGTTACCATCACTAATTTTCCATTGCACTCCAGCTCTCAAAACCGGTCTAGCTGCTAGGATGCTTCTCCATGAGAAAGAAGGAGAGTCACTTAACTGAGCATCCTAGAAAGATGTATAGGAATAGTAACATATTTTAAAAACCTACACAACAAGAGAATGGGGGTTGTTGACAATTCTCTAACCTTGTTTGGTTACCATTGATAAATTATAAGCGTAGAGGTTCTTGAAGCTCATACCACCTTCAATTTTGGTTAAACACAGTCTGTCCCAACTCCTCCAATATATTCTTCTTTTCTCCTTTGTATCTCCCAAAACGAAAGAGACACAAAGCTGGTGAATGTCATCACATAAAGATTTCGGTAACAGATAGAAATTCTTGGTATACAGAGGCATTGTTTGTACTACTACTTTGATAAGAACCTTCTTACCCGCACATCTAAGAATTTTTGATTCCCATCCGAGTAATCTCTTTGATTGCTTTTCTTTAATACACTCTAAAATTGATGTTTTAGATTTACCTACTCGAAGTGGGAGCCCCAAATAACGTTCATGCTCATATTTCCTTTCACCAGCCAAAATAGAGGCCAATGCATTTTGCTCCTCAAGCTCACATTTCTACTGACTACCACACTACTCCTTGTAAAGTAACCTTTTGTCCCGGGGATTGTTTGTATACATTCAGAATATGTTTATATCTCTCACATTCATGAGCATTCGTTGTGCCGAAGAGAAAGTTATCATATGCAATGAAGAAGTGATGTAACGTAGGTGCCTGTGGACTCTCATCTTCAGACCTTCAATGACATTATTCTGAATGCCTCTGGAGAGAGAGGATCTCCTTGTCTGATGCCTCTGGAAGGCACAATAATTTCAGTAGGCTCTCCCTGTATTAAGATAAAATATAATGCAGTAGCATAATCACCTGAATCCAAGCTTCATTGAAACCAAATTTTTGGAAGAAGAATAGTGGCATGCCATTAGGTTCATAGTTTTTTGAAGGGTGCATTTGAAAGATTGTATTTCGAATTTCCTCATTCTTTTATGCAAGCAAAAGATAATACTTCATTTCACTAGTGAGTCTTACTGGATTAGCGTCAACTATTTGTGCAATGGCCTCATAATTAATGTTCTCTAAAGAAAAGACCTCGCTGAACTACCTGAGAATGATGGCTTGAATTTCTCGAGTTTCAGTACATCACTTTTCTTGTTCATCCATTATGCCTTTGATGGTATTACGATTTCTTCTATTACTGGTTTTTCTTTGGAAAAAAAACAGAGTTGTGGTCTCCATCCTTAAGCCATAAAACTCTAGATCTTTGTCTCCAGTATTTCTCCTGCTGAGATAGTAGTTGGTTCTATTTGACATGCAATTCTTGTTGGACTTCATACTGCTCAGGGGAGTATGGAAGCTTCATAATGTCATCCAACTTGTGTTGTGTTTCCTTCATCTCAATAGTTGGTTTCTTGAATTCTGAATCGTGCCATTTTGCAAGTTGCAGGCTAGTAGGTTGAATTTTGCGAGTAACTTGTAACATATTGTTTCCTTGTTGAGTTTTCTTCCATTCCTATTGGAAATTCGAACACACTCAGGATGCTCTTGCTAGATTTCTTCAAAACAAAAGAGTTTCTTCCCTCTAGCTCTTGACTTCTTTTCCAGTCTGACTTCAATACATAGAGAACTATTATCATATTCATTTGGTTCCATAGTAAGAACTTTGTTGTAAGAAAACATGTTTCTCCAGTGAACATATTCAAATTCATGGTCCAGTCTTTCCTTTGTAAACTTATTGCTCCATGTATATCTAGAGCCAACATAACCCATATCAATCAAGCTTGCATCTTTCATTATTGTTTGGAACTCTGGCATAGGGTGTGGAGCTCTCGGAGGTCCTCCAGAATTGTCAGCATTAGGCCAAATCTCATTGAAATCCCCTGCCATTAGCCATGGTAGATTGCAATTTTCCACTGCCAAAGTACAAATGAGATTCCAAGTACTATGCCTCTCTTCTCGACTCGCAAAACCATAGATGCCTGTAAATCTCTAAAGTTTGTGTTCTCATGGAATCCCCACCACAACATCAAAATGATGAGCCAAGTATGTTTTGTGATCTACATGAGTGTCATCATTCCATAATAGGGCAAAACCCTATGAACCTTCTTCTGGAGGGACATAAAAGAAGTCTTTAAAGCCAATACTGGTGCAAATCTTTTTTATAACGCTTGTTGGAGCTAGTGCATGCTTGAATCAAATTGAGAAGCGCTTTTTGCATTTCTCCATTGTGGATTCCTCTACAGTTATAGAGGATGATGTTTCCTTGTAGCATGCATGATGCTGCGATGCACGACGACACGGGGGCTGCACTTTCAGCGATCACGACGGCGCTAGGGTTTTTAGCTGAAACCTTTTCTTGGTTGGAGTATTGAGTTATATAAGACTTTATCAAACATTAGGGTTTTTGTTGATCGACTATAGTCAATTGATGCTTTATTTTAAAAAAGGCTAGTCTAATACTCTACTATTACTAGTCCTCAAGATACATATGCTCTATGTGTAAAACAATTTTATTTTTTATTTTTATTTTCAGAGAGAGAAAAAGGAACTCACATGGTTGTGGGCAATTTTTTTTTAATTGAACATAAAATTCAAATACTATAACGAGTTTATTGTAAGTCGAACTTATGACCCTTCACTTAAACAGAGGAGACTATTCCCACTAGACCAAATGACACTAGACTAGTGGGTAGGTATTTGTAAGGATAAATTTTTTCTATGGTACTTGACGTAAATTGGATATTTTAGTCCTCAATGTTTTAAAGAGGACAGTTTGATACCTGAAGTTAGGTTTTATGTGGCATTATGATACTTATGTCAATTTTAGCCCTCAATAGTGTCATAGTGTCATAATGTCACATAAAACCTAACTTCATGTATCAAACTGTCCTTTTTGAAATATAGGATACTAAAGTGTCGAATTGGTCATACATCATATATAGGAGGAATTTACCCTATTTGTAATGGGATTTAGAAGTTTTATATGCAGAGAGACCGATTGAGAATCAGACAATTTCCTTCTTTTTTATTTTGTCATTTACTATAGTAGCCTTGAAAAATTAACAATGAATTAAAGCGGGAGAATGACCATTTAGTCAAAAACGGGGAAAAAATTGTCCAAGCCAATTATTGTTGCCCACTCCAATGATTATTTTATAAAAGACATGTATACCCTTATTTCATGAAAACCACTTCATCTCTCCTCTCCCAATCTAAATCTCTCTCTCTCTCTCTCTCTCAAGCCATGAACAAAGGGCGGCATTTTGATTGGAAGGTGGTGGCGGTGCTCAGATCTACAACGATGACGGTGCTCAGATCAGCAGCACGACAGTGCTCGATCGACAAATGCACAGTCCACCTCTTATTGTAATACCCCGTACATTTTAAAAAGTACATTAATATATATGTGCAATTGCAAATGACTAGTTATTAAAATTTGTATAGAGTCGAGCTAAGCGGTGTTTGTTGAGAAGTATATTTGACCCATATGGATACCGAGAATGCTTGAAATATTAATTTACTTTTTGTCAGTAAGATGAAAGTTCAGATTTTCAAGGTAAATAGAAAATGTGCGCAAAACAAACTTTCGAGAATCTTTCTTGATTGCCTAAGTTCAATGGCCTAGAAGTAATATTAACTAAATTTATTAATAAAAATATAAATTAAAAGTCGAATTAATTTAGACCTTTAAATTGAAAGTGGTGTTTTAATCTGACCGTTAATTGGTAGTGTGTGTATATATATATATATATATATATATATATATATATATATATATATATATATATATATATATGAACAGGGGAGGAAAGGGGGAGAAACCCAGAACCTTCGAGTTCTCTCTCTCTCTCTCTCTTTTCTTTTTACCTCTGGAAGGGAGAGATGGGGGATTCCATGGAGGTTCGGTGGCGTTTTGACAGTGACCCATCACCAATCTCCTCGACTACTCGTCGTCAGAGCTCGACGGAGCTCTTTTCTTTGGTCCATGAGTTGGATCCTTAGTTTTGGCTAGACTCTTTTACCTCAGGTATTTGAATTATATTTGAAAAGTTAGATTTTTTTGTTGTGGTTTGGGATGTTACGAATGGTATCAGAGCGGGAATTAGATTCTTAGGGAAATTGGTTTGTGGTGGGTTTTGTTTGTGCGCTTGCTATTGCTTTTGATTTTGAATTCACATACTACTTATTCATTGAGCGGATTTGAGTTCATAATTGGAAATTTATTTAATTACTGGATTCTTCTCATTGTTGGTTTGTTAATGATGAAAATAAATTTGGCTCTTATTGGTTGTAGTTCAGTAGTATTTCGACTGCTGTGTAGGTGGTGTCTATTGATTGGTGTTATAAGGATTTATTAGTTTGTTGTTATCTTCAGTATTGTTTAGTTTCTCTTCTCCTTGTTTTTAATTCAAGATGGTATACCCATAAGATATTTACATATATTTAACTTTATATGATCATCTTGTCTCACTGAAGATTAGAAGTATTCGTCTAATATATGCATGATTTGATGCAGCCATAGGTACTTCATTGATTGTATCATGTTTCTAAAGATTTGGTCGTTATTTATATTGAAGCCCTACTGGTGTCGATTTTTTTTGCTTAAGAACTTGGTTATATTTCCTTTTCGTTCCTAAATTAGCATGGTTTGATAATATTGTTTGGCTTCCTATAGCGTGGCAACGGCGCCAAAAATTGACGAATTGCCTAAGCAATCTTTCAATGATAAACCCTACAAAAAATGTTAGTAGTATAGTAATAAGTAGGGATCGTTCTAGCCGGAGATTAAGGGTACCTGAAACATGAGAATGTTAGATAAAAACACACACACACATATGCACATAACATCACACTTATACACATATAAACATGGTTCGAAACTTGGGGGTATAGGTAAGGCTCGGTAGCATAAAGCTACCCTGAAAAATAAGGGCCGGCAGGTCACTGCCCTATCAGCAACAACTACCCCTAAAGGTAAGGTACACGAAATTTAAATTCTAAAATTACTATATACAAGTTTGGTCGACATCTTTCACACAAGCACTCGCAACAAGCAATCAAAACACAAAACTTCCAAGCAACAAGACTCACGGCAAACAAATATTAAAGTGTTTTAGACTCGACTTAGTTCCAACCTAACTAGCTTCTTCTTGGTTTACGAATCGATTAAGACTTCTCATGTACTTCAAGATTATCTAAACGCCTAACCCTAAAGTTATACTAGTCATATTTGAGAACTCTAAACGTCGAAAACAAACATGAAAAGTAATTAAGCACAAAGTCTTTTTTAGTTGGAGACATGTTAATAAGCAAGGTGTCACTCTTCTTATCGACATGTAAATTCTTTAAACTACTTAAGCCCTAACGAGTTGCGTAACCGGAGTTCCACAACGCACGCAATCAAAAACCCTACAAAATACATTAGTAGTATATGATAAGTAGGGATCGTTCTGTTTGGGGATATTGAAGGGCAATCGAATTATAAAGTGCTAACAAAACACACATATATACATATAAACATATAGACATTTAAACGAAGTCATGGGGAGTTTGAAATATATATTCTAAAAATCTACTGCACGCATTTAAACCCTATCCTAATATTTACATGTGATCGACTTCTCTACACAACACTTAGCACGAAAACACTCAAGAACACATATGAAATCATACAAAGACTTGGCAACAACTTATTCAATTTTCCTAGACTCTACTCAATTCCAATTTTTAATTAGGGCCAATCGGTTATCTAATCGTTACTAGACTTCATAAGTATTTTAGAAAACACAATTATCGAATCCTAAAAATGATACTAGTCATCTTTGAAAACACAATCGTCGAAGACAAACATGAAAAGTAACTATGCACGAAAGTCTTAAATTGGAGACATGCTTTTAGGTATGGCGTCACTCATCCTATTAACATGCAATTTTCTATAAATTATGGTAACCACTTATAAAAAACTTTTAGAACGAATTTACAATCGCTTAACTCAATCCTAGGTTATTTTGGTAGATAAAATCGCAACTTACACAAGAGCCATGGCCGTGGCTTCATTTAAACCTTGATTTTTATGCACGAATTCATGAAACTAATCAAATAAAACCTAACAATACATGAACAGGCTACTGTCCTATATCTAATGCACGAATTTATACATGAAAAAGATTATAATTTGTCATCCAAAATTTCCATGCCTTCAAAGTTTGTAAACAAAGAATAAAACTAAATTTGACAACCATAAAAACATACAACCTTCATAGATAAAGTATCGTAAAATCATAGAAAAATAAAGAAGCCATGAGAAGATGGAGCACGCCTTGAAGAAACCATTAAAGAAAATTCGGCAAGGGTGTGGGATAGATTTACATGATGGTGGTGGTTTGGCTAACTATTCTCTGTATATGATTTATGGTGAGGCTTTGGAAGAGCTTTAGGCTTGTGTATGCGGGAGATAAATCATGATTTTTCTGGTGCAAAGTCGTGCCTTTTATAGAGAGAAAGGCTACCATAAATCGCCAGGAAATCCTTGTGCAAAACCAGTAAGGAATCCTTGTTGTATCCGGTTTTGGTTTTCCTTCCTTTCATTGTTCTTCTAGACTTTTCTGTCTGATTTTCTTTATGGATCACAGCTTCATGGACTCGTTAATGGGCTCAGTTAATTCCTTGATGGATACATGGTCCATAGATGCAGCTGCAAGCCTCCTTAGTTGAACCAAGAAACATTCTCCTAGAACTGGAAACATGCTTTCCTTTTTCTAGTCGGATTAGGGAACTTCTTCTTTCCATATTTTGCACTTCTCTTTGGCTTGACTGGATCCGCTAACCTTCATTAAGCTTGGAAATTCTCAATTGATGCATTCGGTTGCCCTTTAGACGCTCAAATACAGAAAAGTGTGAAAACGGGCATTAGGTTCCTCTTCTCGGCAGGGCAGTGACCTTCCGGCATTGCGACTAGCATAACTTTCTCCTTAAGATAGCTATTGATGTGATTCTAAATTTTTTAGAAACTAGACTCATAAATCTTTCTGTAAATATATAGCACGCCTTCTAGTTATTCCTTGTGGTCCGTCTTGTAGAATTTCTGGAAGTTGAGTGATGTGCCCAGGAAAGTCCTGGAACTTGCTGGATCTGAATTTGCATACCATTTTTCGTCAGCTTCTTTTGCTCCAATTTCTCTAACTCCCTTTATTGCTCAATCCTTAACATGTCTACTACTCATAAGAGAAGAAAATTCCATCAAAATCATCATGGAAGCTTTACAGAATCAACGAAACATTTAGATACTCCGATTTTTAGCACTTTGTCAATTTTCTGTAAATTTCCAACATTTAAACATATTTTCATTATAACTATGCCAAAAAATCATGATACTATATTATGACTCGATTCTACATAAATAAGGGTTAAAGAAAAGTATAAATGAAGGTATAACATATTAAGAACGTTGCATTTTATGCTCCTATCAAGCCCTCGTGAAAACAACACACAAAAAGTATCTAAGCGCCTACTCAATCTATGTTTATTTTCGGCCAAGTGAGACTAATGCCCTACACATTGCAATTGCATAAAATATCAACCTTTAAGGCACATGAATTTAAAGCATAAACTAAGACGAATTCAAAACCAAATTAACATGCTTGCCGATTACCTAGTTACTATCTTGTTACATATTTTCCTTACTCTTTAACATGCAATCTGAATTTTATCTTTCATAAATTTAATGAATAGCTTAAAAACGTTTTGAACATGCAAATTATAAAACCAAAACTCAATCCGAAATATACATAGACATACAATTCGAAACCAAAAATACATGCAAGTTTCATAGACAAAACCTAACATAATTACATACAACAAATTGCTAAACTGAAAGTAGGGAGTAGATCACACTTTGTAGACACCTTTGGAGCTTCGACTTGTGTTGATCGGATAATGATGATGATGGCACGGTTAGGGTTTTTTTGGTGAAGGTGGAGATGTGTTTCGGCTAGCTATTCTATGTAGGATTTTTGGAAAACTTTGGCTTGTATTTTGTGCTAGGATGTGACAGTTTTTTTGTAGGATATTCGGCCTCTATATATAGGGAAAAGCTGTGCCAAAACCGGCAACAATAAGAAGAACAAAACCTAAACCGAGTTGGTTTAGGATTCTTGTCGGCCAAGCCTTGATCTTCTAGACTATTCTTGTCCGATTTCTTCATGGAGCACAACCTTCTTGGACTCCTTGATGGATCAACAATATTGTTTGATGGATAAATGTCCAAAAGGATCAGCTGCAATTCCCCTAGCTAGACCGAGAACACAATTCCTCTAGAACCGGCAGATTTGATACTTTCTCCTATCCAAGCTAGGAAATCTCTTTTCTTCATCTTTTTCACTTCTTTTTGGCTTGGCTGAATCCTCTAATCTTCATTAAGCTTGGAAACTCTCACTTGGTGCATTCGGTTCCCCTTTAGATGCACAAATGCAGAAAATCCTGAAAAGAGGCAGTAGGTTCTTCTTCTCGGCAGGACAGTGACCTCTTGGCATTCCGACTGGCATAACTTTCTCTTTAGGATAGCTATTGATACGATTCCAAGTTCTGTAGAAACTAGACTCATAGAGCTTTCTATGCATATAAGGCACGCCTTTTAGTTCCTAGAGAATATTTGGAAGTTGAGTGATGTGCCCAGAAAATTCCTAGAACTTGCTGAATCCGAATTTGCATAGCAAATCTCGGTAGCTTCTTTAGCTCCAATTACTCTAACTCTTTCTATTGGTCAATCATCAATGTATGTACTGCTCATAAGAGAAGATAAACCCATCAAAAGCAACATGAAAGTTTTACAAAATCAACGAAATATTTAGAGACTTCGATTTTTGGCACTTTATCGATTTTCTGTAAATTTCCAACTTTTAAGTACATTTTTATATAAACTCTACCAAGTATTCATGACTTTACATTATGACTCGATTTTAAATAAATAAGGGTTAAAGCAAAGAATAAATAAGGGTAAAACATATTAAGAACGTCGCATTTTATGCTCCTATCATCTACTGTTTTTTTTGAAAACCAGGATAATTAATGGTTTTCATAAACAGTCATAATTTTCGGAAAGCTGCAAATTATCGACTGTATTTGTGTCATGGTATGTCTTGATTCTTGAAGACTTCTTACTGCTTTCTTCCAGGTATTATACTACCGTGGATTAATGTTCTTTTGTTGTATTAACTTTGATTCGGTGGATTTAATTTCTTGCTATATCATGATCTATCTACTTGTTGTTTTTAATAAAGTTAAATCATGTAGTTTATTCCAATTCTCTACTCCATAATTTATTTATACAGTTCCTCTGTTATAGACTCACGATGTAAGTAGTACGTGTTCATGAATTCTGTTTGTAGTTTGTTAATTTGAGAATATGTGTATATAATCATCTTGTCAGTTGACTGAAGATTGGAATTGCTGGTACAGTATATCATGATTAGATGTGGCCACAGGTTTATCCTCCATGACATCATTTACAATGAGAAATTAAGTAGAAGCTATGATTGCATGCCTCTAATAAATAGAGGATTTGTGCATAAGTAACAGGGTCCTTCAAGAGTTGAACAAGCCTCCACATTTGAGTTTGAAGTGGGGAATTTGTTTAGATAGTCCCTGGATAGTTTATTATTCCCATCACTAATTATGTATATGTAATTATGTGTATTGTATATGTAATTTGTTTGCTCTTGTCTTCTATTCCCTTTGTATATGTAATTATGTCTAATGCAAAGGCTGGACATGATGCAATGATCGTGGGCATATATACTGGAATGCAGGTATGTATTCTAATAAATTCAGCCTTCAAAATATAGGTATGTATTGATATGTTTTATGCACATAAGTTACAAGGTTCTATGACACAAGGATTTTGTTTGGCTTGCAATTTTATCAAGCTGCTCTCCCATATGTGTAATTTTGTCTGGAGAATTTTTATACTATTTGGTTTAGTGTTTAATTTATAGAGATTTTCTGAAGTTAAAGTGTTCAGTGCTGAAAAGTATTTTGTATTTTCAGAGCAGCAGTTTTGAGTTCAATTTTGATTAAGATCTAAGTTTTCGTTTGGCCTGAAATTTTGTGGAATTGTTCTCCCATGATTGTACAATTGATGTGAAGAATTTTGTGTTATTTGATAAAGTAATTGGCTCATACAAGTTTTTTTAAGTTAAGTGTTCAGAGCTGAAGTAATGTTATGTTTTGAAAATAGCTACTTTCCATACGAATTTGATGGAGATTTTGGACTCCCATTTATTTCTGGGGAATGTGTTGATATTCATGGCTTTTGTTTTTACACCACGTAAAGGGGCTGTCATATTTGCTAGCTAGCATTAGCGTGAGACACTACTTAAAAAGTCCTGGGAGGTTCTAACCCGAGCCTAAGAGGCTCATCTTTGTGGGTCGTCATATTTGCTAACTAGCATTAGCGTGGGATGTTACTTCAAGATCCTTAGAGGTTCCGACCTGAGCCTGAGAGACTCTTGTTTATGGTGTAACCACTTCCCCATTGTTTCATTTGTTGGACTGATGAGATTGGCCAATGAAACTTTCATTTACTTAATAAATTCCCGAATCAGCGGGCTTGGGTTTTAATATGGTCAATGGGATTTGTCGTGATATGTTATTAATCGGTTTTCAAAAGTATTTCTTCTTTTCTTCTTGAAAATATACACAAAATATTATTTGTTTATTTGATATATCAGCGGGGCTGATTTTTAAACACTATTTTTCTTAAACGTGTGACGTTTTATTGAAAGCATGCATTGTGATTTTTAAATATAAAAATAATGCGAAAGTAATATAATATTTTTATTCAAAGTATTATATGAATTATTTACTTTTATCCACTCACTCTAACATTTTTAATTTATTTTTTCCCTACGCCATTCGTTTTTAAATTGCCCAATGTGCAGACTAGTTTATTTGAGTTCCGCAAGGTTTCAGGGTTGTCCATTCTAAGATTGACATATCGATTTATCGATAGAGTTAGTCTTAAAGTGGATCCCGCAAGGCTTTATCCGGGTTTCAGGGTGAAATCCGGGGCGGGTCCTGACAGTTTGGTATCATTTGTGCTTGTATTATCGCCATGTGTGGGGATTTTCTAATCGTTCGGTGTTTACTGTTTCCTGTGGGAATTGCGGCTTTACAAGCAACATTAAATTTAAATTTAAATTTCAAGAACGAAATTTATAAAAAGGGTGAGATTGTAATACCCCATACATTTTAAAAAGTAAATTAATATATATGTGCAATTACAAATGACTAGTTATTAGAATTTGTATCGAGTCGAGATAAGCGGTGTTTGTCGGGAAGTATATTTGACCCATATAGATACCGAGAATGCTTGAAATATTAATTTACTTTTTGTCAGTAAAATGAAAGTCGAGATTTTCAAGGTCAATAGAAAATATATGGAAAACAAACTTTCGAGAATCTTTCCTAATCGCCTAAGTTCGATGACTTAGAAGTAGATATTAACTAAATTTATTAATAAAAATATAAATTAAAAGTTGAATTAATCTGGACCTTTAAATTGAAAGTGATGTTTTAATCTGGCTGTTAATTGGTAGTATATATGTATGTATGTATATATATATATATATATATATATATATACAGGCAGGATTTAGAGAGGGCATCCTCAAACTTGCTAATAGTGCGGATTTTTATTTTTGACCCACTTTTCGATCGAATTTTCTCATTTTCACTTTTCGATGACCTAGAAGTAGATATTAACTAAATTTATTAATAAAAATATAATTAAAAATTGAATTAATTTGGACTTTTAAATTGAAAGTGGTGTTTTAATCTGAACCGTAGTGTGTGTATATATATATATATATATATATGAAGGAACAGGGGAGGAAGGGGGGAGAAACCCAGAACCTTCGAGTTCTCTCTCTCGCTTTTTTCTTTTTTCCTCTGGAAGGGAGAGGTGGGGCATTTCACGGAGGTATTGAGACAAGGAATCCCACATAATTAGCATTGTTACCGTTAGACGGTTATGGTAACAATGGAATCCCACATAATTAGCATTGTTACCGTTAGACAGTTATGGTAACAATCTCTTGCTATCTTTGTATTTAGTTAGCTTCTTAGTTAATCCCTAAATTAGTGTATAAGGTCTGTATAAATATGTACAAGCATTGTATATGCAAGATAATATATTCAAGCATCAATCTTTTTATGGTATCAGAGCATTACGCTCTTGAAGACCTAAGACCCTAGAACCCTTGACAGGACCCGCCCCAGATACAACACTGTTATCCAGGATGAGTACTGCGAGGACCACTTTAAGGGAAGTTCTACCGAAAAAGAGAAAATTTCGGCATAACCTCTCTTTAAAATGGACAACCCACAACCTGTAAACAAATCACCAAACACTTCTAAAACATCTAACCTGACTCAAGGAGCCTCCTGCTCCCCCTTTTGACAAACAACTTCTCAAAAACACTGAACAAATAATTTAATTTCTCAAAGGTGCAAAAGTAAAGCACTAACACAACAACAATATGTCAGGTTACAACCAAAGACAAACATTTGAGATTTACAACAAAAACAAAGTATCAGAGCGACTAGACCATAACAATAATTTACAAGTAGGCTGATCTAACAACCTACAATTTTCTGACAGCGGAAGGAACTCTAGGTCTTGCCTCCTACTAGCACCGAACAGCTCTGCACACTGGGCAATTTAAAAACAAAAGGGCCCAGGGAAAGTAACTCAAAATATTAGCGTGAGTGGACAAAATCAATACACACATATATATATATATATATATATATATATATATATATATATGTAAATATAACAAAAGAGAATTTATTACTTTCCTTATTTTACATAAATAAAATCATGATGCATGCGTTAAAACAACCTTTCTCTTTATCACTCTCAATACAAAACTCCCCAGCCCCGCTGGTTCGAGAATTATAAAGTCATATAAAATATCAAAAGTCCCGAAAACCAGATATAAAGTATAACGGATAACTAGGTCAATCCCATTGACCAATAAATACCAATTAAATAAAAATAGGGGAATGTTAACCACCATAATCATAATGAGCCTCCAAGGCTAGGGTCAGAGTCTCTAAGACTCTCTATAGCGTCCCACGCTAAACCTCTACACCACACTCCGTCGACCACCGAGCGTGAATTTGACATATATGGTCAAGTCGTCACCTCGCGTGAGATGAGGTTAATAAGCTAGCTAGCAATAATCATAAACGGACCCTTATATGGTGAAAAATCCGAAATTAATTTAAAATACATTTCTCCTATGAAATCATAAAATAGTACGGTCCCCGACCGTATATCTAAGGCCCATAAATATAATCAAATTAAAGCATGGCCTCAAAGAACAAATGTAAAATCAACACCATTACTAAATCGCAATATCCAATAATTAAAATCGTATAGTCCACGGAAATCCCATTTCCGATTACATATAAATAAACATATAATTTCCATGATGTCAAGTTACTTTGTTTAATTTATAAACCATTTGAAAATCATTACCCAGAAATCATCCTTTCAAAAAAAAGTATTGTTTTTCGATACTCTAAAACATTTTCATATTAACTCCCACTTATATATAAACTTTCATAAAATCGGATAATTATGCATGCATCAAATTCAAAATAAAAGTCCACTCACAACGACTAAGTCGACCTCTGACTCGAGTCCTCCTCACGATGAGCCTCTCCTCGGCCTGTCAAAGAATATACTTAAAATCTCAGACTCGATAACAATTCAGAAACTCAAATCAAAATCGTCCTCACTCGTACGATTCCTCCGATTACACCCAATTATATATGAACATAGTCCATACATCGGCCTTCGTTCTCTCGCCGCCGCCACCGCCGTAGCAGCGGCAGCCGCACCGCCGCCGCTGCCATAGCAGCGGCAGCTCCGCCTAGGCCCAATTCACCTCAAACATCAACCCAAGTGCCTCTCCCCTCTCTCTCCGCCGCCCTCCTCCGCTGCAGCCGCCGCACATGGCGGCTGTCCTGGCGGCCCTTCCTCCCACATCACCAAAATTCACCAAAACACTCAAATAAACTTCCAATTTCACCAATACAGCTCCTAACAACACCACAAATCCGAAACCAACCTCCCAAAACACAAACTCAACCAAAATCAACAAAAACTTCATAAACCCTAAAAATTTCAAATCTTGAAATCTCCTTACCCAAGTCGAATTGGTCTAATTCCTTTGGTGGAATTGCTACCCACCCCGTGCCCAAGCTTTCCCCCTTCAATTCAGGCCAAGAGGTGGCCGGCCAAGGGACTTTTCAATCACCACAAGGAGAGGGTTTCCGGCCTTTTCTCAGCCGCCGCCGGGCCGCAGCTGCCGGAAGGAGGAGGAGGCTGGAGCTCGCCGTCCGGCGCCGGTGGGGGTCGAGGTGGTGGCCAGACGCACAGTGGGTGGTGATGGTGGTAGCTTGGGCAGAAGGAAGAGAAAGAAAAGAGGAAGAGAAGAAAGAAACGGGGAAGAAGAGAGAGAGAAGGAAAAAAAAAAAAAAGGAGTGTTTCCAAAAAGGGAAACATTCCTCCTCTTATACTATGCCCAATTCGGAAAGAATTTAGTTTCCGACACAACCTTTTAATTTTCTTCGACGAAACGAAACTCACCCAACGATTTAATTTAACGTTTTCTCCCACTCGTCTCAAACAATTTATGCTCAACCACCAAAATGAATCAATACTTAAGAGCGTAATATTTAAATGAAATTACTCAAAATTTAGACAGGGTTCGGGACGTATCAACCCTAGATTTCAAAACACAAATACCCCATGGCAAGAGACGAGGAACTACCAAAGCTTGAATCTGGAGGTAGCCACTCCTCCCAAGCAATAGTTCCTGAGCCATGGGAGAAACCAAGACACCCGCTATATCTCCACCATTTAGATCAACCTGGTCCTTGTAACACAGCCACTGGTGGAGGACAATTACAACGACTGGTCACAGTCTATGTCCATGGCCCTTATGATCAAAAATAAGATGGGTCTGATTGATGGGACTGTGAAACGTCCGATTGAGAATGAAAACGAACAACAGCAATGGGATCGGTGTGACACCCTGGTCAAGACTTGGCTACTAAGCGCCACATCAAAGGAAATTTCGAAAAGTGTCATGCACTGCAAGCATGCTGCAAGTATTTGGTCTGAACTTAAGGAAAGGTTCTCTCATACTAACACAGTGCAATTGTTCTATATAGAGAATGCCATAAGAGACTGTCAGCAGGATTCGAGTTCTGTGACTACCTTCTTCAATAAATTGAAGGGGTTATGGGATGAGAAAGACTCGTTGTGTGCATTCCCTACCTGCACATGTGATGCGGCTCCTGAGGTCAAGGCCTACATGGACATGCAAAAGACCATGCAAAAGACCATGCAATTCCTGATCCCCATCTGAATGAGAGTTTCGGGGCACTTCGAAGTAATGTGATAACTCTAGATCCTCTTCCTGCTGTAAACAGAGTGTATGTCATGGCGTTACGTCATGAGAAGCAAGCAGACACATCGAATGGGAAGGCACCTGCCCCTGTCGAAGCTTCTGCTTTCCATGTGAAGAAATTCAACAAACAACCAACAAAGTTTGAAGGAGAGAAACGATGTGAGATATGCAACTACACCAACCATAGCACCAAGAATTGTCGTGCACACATCAAGTGCACCTACTGCGGTGGACAAGGGCACACTCAAGAAAACTGCCGGAGAAAGAGAAATGCAAGAATTAATCAGGCTTCCTCATCCAATGAGGACATGAGTGACTTTCCACTTTCAAAGAGTGAATGTCACCAGATGATGGCGCTCCTGATGAACAAAATCAAAAATGGAGGGAGTCAAACTGATAGGGACCAGCTGCTAGAGATGATGAACACGGTCAAGCAATCTGCTGTGAATGTGGTTGGTAACAATCCTAACTATGAGGAGCTTTCAGGTAAAGCAAAGAAATATTCTAAGAATGCGTCATGGATTCTAGACAGTGGTGCTAGTGATCACATAGCCTGTGATATTGCATGTTTATCTACCTATAAGCCTGTGAATAATCACCTCGTGAAACTACCAAACAGCTCAACATTGCGAGTATCACATGTTGGAACCGTGAGATTTAGCTCCCAATTCATCCTCCACAACGTCCTTTATGTCCCTTTGTTTTACCTGAACATCATTTCTATAAGCAAACTTTCCCATGATTCATTTTATATCACCATTTTTCTAAGACAAGTTTGTTTCATTCAGGACCTACAATCGGGGAAGATGATTGGAACGGGAGCTGAGGATGCAGGACTATACTACCTCAAATTGCCACAGGAAGGAACATGCAATGTGGTACTAATTCAACCATCTGACTTGTGGCACGAAAGACTTGGGCACCTTTCTAGCAAAGTTTTCAATTCCTTTCCCTTTCTTGCAAATAAACCTTGCACTGCAAGTAACTGTCGTATCTGCCGTTTGGCTAAGCTTACAAAACAACCTTTCCCTTTGAGGTATTACTTCAAGTGTTTGCTTTTTTGAATTGATCCATGTCGACATATGGGGGGGCTATCATGTTCCCACCATATCTAAGGCAAAATACTTTCTCACCATAGTCGATGATCATTCCCGCAACACTTGGGTTTATCTTATGAAACATAAGTCCGAAGCAAGACAACTCCTCATAAACTTCATCATCCTTGTTGAAAACCAATTTGGGAAACGAGTTAAGACAGTTTGGAATGATAATGGCCCTGAGTTTAAATGCTTAGATTTCTACTCCACTAAAGGTATAACACACCAAACCAGCTGCATCAATACACCTCAGCAAAATGGGATAGCCGAGCGCAAACATAGACACCTATTGAATGTTGCTCATGCTCTCCTCTTCCAAGCTAAACTTCCAAAAGAATTCTGGGGTGAAGCCATCCTCACAGCCGCCTATTTGATCAATCGAACTCCCACACCACTTCTAAAGGGAAAAACTCCTTTTGAGAAGCTTTTTGCCAAAGAACCAAACTACTCTCATCTTAAAGTGTTCGGTTGTCGATGTTTCACTTCCACACATCCTCTCAAACCTACCAAGTTCGATCCAAGGTCAAAAGAGTGTACCTTCATAGGCTATCCTTATGGACAGAAGGGATATCGAGTCTTTAGTTTGGATGATCAAAAGATCCTAGTATCACAGGATGTTGTTTTCCATGAGAATGAGTTTCCCTATCAGGAAGATACTTCCCATTCCTTACCATTCAATTTTGGAGATTCCATTCCTTCCCAATATACTTTTCCATCCCCAACACCATCTCCATTTCTTGCTGATACAATCGCATCTTCATCCATAACTTCCGCTGTCATTCCTACCCAACCCTCTCTCCTCAATGACATTCCACACTCAAACTCAAACTCTAGCCAGACTGACCAACTAGGAACAGAAACAAACACCGCATTAACTACAAACCCTAACCCTGTTGTCTCCGACACCACTTCACCACATCTCATTCCACCGGAACCTAGGCATGGTAGACGTGCCACAAAGGTCCCTACCACATTGCAGGGCTTCCATATTGAGGCAGTACTTCTCTCGCGCCCTGACCAGTCATCTTCCACGAACGAGGTTGCACCATCAGGTACCACACACCCCATCTCTAATGTTTTATCTTATGCTAATCTCTCCTCTAGTCACAAAGCTTTTACAGTCAACATCACCCTAGAGAAGGAACCCCGTAGCTTTTCACAAGCAATGTTGGATCCGAAATGGTGCCAAGCCATGAATGAAGAGATTGAGGCTCTCCAGCGAAACAACACCTGGAGTTTGGTGCGCTTACCAGCCAATAAGAAGCCTATTGGCTGCAAGTGGGTGTATAAGATCAAACACAAGCCTGATGGAACGGTGGAGCGATACAAGGCACGGCTAGTAGCCAAAGGGTATAGCCAGGTGGAAGGTATCGATTACAGGGAAACATTCGCGCCTGTGGCTAAATTGACCACAGTCCGTGTCCTCCTCAGTTTAGCCTCCATCCAAGGCTGGCACTTACACCAGCTGGATGTGAATAATGCGTTCCTCAATGGTGATCTCTATGAAAAGGTGTATATGCAGTTGCCTCCTGGATATGGCCGCAAGGGGGAGCAACGAGTCTGTCACTTACACAAGTCACTATATGGATTAAAGCAAGCCTCACGGCAGTGGTTCTTGAAGCTCACCACAGCCCTTCAAGATGCAGGATTTCGGCAATCTTGGTCTGATTATTCACTGTTCGTTTTTGGATCACGTGGTAGTTTCACCGCATTATTGGTGTATGTTGATGATGTTATACTTGCAGGCAATAACATTCAGCACATTGAGGCAACCAAGCAGCTTCTTGGGAAACAATTTAAGCTCAAAGATATGGGGAAGTTAAAATATTTCCTTAGGATCGAAGTGGCTAGGTCAAGGGCAGGAATAGTTCTAAGCCAAAGAAAGTATGCCTTAGAAGTGCTTGAGGACTCAGGATTTCTTGGTTGCAGACCTACAAAGTTTCCAGTGGAACAGAATTTATCATTGACCAAGGATGAAGGGAGTTTGATTCATGATGCTTCCCAATACAGGAGACTTGTGGGAAGACTCATCTATTTGACAATCACCAGGCCTGACCTTGTTTACGCAGTGCACATCTTGAGTCAGTTCATGGAGAAGCCAAGACAGCCCCACTTGGAGGCAGCATACAAGGTGCTGCGTTATATAAAGTCTACTCCTGGACAAGGCATTTTGTTACCCTCTACAGGCTCACTAGAGCTCAGAGCCTATTGTGACGCAGATTGGGCAAGATGCAGGGATACGAGGCGTTCAATAACAGGTTACTGCATCTTCCTTGGGAATGCTTTGATATCTTGGAAGACTAAGAAGCAAGGGACAGTGTCAAGATCAACTGCTGAGGCTGAGTACCGATCCATGGCCACAACATGTTGTGAAATCACATGGCTGCTCAACGTACTGAAGGATTTGAACGTCGATCACCAGGCTGCGGTAAAGCTTTTCTGTGATAACCAGGCAGCTATCCATATTGCGTCAAATCCAGTATTCCATGAAAAGACAAAACACATTGACATAGATTGTCATGTGGTTCGTGAGAAAGTGCAGAGAGGCATCATTAAAACCTCTCATGTCCGAACACATGAACAACCAGCTGACTTGTTCACCAAGCCTTTGAGTTCACAGCAGTTCACAGTGTTCTTACGCAAGTTGGGTTTGATTAACATCCACTCCAACTTGAGGGGGAGTATTGAGACAAGGAATCCCACATAATTAGCATTGTTACCGTTAGACGGTTATGGTAACAATGGAACCCCACATAATTAGCATTGTTACCGTTAGACGGTTATGGTAACAATCTTTTGCTATCTTTGTATTTAGTTAGCTTCTTAGTTAATCCCTAAATTAGTGTATAAGGTCTGTATAAATATGTACAAGCATTGTATATGCAAGATAATACATTCAAGCATCAATCTTTTTAGGAGGTTTGGTGGCGTTCTGACGGTGACCCATCTCCTATCTCCTCGACTACTCGTCGTCAAAGCTCGACGGAGCTCGTTTCTTTGGTCCATGGGTTGGATCCTTAGTTATGGTTAGATTCTTTCACCTCAGGTATTTGAATTATATTTGAAAAGTTAGATTTTTTTGTTGTGTTTTGGGATGTTATAATTAACATGTCCAATATCCGTTTCTGGTTGGTCGTCTATGATCTCACCTCTTCTACACACACTCTCTCTCTCTCTACCACCGTGACTAGTTGAGACGAAAGGACAACGTCGTTTGCAGCAGCAACACGGAGAAAGGGGAAGATGAGGAAATTCATTTGGCCCGAAGTTCCTGTATTTTATGCAGAGATGATTATGAAAGAGGTTAGGAACTATAGGAACTAATACAATTCAAATGGAGGGGAAGATACATTGAAGAAGACGATGTAATTTTTTTAATTTTTTTTTATTATTATTATTTTTTTAGAATGAGATGACACCGTTTGTAAAATCTCAAATTTTTTATTTCAGCCAATCATCTATGATCACTAATTAACCATCCTCATAGTCTTTTTGATACAAGTTATTTCTATGAATATATATATATATATATTTTTTTGGTTTTTTGGTAGTGGAGGATAGAATCGATCGAGAAATCCGAACAGGTTCGACGGAAAAAATGAGACGAACTTTTTTTTTTGGGTTTTTGGATGAAAAGGAGGGCAGAGTAACACTGCACCGCAGTTATTTCTATGAATTTTGCTTTAAGTGGAGCTAATTTTGTATTTAGACTTTCATTATTTTGTATTCAAAGTTCTTTTCTTCTTTTATTTTTTTTCGTTCATTTGAAGATTACTTACGTAAAAAATGGATATGGAAAATGTTGTTTCGCATAGTAGAAAGAAAAAAACATATTAAGGGCTACTGAAGGTTAATATTTAGGTAACTAAGGATCAGTAATTTATTATCGGGTGTTACAAGGTGTCAATAGTATAATAATATGAGTTATTGGGGGTCAATATTTGGGTCACTAGGGGTTAGTATTTGGGATTACTAAGGTTTAGTAATTTATTATCGGGTGTTATTGGGGGGTCAGTATTTGAGTCACTGTGGGTCAATTTTTTTATTATCGGGTGTTAGTAGGGGTCAGTAAATCATATAATACAGTTTACTACCCCCTTAACCTTCGACGGGGGTCGAGTTTGGTTACAGGAATGTCCGACGAGATACCGGTGATAGCAGGTAAAAAATCAAGCAAGATTTCGGGGACATAAAAAATCCAGCATCTGGTGATCATAGTTTGTTGGCTGACGATCGGTGACAAGATTCCCTTATGCATGTGTTTATAAGAGTTGGAGGTAAAATAGTCATAAATTGTTAGGTTTTAATGAAGATGTGTTTAATTGGACAATATGTGTAGTTACCTTGTGTTCAATTGAGCAATATTTTAGAGTGGTCAGTTTGGGCACAAAAACCCTTAAATTTGTATCAAATGGTCATTTTCCCAAATTAAAACCAACATATAGTGTAACGGCATTCATATATTTTCATAATAATTTTGGTTAACAAACTCTCTTCTCTTATCAATAGTATAGATTAAAGATTTACGTTACATTAGACAAAACTGAAAATTTTGACAGAAATGACAATTACCGAGTATGAGTTTTTGAGGTAGGATACGGAGTATGACAATGAATGTGGCAAAGCAGTCGAGGAAAAAGTACAAAATTCAATTTTTTTTTTTTTTGAGTAACTACAAAATTATGAATTTAATTTCTTTTGAGTAACTAAAATCAATTTTTGAGAAAATAAAACATCATTTGATTGTTGCTTTGAAGTGCGAGTTCTAACAAGACTGACAAAACCCTCTCAGTCCTAGTACAATCCTTTAAGTAGGACGAGCTTCCATATTCCGATTATCCATTCCACTCATTCCCCTCCTTTTAGCTGTTTCTTCTTATTTCTGCGGTCATCTCTCAACCCTGTCAGGGATAACAATATCAACAACCATGCATCGCTCCAAAACAATTCATAGGAAGCATAACACCCCCACCCCAAAGACAGATGGAGATCAATTAAAAACAAAGGAATGAAAGGCATACGTTTTTTCTCCTCTTTCCGTTTCCTCCTTAGGCTCTCCATATTCCTTCGTTTTTGTGCTGCCTCTTTCACATCTATGTGCACCTGCAAGAGAAAGTATGAAACATGAGAACTTGATGAAACGGGAAAATATCAAATAAGAAATAAAAAGAAGCAAGATTCTCCAGTTTTCATGGTTTTTAACATCACTTGAGAATACGATGAGTTGTGCAGCATCACCGTTCTATTATTATTGTCAGAAAAAGGTGAGTTATATAGCATTACCATTCTATAATATTTCACCAAAAACAGGACCGTTCCCTGTTATGAAACATATCTAAAACATTTGAAGAATTACAATGGTATATAAAGATGCTTGCAAGTTTAACTATACATCATAAAAGTATCAGAATCTTCTTCTTTTAGGAATTGCTTGCAGACAAGAAAACGTTCAGACTCAAAACATAGGGAAGGGGTAGAGCTTAACACTACCTCATGCCCAGAACTCCGAAGTGCTTGGAGTGGTTCGACACAATTCTGACCAATAACTACCATTTTACTTCTTTTTCCTGGGTTGCTGCTATCGCCTAGTTTTTGCTTCGCCAATTCTTCAAATTGATGTTGCACCAGAGGTGTAATACCGGACTAAAAAGACAATAACAGAAATGAGTCATGCAGTCAAAAACTAATGTTAGTAATGACTAATGGGCATAAAACATTCCATCAAATGAAATAAAAGGAAAAGTTAAACAAAATAAATGGTGAAACATTATTCCACAGTATAATAATTACCTCTCCAAATTATCCAACTTTCAAGCCATACTCTTTTTTATTATTTATTGAAAACTTATAAGCGCGATATGCCTATTGAAATTGTTTTCCTCCAATTAACAGTACTACTGTGGCTTTTAGAAAGATAAAAATTTGAAGAAGATTGTGAATTGTTTACCCCAGTCAAATAACGATGTGAAAATGACTTCGGTTGTAATGGACGTGAAAGCAACATCTTCAGTTCCTGGTTTTCAACATAAAGTTCGATCAGCTCAAAATGTCTCAAATCAGTCAAATGCATATCTACCAATCCTAAGATGCACTTCCATTAAGGGAGAGAATATCCAACCTGCTGTAGTTTTATTAAATTCAAAGAGCTGGCTTTCTTTTGCTTATAATTCTTAACTCTATCTTCTTCATCCTCATCACTGTCGATAACCAATTCAACCAACTCTGCATTTCTTTCATACCAGCTTTTCTTTGCTTTGTCCTGCCAAAGGAAAGAAAGCCATCACTTCTATTGTAAAAAAAGAAAGCTATCTACAAAAGCAAACTGAAACATACTCCAGCTCATCCTTTGAAAGCCTTATATCACACAAGTGGGGAATCAATGATCAACACAACAAATAATGGTGTCTTAATACGAGACTACTAGTAATTTGTAAATCAAGTATAACTGGGAGGCAAAAAGAGACATGTAGTAATCTGAACGCATAAGTTTTATTTGATAAGGAAAAAGGACAAAATAAAATATATAATTACAGATTAAGAACTTCCAATTAAAGTTAGGATTATAGAACAATAAAGTAAGACACATATAAAAAACTCAAATTCAAAATGTTAGGATGGTATCAGTTATACTCATAATGAAACCCGAGACTTTATGCCAATTGTACAAGAGCTAACATTTAGAAGGGGTAACTCGAGAGCCCACAGAGTTCATTTGGATAGACAGATACACTTGATTTGCATAAAATAATAGACGCCCAAATAGACCTCTGCCAAGCCACAATTCATATTCATATACAGTGCATCAGATTTATAATATAACTGAATAGTATGATGAACAGTTAAGCAAATTAAGTTATGGGTGCTTATAAATGTACCCAGCAAATATCTTAGTATACCCAGTAACAATAATTTTATCTCTTTTAACAAATATATATATATATATATATATATTTTTTTTTAATTTATCTCTTATTTCCAGTATTACCATTCAAACAACATCATTTTGCTATCTGTATACTAAAGAGACAACCACATTTAACAAAGAAAGCCGACAACTCTTCTGCATCTCCTGCCTCTCCGTCCTCTTTCCATTAACATTTGTTCTTAACCTCTCCATCTATACTTTAAACTTCGTTTCTTTTAGTGGTGCAGCAAGATGAAAGGAAAAAAAAAACAAGTTAACCAGGTTCTGGTGCCTACAAGTCAAGTTGAATTCCTCCATCTTCATCTTGATCAAGTTCTACTTTCATATAATATTGATTAATTCTTCTAATTGATATATACTCATATATTTAGCCTAACCAATCAATTGGAGATCCTTAAAATTTCAGAAGTTTAACAAGTTGCAGTAGATAACACAAGCCTCCTTTTTTCTCAATGAAGGTGAGATAACCCACCCAATCCATCTCTGAGAAGATAGAAGAAGGTTTTGTCAATAAAACGATTGACAATGAGTCTGTCTAGAGGTCAAATCGGAATCTGGGGAGAGATGGAACACGACACTTACGAAGGCAAAGAGTTCTTTCCTTTTTCCTTTCTTACTGAGTGTAATAAGGGGTAGAATTGAAAAGTTACGAATAAAAATAATGACGCTGGGTATATTTAGATATTTACTGGGTACAAATAGCAACAACCTTAAATTATACACTATAATGAAGTTAGGGCCCAGCTCAGGCCTATGGCCATTCAATTTTTTGGGCCCCATCCGGATGAGACAATCTTAAGTTTTTTAACAAACGCAAAGAGAAAGTTGATCCTAATAGGGCCTCAGATGGTCCGTCCTAGCCTTCCAAACCTCTGGTCCTTTCACAGCCCAACAGTCACTTAAAGCACCACTAGCATTGCATTCCAATATTCTAAATTGATTGAATACCTGGGAATCGTTCCGCAGAATCTTGTCTATTTGGCGTGCAAGTGATAATTGTCTCATAACCTCTGGGAAGTATGAGTTCTCCAAAGGAAATCGTTGAAAACTTACCTAGAAGTTGAAAACAAGACATTAAGGACAAAGTGAGCACCAAAACTGGAAATATTAAGTTTGCAGTTAATATCTTCAAAGTATGACCACAATAATATAGCACTTTTAAGAAAGCTTATTTATAACTGTGACCTTAGAAAATGATTTGCACAATGAAGCAAATTTAGAGGTCTCATTTGGTGCGATTAGTGCAATGCTACACCCATCAGCAGTGGCTCTAGCAGTTCTACCACTTCTATGAACATAAACCTAGTAAAAGGGATAAAACACGTTTAGTTGGAACAGGTAATGGCCTCAGGAGAAAGAGAAAAAAACATGATAAATAGAATACAAATGTTTACTTCTGCTGAATGGGGAAGCTGGTAGTGAATAACAGTTCGAACACCAGGAATATCCAGGCCTCTTGCTGCAACATCAGTAGCCACAAGTTTACCATGTTCACTCCCTCGAAAACGGTCAATTGCCTACACACAGTACAATAAAAACATGAAGAACTAATTAAAACATATGAATAGATAAACATGCACAAACACACACACTAATACAAGCAATGAAAGAACTTTTTTATAGGACACGAACTTTAAAATGAATAATGAATAGTTTGTGGACTATAAGTACTCAGAAATTATCGTCCTAATAAACATCCAAGCCAACTACCAGGGATCTAGAGGTAGTAATTGTTAAAATAAAGTAACCATATCTACGCCTATCAAAATTTCATTCTCTTGATAAAAAATTTCCATCAAGATAGGCCCACACACTTGTGGTCAACTCATGTTAGGGTAACATTCTATACAAATTTTAGACTGAACTTAAGGCACAAACCAACAGAGAAACTGCTATTAAAGAAGAAAAAGAGAACAACAAGAGAGGCCTTTCCCATACTTACTCTACATCACTGGCATCATAATTTTCTTGTAATATGTATTTTTTTTTAATCTAATATGATACATCGACTCACCTCTGGTCAACAAATTTATTTGAAAGGTGGATTTTAAGTTTTCTTTCCAAATAACCATTCAAATACAACTGAATAAAAAATTCACAACAGCAAATATATTAAACTTCAAATATGTTGTGCCAATACGGCATATAAAATGAATTGATTGTAACAGAGTTGATGGGATTTTGTCATAAATGACTTTAGCACACATGGAATTCAATTACAGCTTATAATAGATTGCTTTCTTTAATAGGAAAATGAAAAAGCAAACCTTTAGACGCGCTCGCTGATGCATCTGAGCATGAAGTGTCAAAACATCTGTGCCAAGGATGCGCAGGAGCGATGTTATATGTCGTAAAGCTGCAATGGACGTACAGAATATGATTGTGCGCCCTTGCCCATGAACACTTAATATATAATACAAATAGGCATCTTTGTCTTCTTCCCTGCATCTGCAAAGTTACCATGATTAAGTAGAATTTCATTGGAAAGACCATTACCCAAATATGATATCACAGTGAGATGATAAGTACTTTTGAATGATTCATACAGCTGAACGCTATTTATGTTTTCAGTTACACGACTTCATGGGTAGACTGTAGTAAAAATAGAAAAACAGACTAATAGGCAGTTCACTCTAACTTAAATTTAAGCAGATTGACCTTATCAATCCTAGCAGTCACTCAACAAAAAGATATTACTTACGTAAGGCCTGATAAGAGTATCACAGATCCAGGTCTAAAATGCACAGTGGGATATGAATGTTACATTTATACAGCATCAACATATATGAAAGATTATTCTGCTATCTGCATACACTCATACAGTAAATCATTATATATGTCCGTTTGCGACGCATGTTCTAAGTCTAAATAGCCACTATTCATCATCTTGATTTCATATCAAATAGCTATTTACGTATCTGCGTCTGTCACACGAACACAGAGTTGGTACTCACAACTAAATGAGGAAATATAAAGTTCCAAACAGGTCAAGTTGGTAAAGAGTATTGAATGTTCTCATTAATTCTAAGATGCAGATAACTGATGAATAGAGGAAAGCACATACTCAATAAATGACTCTTCAAGCTTATTTGCCAAAATGGATGTATTTGTCAGATTAATGATTGCAACATTGTCTCTCATCCCTGCTCTCTCAGAGAGAGCTTCTATAGAATTCACCCCATCAGACATTGATTGCTTTGGTTTTACAGAACTACGCTTCAGCTTTTTTCGGAAATCAGCAGAAAGTGCTATTGTTGCAGATAAAACAAATGTTTGTCTCTTCTTCCTCTGGATGTTGGGCATGGAACCAGAATCTTGTGCATTTTCGGTATGTACAGAAGAACTATTCCTTGAAGGAAGCATGTCAATAATTGACTGCAATTCATGAAAATGGCTACTTTCTATCATCCGATCGGCCTCATCCAGCACAAAGAAAGACAATGAATGCAACTGCGAAAGCAAAGATGAAAAATAAGCACAAAGAGGTCAAGCGCTAGACCCTGCATATTATTTGTTGCATGGGAAAAATAAGCTTAAACTCTCACACTTGGTACCAAAATCACCATATTTTTTTACTTTTTGGCCCACTAGCAAGGGTATAACAAGGACACCCACTGCATATGAAGACAACTACATTCATACATATAAGCAAACATATATAGCATGCCCTGTTAGCATAGCAAAATAATAGCAACATGAAACAAATGACAGTTCAAGCTGTGCAGGCTCTGATAGGAAAATACTTGTGTCCATACCAATATGTATGTGTGCATCCATACTCTCTCTTATTTGCATATCTTGGGCAATGTTATCAATGATTTTAACCGTTCAAAAGTTGAATTAATCAATAAAGATCATCTTTGTAAAAATTCGGAATAAACTAAAATCGTTTGCTCATTCCATTGTATTCGATTGTATCAAACAAATGGACGGCTGATCATGAGACTCTCAACTTTCACTAGAACTGTTCATTTGTTTGATATAATCAAATGAGCAAACGATTTTGGTTTATTCTGAATTTTTACAGAGATGGTCTTTGTTGATTAATTCAACTTTTGAACGGTTAAAATTGTTGATAACATTGCCCAAAATATGCAAATAACAGAGAGTATGGACGCACACATACATATTGGTATGGACACAAGTATTTTCCGCTCTGATATAGTTGGTATCCCATTCAAATTATTGGTTTGTCTTATTAAAACTGTTCTTCAGATCTTTGGTAGTCACAAAATCTAAGCACATGAACAACTCTGGTCTAGACCTTATCATATGCAGAATACAATCAGCATGCAACTGTGAGCATAGGTAGCTAACCAGGAACTACAAATTGTAACATTTGAGAGTCCAACTCATAATGAAAAGCTACTACCAATCCAATATAAAGAGGCAGTTACTCCAAAGACCTCACTATCCAACAACAGGAAAGATGAATAGAAAGTGCACAGCATGAAACCAACCATTTTTTCTTTTTCAGAACAAGCAGCTTTAATTGTAACAAAAAGACGAAAGAAAACCTAATGGCTTGCATATAGACATGGAGAGAACGATATGAAAAAGCCAAATTTCTTATTATAATACGAGAATCTCCATCTACTAGTACTGAGATCTGACCTCAACTAGATGCTTTTCTCCTCCAGACATAAGTTCCCATAATCTTCCCGGAGTTCCAACAACAATCTCAGGTCTTGATCTAAGGAATCTCTCCTGCTTATCCGTTGACATACCTCCAACTATTGGAACCACTCTAATATCAGTATCCTTGGCAACTGCCTTAAGATGATCAGAGACCTGAAAAAGGAAGAAACGAAAATCCCGACACGATCTGGAATCAGACAAGTGTTACAAAAAACAAGTCTACAATCCATATGTTCCATATATTTTTAAAAAAAAGTTCAGCCATTTATGTTTAGTTTGATTGATGATTATTTGCAATAGTAAAGATTAGAATCTGATAATACTGCCATAACAACCAATAATTCCATTGTGTTCAAGCTCATATAATATGTGTACATAAGCGACAAACATATGCAAACAAGAAGTGCCTGAATAGAAGCTACTCGAAATGCCAGTTACATTACCTCAAGTGATAGTTCTCTTGTAGGAGTAATAACAAGGGTCCGTAAAAAACCTTTTGAAGTGACTTTTTGTGCTTCCTCACCGTTGTCTTCAAACACTTTAACAGCCTTTTCTCTTTCGTCCAACAGGCGTTGCAAAATCGGCAGACCAAAAGCTAAAGTTTTCCCAGATCCTGTTTCCGCAGCACCAACAACATCCTGTCATGAAAACGAATTAATTAACATTAAGGCAGAATAATTGTCACATGTCCAATACCTTATACAACAACCTTAACCAACCTTCCCTTGATGAGCAGCAGCAGGAATACAAGCTTTCTGGATGGCTGTTGGTTCTTTGAAGCCAAGCCTATATATCGATCGCATAATCAGGGAATGAAGTCTCAACTCATTCCATGCACAGTATTCATCCTCATCAACTTGCTCTTCTACTTCATACTTTCCATCTATAAAAATAAGCACCCATGCAGAAAGTGCCTTCTAAATTTTTTTGACAAATCCATAGAATGTAGAAATAGTCATATCATATGAACAGTGGTGGTAAGGAACCAAAACAGAAAATAAAAAATACTAACCAGCACCGGATTCCTCAGTTTTCTCCTCAACTCAACTGCCGTCACTATAATCATCATCCTCAATCTTCTGAAGTTCCTCCAACTTCTTCTTCTTCCTCTTATTCTTCTTCTTCTTGGTCTTCTCAGTCGTGTCTCTCTCATCCTTGTCCAATGTCTCTTCACCAATAACCTCCTCAACCAAGGCCTCACTTGCATCAACTTGATCATGCTTACGTTTCCTAGACCGTTTAGTTGGCTTAGACTTATCGTTTCTTAATCCGTTTTCTACTTCTAGTGCAGGAATTTCTAAGCCATAAGCAGCCTCATCAATCTCCTCAAGCATTAGAAAACCTACAGAGCAGTCAATTGAAAACTAAAATCAACTCTACCAAAGTACAAACCCTATTTCAGAATCCACTCCCATTTCTAAGAGCTAAAGCATGAAGTGAAAATTCATCAAAGTCGAAGCTATACATATGAATGGGAATAGGGATAAGAGTTAGGAACCTCCTTCGAGGCCGTTGAAGTGAGAGAAAGGATTGGCATCATCATTGTCACTAGGGAGAGGAACAGAGGAGGGGTTCCATGGCAGAGAATCCAACCGTTCCAGCTCTGCGTGTTGCTGTTGAATTTGTTTCTTCTTCGCTTTTCTCGTTGCTCCACGCGACAGAGGCTGCGGCACCGGCGTCGGCGTCATTGCTTTTTCCGGCGAACTGAGGATGAAAGAAACCCACAGAATCGATAACTTTATATTTGAGAGAGAGTAAGGGAGGCGCTCTTCTTGTGAGGTGGAGTAGAAGACGCTAGCAGTCTAGCCTATGTAATTTTCCAAGAAAGACCCTTGATATTTTGTATTCCAAGTCGGAATTGAGGGACAGGATCGTAACTCGAGTATAACCTTCATCTTCTTACAAAATGGTACCTTTTTTTTTTTCTCCTCTATTCTCTTCTCTTCTCTTCTTCTCATAAAAAACAAAAGATAATGATCGTTATATTGTTAACAGGCACGTCCAAGTACCAATCATATGGGTAGATACAAAGTGTGGACTAATAAGAAATACCCACAATTGCCAAATCTAGGCAGACAAGTAGTGAGAATAACAGATATAATATAATGGTAGAACATCTCAACAGAGATTATACACTGAATATCTCAAACTTCAAACCAATGTCAGATACAACCCTTCCAAAATTAACCACTGTTAAAAGTCACCTTACACAACAAATTAGAAGATGGAACTGTTACATTTCAGTACAAGTCAGATTTCCCCCAGATATATCTGCTCATCACTACTGCAAGATCCAATGATGGGCTCGTTGGGGTGGAAAACAGACTCATTGACGAACCCAGTGTGGCCCGGCAGCATAAACAAGATGCGTCGAGAAGTAGTATCTGATATGTAGACCATCCGATCAGAACTGCCGGCCGTGACCTTGCTTCCATCAGGTGACCAGCTGCATTTCAACAAATTCTTTTCAAAGTTGTGTTGGTGCCCTTCCATTATCTTGACACAACGATTCTGTGGTGCATATCCCAGATGCAGAGTTTGCAGTCCATTCCATTAGTCAGAAGATAAGAGCCATCAGGACTCAATGACATACCTGTTATCATATCTTGATGTCCTTGAAGTCCCAAACCTTAATATCATTGTCAATACCTCTTGTGAAGATTTTATCTGATGCATCCGAAAAGCTGACAGATGTGATTTGGTATTTATCAGGATATGTTTGTTGGAAAATGGTGAAAATCACCATTTATTTTAGAGTAAAAACCTAAAATGGTACCTGAACTATTGCGAAATGTACTTTTTGGTACCTGAGAATTTTTTTTACCCAAAATGGTACCTCAACTATTGCACCGTTACCAAATATAGTACCTCCGTTAGTTTTTCCGTTAAATCGATGACGTGGCATATATTCAGACTTTTTTGGCTCAATAAACTATGGCCAAAAAAATAATTTTGAAATTTATTTTATTATTATTACTAAACAAATTAAGTTTGTGTTATGTTTTGTATTTTTTTTTTTTTGTCAAGTTATGTTTTGTATTTCAAGATTTAGTTCATTTTTAATTTGCAGCAAAAATATATGTAACATAAAAAGAAGTGAGTGTTCTATTATAAATTAAACTAAGTGTTTAATTATAAAATTATGTAAATAGTAAAAATATAATAAATTCATAAATGCACTTTATTTATCTTTAATTTAGACAATTTGGTGGAAATTTATGAAAATCCAAAGAGTAAATATAAAATAAAATAAATAAAAAATCAAATTTTGGAAGAAAAACTAATTATTTTAGTGTATGGACCATTTTGCCCTTCCGAATACACGCCACATCATCAATTTAACGGAAAAACTAACGGATGTACTATATTTGGTAACGGTGCAATAGTTGAGGTACCATTTTAGGTAAAAAAAATTCTCAGGTACTTTTCGCAATAGTTCATGTACCATTTTAGGTTTTTACTCTTTATTTTAACCAATTTAGGCCAAGTTTGAGATTGCTTTCCAAGCTGCTTTTAGGGTCAAAAGTGATTCTGGGCCTAATCTTAAGTGTTTGGTAACAACCCATAAAACTGATTTTAGAAGAATTGATTCTCTTAAAAATGGATTTTGGAGAAGCATGGTAAGAGATGCTTTTGCGGGAATCAATTATATTTGTAACAAATAGTAATATTTGTTTTTTTCTTAGATTGTGATATACTAATCTAATTAAATCATAATTAATTATTTACTATGGTGTTAAGAAATCTCATGTAATATTGTGGATTAATTTTATAATTACATACAAAAGAAACAATTATTTATTTTAATATCAATTTATAACAATGACCTTTTTTGTCATTATACCCATCCAAAACAAATTTTACTTATAACTCACCAAATACACGAAATTATTTTTTGGTTCTCACAACACTTTTAAAAACAGTTTACTAAACAACTAAGTTGATTCTACTCACATCAGATTCAAAAGCAATTTTGCTCACAACATATTCAAAAACAATTCTACTCACAGCACAGCAATCCCAAACTGGGCCTTAATTTGAAGAATTTAAGTGGACGCATTTAATATTCGTTAATGATAAAATATGAATTTGTATTCTCTGAGGGTTACAAATTCATGTAATCATCTACTTAAATTGGTTATGGTGTGAATAAGAAATTGTCACCCAAAATGTGCTCACTACTTGAATTCTGGAATGTGTAACAACAGAACCCCTTTGAATTTTGTAACAGCAGATTCAATGAGATTAAATACTGTGACGACAGATTTAATGAGATTGAATTCTGTAACCACCGAATTCATTGTGTAACTGTTGTAACGTATGAAATGGAATTCATTGAGGAAATAGTTATGACATATGAATTATAATTCATTTATGAATTCATTATGTAACGTCTATAACTTATGATATGAAATTCATTTCTGAATTCATGGTAATTAAATTAGTAGCCTCATTACCCCCTATATAAAGAGCGACATATTCATTTATTCATAGAGTATCTAGAGTATCTAGAATCAACCAAAAACAATATCAGACAATCTCCCAAAACTCTCTCTCTCTCGTGTCGTTTCTTCTGGTGATAGATAGAAGGTATTAGTAGTTCGCAGGTGTTCTTCTAGCAGTTCAGCCACAAGACCTCGAAAAGTTGTTGTATCCTGGGAGACGAACACTAAAAAGTCATTTTGCACCAATAGAGGCGGCGTAATTGTCTTAAGGACAGTGTGTGACACACATGACTCGACTTTCTCAATCTATCTTGAAACTCCTTTGGTATTGGTTGAAGTTATCTTCATAATTTCTTATTTAATTCTAAAATTATATTTCTAATTTCAAGTTAATATATATTTCAATTTATATATGCGATATCTTACAATTATAGTTTACAATGTTTGGATGGCACCCCTCATACGCATATCCCATAGTTTGGCAGTTCCATCATCAGATCCACTGACAACAAGAGGTGGTCCTTGACGAGTCACCGAAGCGAGCATCAAGCAATAATAACCCTACAATCGTTAGTAGTATAGAATAAGTAGGGATCGTTCTAGCTGGGAATTAAGGGTACCTGAAACATGAGAATGTTAACACAAATATTCACAAATACATATGCACACAATTGTCACACTTATGTACATATATACATATTCACACGAAATCAAGGGGGATTGAGGTGAGGTTCGGCAGCAAGGGCTGCCCTAAAGCTAGGCAAGAAAATAAATTGCTGAAAATAAATCATAAATTACTATTTACAAGTTTGGTCGACATTCTTCCACAAAGCACTAACACGAAAGCAATCAAAATACTTAGCAAATTGACAAAACAAGACATACGGCAAGGGTACACAATATCCTAGATCCGACTTAGTTCCAACCTAATTAGCTCCTTATCGGTTCACTAATCGATTAAGACTCTCAAGTACTTCAAGATTAACTTATCGTCTAACCCTAAAGTTATACTAAACACATTTGAGAACACTTATCGTTGAAATCAAACATGCAAAGTAATTAGGCACAAGGTCTTTTTAGTCGGAAACATATCAATCAAGCAAGGCGTCACCACTTCTTGTTAACATGCATAGTCGTTTAAACCACTTTAGTCCTATCATGTTGACGGATATAAGATTAATACTCAAAACATATCGCGACTATGCTAAGTACCAATCTTTGAGGCACACGGATTTAAAGACTAAACCAATAACGAATTACTAGAATCAAAGTGAACATGCTTGCCGAATCCTACCCTATCAATTTACATCATATTTTCCTTACTTTTTAACATGCAATTTGTATTCTTACATCCAAATACCACTTAAAGATAAAGAAAACAAATTGAACATACAAATCATAAAACCAAATTTCACTCTAAACAATACATAGACATAGAGTTTGAAACCAAGAATTCATGCTAACTTCATATACAAAGTTTAACATAGCTACAACAAAAATTACATAACCAAGAGTAGGGAGTGGATCACACATTAGAAACCTTGGAGACTTCGTCTTGGTGTGGATCCGGTGGATGGTGGTGATCGGATGGAGGCTGCTGCTCGGCAGTGGTAGTGTCGACAGCAAAAGAACCAAGGTTCGGCAAGAACTTTGGGTGTGGTGGAGGTGGTTTTGGCTAAGGTTTTTGTGTAGGACTCTTGGGAAATTTAGGTAGAGCTTTGGCTAGATTTTTGCTTTGGAATGTGGCAAGTTTTTCTGTGTAAAAGTTGGCTATTTATAGAGGAAAAGCTAGGTATTGCCGGCAGCCCTATAGCATAAGGAAATCAGAAAACCAAGTGGATTAAGGATTTGAAACCTTCCTTTCATAGTTCAATTAGGTTTTCTTTTTCTGAATTTTATCTTCAAGGCTTGGGCTTCACAACTTCATGGACTTCTTGAATAATCTTTAGACTTCATTTGATAGGCTTTGATCCAGCAAAAATTATCCCAAACCTGCCGGCATGCATTGCCGGCAGCTTACAGTCCGTTCGGCAACCTTCTCCTGGCTTGACTAGGAGATGCAATTTTCTTCAATTTTTCTTCATTGCTTCAGCTAGGTGTCATCCTCTAACCTTCCTTAAGCTTGGACCATCATCACATATGCATTTGTACACCATTTGGTCCATCAAAAATAGAAATCGCAAAAAGGAGGCAGTAGGTTCCTGGAATCAGCAGAACAGACGTTGTTGTAGTAAATCTGGCTTATCTCCCTCCTCGGAGCTTCGATTGATGCGATTCTAAGTCTCAGATAAACTAGACACATAAAGCTTCCTCCATCTAAAAGGGTTTGATCAAATTCCTTGTGAAACGTCGAGAATGAATTTTTGAATTTCGGACACAGTCCCAGGAAAATTCCTGGAAGTCCCTGGTGATCTTTGCTCGGACTGCTAAGTTGCAGCCATCGTTTGGGTGACTTCTCGAACTCCGATTGATCTGAATTTGTGATACAAGACCTATTAGCAAGCCAATAACATACACACCAAATTTCAGCAAATTTGGAAAAGAATAAGTCAGTCAAACACAGCCCTCAAAATCTCGAAAACAACATATTTTACACTTTTTCCTCAGATTTCTATACTTAGTCGTTTTTCTGACAATTGAGCACATTTTTCCAAAACTCTTCCAAAATGACACTAAACTTATATTATGACTCTATCTTAGATAAATAAGGGTTAAACAAAGCATAAACGAGGGCATACGCATATAATATCGTCGCACATTGTGCTCCTATCAACTACCCCACACTTATCAACTACCCCGCACATTGTGCTCCTATCAACATCAATATGAACATATAAGAGCAAAAAGGTAAGCATGTAAACATGTTAAGCTAATCCAATACTCCTCACTAGGCATACTCTCTTCTTTTCTCTCGAAGCATGGTTATTCACTCATTAGTATATGCAAGTGAAAGATAATGAATTACAAAGAGTAACTTGCATATGTCAAAGAAACGAAAGCACTTTGTGAATTTTTATGGGAAAACCTCATATGATAACTATATGCACCAATGAACCAAAACCATATGCTTACTCTTGAGATAATCTCCACAAATCAAATTTAACCATCTTAAGAATCATGAAAAAGATCAATAAAAGGGTTGTAATGGGGCTGGGCTAAGAGGTATTCGAAATTTGGATAAGGAGGCTCAAAACGTCACCGTGGCCTTTGGCAAAGCTCAAATCTCCTCATGTCTTCTCACCAAGAGTCGGATTTTTTCTTGTTGGACCCATACTTCATTCTTTACTTCCCCAAGACATTCTGAATACGAACAAAGGTCGAAATTTACAATAATAGACCTTCACATACATGCATACTCCAAATTCACAACACTTTTCAAGATTAGACTTAGCAATTTTCTTTTGAAACCGTGCCTATACTTTTTCTTTTATTTCGGACTTGAGTTTTCTTTTTCTTCTATTCTGTCCGATTTCAATTTTTTTTTTCTCATAGGCACGGCTCACATACAATTTTTTTTCACAATTTTTAGCTAAGTCTACCCCACACTTGTTCTTTTTATTCACTTCATGCAAAAGCTCCTTCGAAAATCAAGCTTTGCCAAAACACAATGGTCAAGGCATCACTATACTAAGCTCATAGAAAGTGTTTAAGGGTGATGAAAGAAAAGGCTAATCGTAGGCTCAAAGGGGTTAACTAAGGTGTCCCACGACGGGCTCCAATAGGGCACATGCTTTATTTGGCTTTGGTGGTAAACCTAAATGATCTTTATTCAATCATATTCAAAATCAAGGTATTTTATGATATAAACGTTTCAAAAATCAACAAGAGTAAGTTCTAGCATACTAGAGTTCATTAAAAAGCTATGGCACATAGTCATCGAATAGTCAAAGAATTATGAGGTTTCATGCTTCCTACGAATCTATCGCATTTTATCTTTTTATCGCTCAAGAAGAAAGCAATTTGGCTCTAAAGCTCACATAGGTTATAATAGAAACAAACTAGCTAAAACATGCATGCTTCGTTAATCAACAAGTCCTACATGCTCCTACCAATGCACATAATCTATGAAACTCACAATTTTAAATTGTATGTACAACCATCATCTATGTATGCAAAGAGGAGAAAAACATCATTGACATATTAGGGGCATCCTAAGACTCAAAACTAACAATTTAAACACTCTATTTTTTTTTTTGTTACAATTTTCTGAAATTTTCTTTTCTATACTAAGCACACGAAAACATAAACGGAATACGTTATCCCACCCCAAATTTAGAAAATTACATTGCCCTAAATGTAAGCATAGAATCTATATCAACGAATTTCCTAAGCATGCAATAGTCTAACTTATACCAACATATCATCACAAATCAAAGAAAAAGAGAAGGGTTAAGAAATTTTAAACTCTCCGTGATTGCTCCTTCACTTTTCTTTGATCGAATTGGGTTGCCTCCCAATTAGCGCTTTGTGTTTATAGTCCGTAGCCTAGACTTTTCACCATGTGTCTTGTATGTGTGTTCATCCATGGTTGATGCTCGGCAGCTTGGGGGCAGCAGTCCTTTCTTTCGGTAGTTAGGCTGCTTGGCAGCTTTGTCCTCTTGACAGTGTGCTGCTCGACAGCAGCGTTAGCATGCAGGGGCAGCAGCAAGGCTGGCTGGGTAGGCTGCATGGTCAGCAGCATCTTCGGCGGCAGCAGCATTATTGGCAGCGTGAGCGCAAGCAATATCATGGCGTATCGGATTGTGCATCCGTATTCGTATCGAATTCGGTCCAAAGTAGCACAGGCGTATCGACATGCGTATCAGATACGGCTACCTGGTTAGATACATGTCAAAAAATTTCTTGGATACGGTACAAGACGGCTTGGCAGGACATGTGGATACGTCGACAGCTTGTGGGCAGTGTGCGCGCATAGGCTGCGTTGCAGCAGCTTGCTCGTCAGGATGATTGGTAGCGTGAGGCTGCAACTTGGCTGCGGCATGAGTAGGGGCAGTGTATCGGCAGGATGGTTTGTATGCTGTCCTTGGCAGGCAGGGCTGGCTGCAGGACAGAGGCAGGGGCAGCAGCCTGGCAGCTCGGCAGAATGTTTGGCAGCGTACACTTCCTCTTAAGGCTCGAATTTGGGTGTGTTCCAGTATCCTAATGCAAAAGTGTTATAAAGCAATTTGCAATGGACACACAGAGCTTTCCAACGGTATAAACTTTGCCTCAATCGGACCAGCAGAAGTACTCTTTGTTTGGATTTTTATCGGACCTATTGTTCTGCCCAGTTCTCTGGTCCGTCAGATTGACCTTGCTGTACTCAAATTGAAACTGGGAATGACTTGAGACTCCAAATTTACTTCTGTAAAATCCTACAGAAAGTAGACTCAGAGACCTTTCCAACGGCATATGGCTCACTTTCCCAGATTTTGTGAGCTGAAAACGGCAGCCATCCAAAGTCGACGGACTGCACTGCCCGATTTCTGTTTGGGCAGAACTTCCGTATTTCCTGCATTTTTCTTTCAAGTTCGACCTTCACACACACAAAACACATCAAAACGAACAAAAACAATAAACTAAAATGCACGGATATACAGATTCATACAAGCGACGGTTTCAATAAATTTTTCAAGGTTAGAAGAAGAAAATACAAGAGTTAGAACATTATGTTAGAGAGTTAGGATATATTAATATACGTTAGAGTTAGAGACACAGATTGTTAACAAACTTTACATCACAAATATTAACACACTTTAACATTCACATAAAACACGATTTTATAATCTCCGGCAACGGCGCCAAAAATTGACAAGTCACCGAAGCGAGCATCAAGCAATAATAACCCTACAATCGTTAATAGTATAGAATAAGTAGGGATCGTTCTAGCCTGGGATTAAGGGTACCTGAAACATGAGAATGTTAACACAAATATTCACAAATACATATGCACACAATTGTCACACTTATATACATATATACATATTCACACGAAATCAAGGGGGATTGAGGTGAGGTTCGGCAACAAGGGCTGCCTTAAAGCTAGGCAAGAAAATAAATTGCTGAAAAATAAATCCTAAATTACTATTTACAAGTTTGGTCGACATTCTTCCACAAAGCACTAACACGAAAGCAATCAAAATACTTAGCAAATTGACAAAACAAGACATACGGCAAGGGTACACAATATCCTAGATCCGACTTAGTTCCAACCTAATTAACTCCTTATCGGTTTACTAATCGATTAAGACTCTCAAGTACTTCAAGATTAACTTATCGTCTAACCCTAAAGTTATACTAAACACATTTGAGAACACTTATCGTTGAAATCAAACATGCAAAGTAATTAGGCACAAGGTCTTTTTAGTCGGAAACATATCAATCAAGCAAGGCGTCACCACTTCTTGTTAACATGTATAGTCGTTTAAACCACTCTAGTCCTATCATGTTGACGGATATAAGATTAATACTCAAAACATATCGTGACTATGCTAAGTACCAATCTTTGAGGCACACGGATTTAAAGACTAAACCAAGAACGAATTACTAGAATCAAAGTGAACATGCTTGCCGAATCCTACCCTATCAATTTACATCATATTTTCCTTACTTTTTAACATGCAATTTGTATTCTTACATCCAAATACCACTTAAAGATAAAGAAAACAAATTGAACATACAAATCATAAAACCAAATTTCACTCCAAACAATACATAGACATAGAGTTTGAAACCAAGAATTCATGCTAACTTCATAGACAAAGTTTAACATAGCTACAACAAAAATTACATAACCAAGAGTAGGAAGTGGATCACACATTAGAAACCTTGGAGACTTCGTCTTGGTGTGGATCCGGTGGATGGTGGTGATCGGATGGAGGCTGCTGCTCGGCAGTGGTAGTGTCGACAGCAAAAGAACCAAGGTTCGGCAAGAACTTTGGGTGTGGTGGAGGTGGTTTTGGCTAAGGTTTTTGTGTAGGACTCTTGGGAAATTTAGGTAGAGCTTTGGCTAGATTTTTGCTTTGGAATATGACAAGTTTTTCTGTGTAAAAGTTGGCTATTTATAGAGGAAAAGTTAGGTATTGCCGGCAGCCCTATAGCATAAGGAAATCAGAAAACCAAGTGGATTAAGGATTTGAAACCTTCCTTTCATAGTTCAATTATGTTTTCTTTTTCTGAATTTTTTCTTCAAGGCTTGGGCTTCACAACTTCATGGACTTCTTGAATAATCTTTGGACTTCATTTGATAGGCTTTGATCCAGAAAAAATTATCCCAAACCTGCCGGCATGCATTGCCGGCAGCTTAGCAGTCCGTTCGGCAACCTTCTCCTGGCTTGACTAGGAGATGCAATTTTCTTCAATTTTTCTTCATTGCTTCAGCTAGGTGTCATCATCTAACCTTCCTTAAGCTTGGACCATCATCACATATTCATTTGTACACCATTTGGTCCATCAAAAACAGAAATCGCAAAAAGGAGGCAGTAGGTTCCTGAAATCGGCAGAACAGACGTTGTTGTAGTAAATCCGGCTTATCTCCCTCCTCAGAGCTCCGATTGATGCGATTCCAAGTCTCAGATAAACTAGACACATAAAGCTTCCTCAATTTAAAAGGGTTTGATCAAATTAATTGTGAAACATCAGGAATGAATTTTTGAAGTTGGGACACAGTCCCAGGAAAATTCCTGGAAGTCCTTGATGATCTTTGCTCGGACTGCCAAGTTGCAGCCATCTTTTGGGTGACTTCCCGAACTCCGAATTATCTGAATTTTTGACATAAGACCCATTAGCAAGCCAATAACACTCACACCAAATTTCAGCAAATTTGGAAAAGAATAAATCAGTCAAACACAGCCCTCAAAATCTCGAAAACAACATATTTTACACTTTTTCCTCAGATTTCTATACTTGGTTGTTTTTCTGACAATTGAGCACATTTTTCCAAAACTCTACCAAAATGACACTAAACTTATATTATGACTCTATCTTAGATAAATAAGGGTTAAACAAAGCATAAACGAGGGCATACGCATATAATATCGTCGCACATTGTGCTCCTATCAGTCCTCTCCGAGCAGAATGACAAGAATTCACAAATAAAGAATGTTCTGCCATCTTTTAATTCTTTTTCCCGTTTGAACATCCCATGCCCCCACAGTTTTATCTGGACTGGCTGATACAATCTGAGACCCATCAGTTGTCCAGTGAAGATCCAACACTGCATGCTTGTGCCCCTTCAAAACCATGACACTAAAAGGAAAAAAACCTTAGGCGACGAAACTTAAAAAAATTCCTCGCCTAAGCTATCTTAGACGACGAAAAAACTTTCCTCACCTAAGAAAACATTTTCGTCGTCTAAGAACAGTCTTAGGCGACGAATTCATCTTTTCGTGGTCTAAGACAAAAGCCTACCGACGAAAATAATATTCGTCGTCCGTGCATTATCTTAGACCACGAAAAAATAAACTCGTCGCCTAAGATTTTTACTTAGGAGACGAAATATCAAAATTCGTCGCCTAAAAAAAATCTTAGACGACGAACTTTTTTTTCGTGGTCTAAGAAATGACAAGCACGACGATTATTTTTTTCGTCGGTAGGTTTTATTCTTAGACGACGAAACATATTTTTCGTCGCCTAAGTGTGAAACTTAGGCGACGAAACTTAATTTTCGTCGCCTAAGTGTAAAAGTTAGGTGACGAAAATATTAGTTTCGTCTCCTAAGTTTGGCTCTTAGGCGACGAAAAATTAAGTTTCGTCGCCTAAGTAAATCCATACTATAAAACCTGCACTCGTTTTCCAGATCGGGAACAGAGGCAAAAAACTGAAAATTTTTCCTCCCCTCAAATTTTTCCACCGATTTTCATTCATGGATGTGAAAAGCTTCAAATCGGGTCTTCCTAAGCCTTCTCCACTACTACCCATTGATTTTTAACTTGGTATGATCTCTTTATTCATCTTTTTCAACTATAATTTCAATTTTTTCCATTGAAATATTTCATTTTTGAGGTAGAGAATTATAGAAATATATATTGTTGTGTGTGTATATTGTGAGGTGATAGCTAGTATATATGTTGCTTTTGTTGATCCATACCTAGATATACTCAATTAAATTGTTGGTTTTTGTGAAATTAGTGAATTATATATATTAATTATATATTTTAATAATGCTTTAATTAATTTAATTAATAATTATAATTATTTGACGAAAATCATTGTTATATGATTTATAATTAGCGGTGAATAAAAGAATGTCATTCTTTTATTCACTGATATACATGCATTTATATATATCCCTAGAAATCCCGTTCGAGAATCATGGAGAGATTCTTGAATTGTCCCATTTTTGGACAGTTTGGGGGCAGAGGACATTGTTTCACAGTTTGTATAGGTCTTGTGTATTCGTTTGCGGTCGTGGGTATATATTTCGACGAGGTCTCCCATCACTGTTCCCCGAGTGCATACTAGGTGTATAGATATTCGTGCACTTGAGGAACTGTGGGCAGATGCTGCCGAAATTTTCCCACGACTGAAAACGAATACACAAGATCTACAAACTGTGAAACAAAGTCTTGTGCTCCTGAATGGGATTATTAGGACTCTAACCGGAGGCATAAGGTCGAGAAAAAACATGCATATAAATTGTTTATTTGTTAATTTGTGATTATTTATTGTTTGTCTTATATTAATTAATATATATAACAGGTGATCGATGGATAGAGATAGGAGTTGGATGCAGTACCCAAGACAGAGCGAAGAATACCATGAAGGAGTAGGAATTTTTATAAATTTTGTACGTGAACATGGTGGAGGAAAGAAAACACACAGGTGTCCCTGCTTAAGTTGTATGAATACTAAGCGCAAGACGATCGGCCGAATCTACGATCACCTGTGTAACAGAGGTATTATGCAGAATTATACAACATGGAGTAAACACGGTGAAGCAGTAGATTATGAACCTACGGTTGCCGAAATCCAGGCTGGATACCATGACCGAACAGCTGCTGGTGGTTTCGAGCCTTATATTGACCCGGCTATGAACATTCTACATGACATTTTTCCTACTTTTGCTCCAGTACGCGAGGAAGAGGAATTCCAAGAGGCAGTTTTTGAGGATGGCACAATTCCTCTTGTTGACAGTGCTGATTATGATAAGTATACCAGACTACTTGCTCAAGTGTAGATCCCATTATTCGAAGGTAGTCCTCACACTGTTTTAGAGACCATCATCTCACAGACGCAGTTGAAAGTCAAGAGTAGGTGGACAAATGACTCTTTTGATAGTCTTCTAAAAGAGTTTAAGGAACACCTTCCACAACCTAACTATCTACCTGATAGTTATTACACGCTACATAAGATATTGGGCGATCTCAGTCTCAGTTATAACAAAATCCACGCCTGCAAGAACAACTGTGTTTTGTTTTACAAAGAGAAAGCCGAGCTTGATGAATGTCCCATATGCCACGCGTGGAGGTGGGAGCAAGGCACAGTTAAGGAAAACAGTGTTCCTGTGAAGGTACTTCGTCATTTCCCTTTAATTCCTAGATTGAAGCGTCTTTACATATCTTTACACACAGCAAAAGAAATGAGATGGCATGGAGAGAGAAGGACATATGATGATACTCTCAGACACCCTGCAGATGGCGAGGCGTGGAAGTCCTTTGACAGATTATTCCCTGATTTTGCAAGAGATGTTAGAAATGTCAGACTCGGCCTTGCCTCAGATGGATTCAATCCCCATGGAAATATGAGTTTGAGTCATAGTACATGGCCTGTTATTCTTGTGCCGTACAACCTGCCTCATTGGATGTGTATGAAGAAGGAATTTAGTATGATATCTCTGTTAATTCCCGACCCAAGGTCTCCAGGAAAGTGTTTGGATGTGTATCTGCAACCTTTGATCGACGAGCTGTTAGACTTATGGGAAAATGGAGTTCTTACTTTTGACAGGCACAGTGGAAGATCATTTATAATGAGAGCAATGCTGCTGTTTACCATAAGTGATTTTCCTGGTTATGGGATGTTGTCGTCTCAGGCGACTAAAGGTTATAAAGCTTGTCCTGTTTGCTTGAACGAAGTCCATTCTGTTTGGTGCGCTGGGAAGGTGTGTTACTTGGGTCACCGTAGATGGCTTCCAGCTGATCACCAGTGGCGATTTCGTCCTAAAGCATTTGATAAAACAGTAGAGCTTCGTCCTAAACCCCGTCCCTGGAGCGGTGATGAAATTTTGGAGAATCTGAACTCTTTCGATTTCGGGGTGTTGAGCGGTGATTTATCTATACCAGTTCCGGAACGCCCTGACGAGTACAAGTGTTTTACACACAAGAGTAGATTCTATGATTTGCCTTACTGGTCGAAATCCATTCTTAGGCACACCCTAGATGTCATGCACATAGAAAAGGGAGTAAGTGACAGCCTTGTGGGAACAATTCTTGATATTAAGGGAAAGAGTAAGGACACTCTGAAAGCACGTCAATATATGGAGGAAAAGAAAATACGAAAACACTTGTGGCCAGTGAAGACGGCATCAGGGACTTTCATACCTGTTGCACCTTACACAGTTAAACCGGCTTTCAAGAAGCAGATTTTCATATGGTTTAAAGGAGTACAGTATCCTCATGGGTATGCAGGAAATATATCTTGGTGTATTAACTTGGGGCTTAATACGTTTAACGGATTGAAGAGCCACGACTGTCATGTATTGCTACAACGTCTTATTCCAGTGGTTATCCGACCCTATTTGCATCCAGATGTGGTCGAACCTATAATAGCCTTGTGTAGGTTCTTTCAAAAGTTATGCGCTAAAGAGCTGAAGAAGTCAGATGTTCTCATTCTCAAAGAAGACATCATCTACATTTTGTGCAAATTGTAAAGGATTTTCCCCCTGCTTTCTTTGACAGTATGATTCATGTGATGATCCATCTTCCAGATCAAGCACTGCTTACTGGTCCAGTTCATTGCACCTGGATGTATCCGCAAGAAAGGTACTATTTATTATTCGTATTTCCCCATTCATTATAATATTCTCTTGTATATATACTTCACTAATAACTGTACGTGTAATTTCAGACAACTGTTTCAATACAAAAAGTTATGTAAAAGCAAGAGTCACCCTGAAGGATCGATAGCGGAGTCGTACATTACACATGAATGTGTAACATACTGCAACTTATATCTCCGTCACAGTGACGAAAACATTGCAGAATCTTCTACAGCAGCCTCTACAGTACCAGAGTTAAAACTTTCAGTCCTTTCAAGTGTTGTACGTCCGTTTGGTAATTTACCAACTTCAGAAAGACTGACAGATGCTGAGCTAATTGAAGCTCATTGGTGCGTACTACAACACTGTGACGAAGCACAATATTTCATGGGTGAGCATTTGAAGCTGATTGAAGCAAATCGTCGAGACTGAAGGCCGAAAGAGACGCACAAAAGAACATTTCCTGTTTACTTTCGCAAATGGGTACGTCACAATATTTTGTATGTTACAATATCTCCATTTCAATATTAGTATTCTAGCTAGTCAGTTCAATTTAAATAATAACTTATCGCAATGTGAGAGGTGGAAAATCTCCAAATACAGAACAGTGATTGGTACTCGTCCGAATTGCACCATTTGGCTAGAATGTCAATTTCCCACAGGGTGCGCGCGATGTGTTTTGTCAACGGCGTCAAGTTTGTGACACTTCAACGAGATGTAAACCGCAGAACGCAAAATTGCGGGGTCATGGTAGATGGTGACGACTTCACCTACTATGGAGTGCTACTCGCCGTTGTCGAACTAGTATATGGAAATATGCTCGTTGTCTTGTTCAAGTGTAGATGGTTTAACACTAATCAAAGTGTTCCTCAGAGTACAAAGATGGATTACGGCATGTTATCGGTGAATACAAACACAATTTGGTATGAAAATGAGCCGTTCATTCTTGCTAGCATGGCGAAACAGGTATTTTATCTCGATGATCCTAAGGCAGGTGGATTTTGGAAAGTGGTTAACCCGATGTCACATAGGAATATATGGAGTGCGTCTACAATTGAAGGGGGTGAAGAACATGATGATGAAGATGACGGCGACACTGATGAACCATATCAAGAGCATTCGGCGCCTCAAATCTCTAATGCAGAGGCTATTCGCGACGACAACCGCTTACATTTCGTCACTTCTGATGAATTCATTACAGTCCCAAATGCATCTACATCTCAAAACATAGCCAATCACAACTTCATTAATGACGAGGATGCTGAGGAATCAGACGATGATGAGGAAACATACGACGATGACGATTCCAATGATGGCTTAACTGATACGATTGAAGAGGCAGACGATACAGACGATGACGATTATGATGGAGAACCATGATCAGATTTAAATTATGTTTTTAAATTCAATAAATTTGTTTTTGATTTATAATTAAAAATACATGAATGGTGTGTACGAATGGGAAAAACATGATTAATTAATAATTTGTTTTTGTATTAATTAATTAATTAATATATATATATATATATTAAAATATGTATATTTGGGGTCTTTCGTCGACCAAATGCACCTATATGAACATGGCCCAAAATTTCAAAATTAAAAAGTCAATTTTTTAAAAATAATTTTCACTTAGTCGACGAAATAATCAATTTCGTAGACTAAGTATTTACTTAGTTGTCGAAATAATCACTTTCGTCGACTAAGTAAATACTTAGACGACGAAACTAATTATTTCGTCGACTAAGTGGAAATTATTTTTATAAAATAGACTTTTTAATTTTGGAATTTAAAAAATTTTGGGAAAATTTTAACTAAGCTTAGTCGACGAAACAGACTTTTTCGTCGTCTAAGTATTTACTTAGGCGACGATAAAATTATTGTCGTCGAGTAAGTATATACTTAGACGACGAAACTGTTGACTTCGTCGACTAAGTGGTAATAATTTTTAAAAATTTGGCTTTATTTTCCGCCAATAAATTTTGCGAAAATTTGAACTAGGCTTAGTCGACGAAAACATCAGTTTCATCGTCTTAGTATTTACTTAGACGACGAAAACAACTGTTTCGTCGTCTAAGTAAATACTTAGATGACGAACTGTTGTTTTCGTCGCCTAAGTGGAAATTATTTTAATAAATTGGCGGCCTGATTTGAATTGATTGAAAATTTCGAAATTATCTGAGGCGACGAATTTTTTATTTCGTCGTGTAAGGTTTTCTCTTAGGAGACGAACGATTCTGTTTCGTCGCCTAAGTCAGGTAAATATACCCGATCTGCAATCCCTGATTCATCTTCGGTTGATCTGTTTCGTTCTCCCTTTCTTCCTCACGCCGTAGCCACCTCCTCCGCCCCAGCCTCCTCGTCCGCCCCAGCCACCTCCTCCGCCCTAGCCACCTCCTCCGCCCCAGCCTTCCCTCCATTCTCTCTCTCATTCACCGCCCCAGCCACCTCCTCCGCCCCAGCCTCCTCGTCCGCCCCAGCCACCTCCTCCGCCCTAGCCACCTCCTCCGCCCCAGCCTTCCCTCCATTCTCTCTCTCATTCACCGCCCCAACCTCCTCGTCCGCCCCAGCCACCTCCTCCGCCCCATCCACCTCCTCCGCCCTAGCCACCTCCTCCGCCCCAGCCTTCCCTCCATTCTCTCTCTCATTCACCGCCTCAGGCCTCCGGCCGTCTCCCAGATTCCGCCTCAGGCCCCTGCCTCGGTCCCTGCCTTCGCCTCCGTGTCTGCCCCCGTCTGAGAACCGTTCCCCGTCGATCGGTAATATTCACCTGCTTTTTGTTTTTTTCATCACACTCATTCATGTATTACTTATAATTTGAGTCTGTTGATCTTACATATCTGGACATACGAAGTTGATGTGTTCCTGCCCGAACCAGTTCTAAATTTATTGTTGGAATAAGTCTCCTTTCACGTTTGTCTGAGGACTATGATAATGGGGATTATAAGAGATGGATAAAAACCAATTTATCAGTTCTTATAGAATTCAACCGATTTCTCTTGACACTGTGAATGTATGAATATATGAATGTATGAATATGTGCTCACTGTGAATGTATGAATATATGAATGTATGAATATGTGCTCACTGTGAATATGTGCTCACTGTGTGTGAATATGTGCTCACTGTCAACCGATTTCTCTCGACACTATGAATGTATGAATATGTACCAATTTATCACTTCTTATATAACTGTATTGTTTGTCCTTTCGGCGGATGAACTTGATATTGGTTGAGCTAGTACCTGTTGAAAGCATACATAAATGTTTTACATTCACTCTAAAGTCTCACTTACAAAGAAAAAGATATATGTTCAAAACTTCAGAGTGATAGAAGTTTGTTTTTACTATAAAGTCTCACTTAATCTCTGTGGACTTGTTCCCCTATTAGTTAATCTCTATGTATATGATTGCATATTTGATGGTGTAATGAATATTTTATATAATTCGCATTAACTCAATATCGAGTATATCAACTTTGATATCAAAATCGATCATTATTAATCTATAATAGGCTAGTTCCATATGACTGTTGTGTTTGTGATACAAATTTGTGTTTCTTTACAGGAAAAATATGCCGCCGACTCATGGATTTCTCAAGAAGAAGAGGCAGGAGTTATTTGACCGCTTCTACAGGTCAAATAACTCTGAAGGGAGTGGTTCGCAGCCACGTACGGAATCAGCTGCGAACGTATCAGCACCTCCCCCCCCCCCCCCCCTCCGCCCCAGTTGCCGGTGGAAGATACTGCAGCCCCTTTAGTAGCAGACACCACACCTGACATCGAAGACAGCGATGGTGATTGTGAGATCAGCTGTCGGCGCACATTTCGTCCTCGGCCTGATGGATGTAAACATAATCCAACACTTTTAATTAAGTCATTTAGTTATAAATGAGTGTTATTACTCTCTAATTAAATTTAAATTTGTTTTGGCAGCACCTCCTCCCAAACACAAACGAGGGTTGGTAAAAGGCTTGAAGGCCTACACGTCTTGGGTGCAGCACAGAGAGAAGGTGAAGATCGTCATGGATGATGAGTTCTTGCACGGACCGCAGACCAGTGCACTGAACAGTTGGCTGACTCATGATATCGGGCATATCATTCAGGACAGCATTCCCATGACTGCTGCAAGTTGGTGGGATCTGGAGGAGGATGATCAGATGAAGCTCAAAAATGAACTCGACGTAAGTTAACTACAATTTTAATATTTTAATTATCTATCAGCTTCCATATTAATTCCATTTTTTTTGTACTAGCTTGTTTATGACATCCCTTGGGATGATAAGAAGATGGTCAAGTGGGTTTACAAGCATGCCGCCAAGACCTTCACATCCTTCAAGAGCAAGCTCAACAGCCTTAGGATTGACAACCCTGGGAAAATTTCGAAAGAGTTCAAAGATAGGCAGGAGGAGTGGTCTTGGCTGCTTCACCACTTCGAGAGCGATGAGTTTCAGGTATATAATTTTTTAATAGTAGTCTGTGCTTTCAAATGTTAACATTTTTCATTTTAGTTTTATTTCAATGCTAACTATTTGTCTCATATTTAATCATATTTCTACAGAGACGATCGACCGCCAACGCCCTCAACCGGGGGAAGAAGACGTTGCACCATCGGTCCGGTTCAAAGCCTTTCATCTACGGGGCGCTCGAATTGAAGCAAAAAGGTGAACCATTCCCGTCGGTGAAGAATTATGAGATGGTGTACCCTCCTGAACACCCGGAAGCGGCAGAAAATATAGTAAGTTTCCCTTATCCCATAACTAGACATGGCCGGTTATAAGAAAATAGACCAAGAAGGATAAAATGTTACGAATTTGGAAATCCATCACCAATATGATCAATACACAAGTTATCAAAAGAAATTCATAAGCATATGCATAAGCTCTTTAATATTTCCCATAAGTTATCTAACTTTGTGTATTTACTCAAGTTAAAACCATTCTAATCATGCGATCTCAAAACTCCTAGTGAATGCATTATGTTTGGATTATGTTTAACCGTTGTGGTTTGATGAAGAGTATCTGCCGATTATGTTTGGATTATTTAGAATGCATTATTCATATGCATGTTACTTACTTGGTCTTTGCTGCATCGCCGTATCAATGTCGAGCTCGAGAGGGTGATGACCACTGTGAGGGAGGAGCACCCCGACGTTCCGGAAGATCAGATCGTTCACTATTTTGACGAGCCGACTCAAGCCCAAGTGCTTGTCAACGCACTCGGACCGCGAAACAGCGGTGAGATCTGGGGGTTAGGAGGAGTCACTTTCGGTGTCGGCTCCCAATCATCGCAAGGGGAAAATTCCACTGGACGCAGTCGGTCGTCAAATGCGGAGCGTATGAGACGACTGGAGGAGGAGGCCCGACAGCGTATAGCACTTGCAGAGGAGGAGGCCCGACAGCGTATCACACTTGCAGAGGAGGAGGCCCGACAGCGTATCAGACTTGCAGAGGAGCAGACACGATTGGCAAATGAGAAGTACCAGAATAGTGAAAACCGTCTTAGCTGGTTGGAGGAACAGTTCCGGTTGTTTAGGAACCGACCACAGTAGCTTGCAAGCTCCTCACTCTCCCTACGATATTGTTTGATGTAATATTTTTATTGAACAAATGTATGAATAAACTTATTAATATTCGGTATTTAATTTTTATGGATAATTTTTTTAATTTATTTGAATATTCAGTATCCGAATTTTTTTTAATTTTTTTTTTTTAAATTTAATACATACTTAGTCGACGAAACTAAATGTTTTTGTCGCCTAAGCTGGATACTAAGTCGACGAAAAAATTGTTTCGTGGTCTAAGCTATCTACTTAAGCCACGAAAAATAATAATTTCGTCGCCTAAGAGAACCTCTTAGGCCACGAAAAAATATTGTTTCGTGGCTTAAGAAACTATCTTAGACCACGAAATAAATTATTTCGTCGCCTTAGTATATAGCTTAGGCGACGAAAACATTTAGTTTCGTCGACTAAGTATCCATCTTAGGCCACAAAATTTTATTTGTCGTCGCCTAAGATAAATACTTAGACCACGAAAAAATGTTGAGTTTCGTGGTCTAAGTAATTATCTTAGGCCACGAAATATTTTTTTCGTCGTCTAAGCTAGAATTTAGCCGACGAAAAAATTCGTCCTGCTTTCTATTCAATCAATATTTGTTTTGGTGTGAAATCTCGCCATCCCAAAATATTGTTACAGTCTTGTATGAAATCGATATGTGAACATAAAAAAATATGACATAAAATCACAGGTTATGGTTGTACTGTTGTTTTTTTTTTCCTGACCAAAACGATTAGCTGTATATTTGAATGAAAACAGACTACCTAATTATGAAAATAAGAAACAAACTGCCACACAACAAATAAGAAAAACATGACAAAAAAAAACAAACAACATAATAAATCTAACCAGTTCGCATATGCACCACATAAATAGAAGGAGCAAAAGAAAATCAAAGAAAAAACAGCCAAGCACAGATACACAACCAAGGGCAAAAAAACTGAAAAGAGCAGAATAACAAACAACCACAGCAGACCCAAAGGAGCAATAAGTTGCATGAAATCTGTAAAAACAAAAAAACAAAAAAAAAAATCACACTTAATGAACCAATACCGAATCGATAACTAATTTTCAACTATAACAACAACAACACTTAAAAATAGAAAATGAATTACATTTAATCCAATGACTATTAAAGCATAATAAAATACAGTAGACAATATTGATTTGGTCTGCTTTACTGACCAATCATTATAACAATCCCAACTAACATTCAGGATGACAATAAAAAAACTCGAAAGGAAAGATGACAGTCATGACAGCTCAACAGGTTTACAATCAGCACAATCTTTGCCAACATAACAATGCCCTATTACTATTATAATTGAACTACAATAATAATAAAAAAATTATGGCCCTATTGACCGTATAGCACTACTCAAAACTTCCATATAGTGCTACACACATTATAAATCAGCGCTTAACCAAACATTTGAAGAACCACATAAACTCACTTCATGATATTGTGATAAATTATCATACCTCTAAGTTATTCATTCATTTCTCAAGTACAAACAGACCCAAAACTTGTAAAGACCCGTCCCAGGATTTCCCTCGGAAAACCGAAACAGGTCTAAAATAGAATCTATTAATCAACAATTTAATCCCTTTGCTCCCATACCGCAACCTCCCACTCACTGGGAACAAAACGGGTCACACTTCTATTTTTAATAAATAAGCTTCACAAATACTATAATTAATAACCTAAATCAATCAATATCATTTCCATCGGCCCATTCTCAATAATTTTTATAACCAATTATCGAGCTCTGCTGATTCATAAATTTATTAAATGAATGTAATCCTCGTAAAAGGAAAATATGTCCGAAGTCCAAATAATAAATATCAAAATCATTCTTATTAACTATAACATCATATTAGATACATCAGGGGAAAGTCAGCACCACCATATAACAGTAAGCCTCCCAGACTCGGGTCGGAACCTCCCAGGGCTACTAAACCAGTGTGGACAATAAGACGACGTAAGCCACTTCTAGGCTAAAGGTCAGAACCTCCCAGGGCTACTGAAACAATGTCCTACGCTATCGCTAGCTAGCTCAAGACGACCCAGATGTTACAGTGAGCCTCTCAGGCTATGGGTCGGAACCATCCCAGTGGCTACTATGTAGCGTCCCACGCTACTGCTAGCTAGCGTATGACGACCCGGTCTCTCACAGTATCAATCACAGGCTTACGAAGGGTCGGAACTTCTCAGGGCTGCGAAGTAGCGTCCCACGCTACTGCTAACTAGCTCAGACGACCCAGCCTCTCAGGCTAAGGGTCGGAACCATCCCAGTGGCTGCGAAGTAGCGCCCCACGCTACTGCTAGTTAGCTCAGACGACCCTAATATAGTGAATAAAAGTTCGAGCTCACGTTTTCCCCAATATGTCCAATATACCAATATCATGGTAAACATTTCCTCATTTTATACATGTATTTAACGTAAATCATTTGCATATAAAAATAAATATACTAAAATTAAATTCATATTTAATATTAATACTGTGGGGTTTACTCACCTTAATTTACCAGGAGTGGTAAATATCTAATTAGAGTCGCTTCGAATCGCTGCAGGATCGCGTCAGATCGAATCGCTGCATTTCTGGAAATCGGGTCAACTCGGGTCAACGGTCAAATCATGGTCAACGGTATGGTCAATAGTCAACTGACGGTCAACGTCAACGCCCGGTCACGGTCAATGCTCGGTCAACATGGGCCGGGTCGAGCCGGGTCGGGTCTGGGCCGGATCAGGTCAACCGGGTCGGGTCGAACACAGAAACGGGTAGAGGGAGATCGAATCACCTCTATTTCGATCCGCTCGATTCGGCGTGATTCGGCTTGATCCACCTACACCGGGTGGTGTGCAAGGAGGAGACGAGTCGATTGGTGGGTGACTCGAGCTCTAGCGACGCCTGGTGCGGCTGCAGCTCCGTCAGGAACGGTGGCAGTGGCTTGCAGGCCTCGCCACGCCGTACACCGGCGGTGGTTCCAGCCAATCCTTGGCTCAAACAGAAGAGGAGGGAAAACCCTACGAACCGGTGGGTGGCGCTTGCGCCGTGGGGGCGGAGATCCGTGGTGGTTTGACCGATCAGGTGGATGAACAGTAAATTTTCAGGGGAGATAAAAATGAACAGTAAATAGTAACTGTCCCAAAATGGAAACTTTCCTCTCTCTTTTTTCCGAAAAAAATCCCTCCCCTTTTTATAGTTATAACTTCAACAGGTCGTAACTTCTCCATACGACGTCCGTTTCACGCGTGCCACATCTCTATGAACTCGTATCGTCGCGCTCTACAACTTTTGTGAAGGAAAATTTTCAAAAACTACAACGGATCACAAAGTCAACTTTTCCCCCAATATAACTTAAAACGTTCTTCGAATTTAACTTCCGGACACACTTTCGTTGTCGCGTGACAACTAAATAAAAGCATACAAAATTTCCAATACTCGTAAATCATGTTTCTAATAATTTACGAGGAAATTTATACAATTAACCCAAATAAAATCGGTTTATTAAAACTACCTCACTAAATATCGGTATCAAATATAAAACTTAGTAGGTTCGGGATGTGACAATTCCTCCCCCTTTATAAAATTTCGTCCTCGAAATTTCCACGTCTTATCAGAACATAAGTCATCCTACATAAGGTTTAAGAATGCACTCATGTGTTTTAAACTAATAATTAAATTCATACCTTGTATCTTTCATTCCCTCAATCAAATTCATTTCATCTCGTTTTCCATTTTAAAGGCTACCTGCCTTACATAAGTTTAAACATGCACAACAACATCATAGCTCGGCCACCATCACCACTTATTTGACACCACTCTCGTTCAATAGAACTACTAACGAAGTATTTATGAAGTATCAAATCTAGAAGAAATAATAGTAGTATGCAATCATAACAAAATTTAAGCTTAAGATGTGGCACCTAAACTAATTGTATGAACTTATTCCTCATACCGAGTTCATGCTAAATTAACCATTCCCATGTAATTTCCATGCAAAAATCTACATGTTCAAACCAACTCAAACTCAAACCAAGGGAATCCACGTTCAAGCGAAACACATTGATAGTTAAACAAACTTACGCATTTCAAAATAATTTGAAGTACATCAACATTAGACATACATACCCCAGCCATGCCAAGCTTCTCTTTAAGGTCGTGCTTCCATCATAGAACATATGAGAGTAAAGCCATATAATCAGGCCAAACTGCCAAACTCGTTACTTTTAATATCGACTCTCTCAAAAATATTCTTAAGGCAGCCTCATGGTTAGTTACCAAAACACATTTCCAAAACAGGCTTTAAACACAATTGCTATAGGCCACAATAAGTTTAAACCAGATATCGAAATACAACCAAAACAAGAGCAACAAATCACGTATACACATGGTAGAACAGTTCCACAAGACTTTAAACAAAACGGAGTTCTAATCCTGATCAAAATCGAAGCCAAAATAACTGTACTGAAAATATCCAAAAAAATTTCTGAACGGCACTTTTAACTTCAGAAAATATCGATAATTAAGTAACCTTACCAAAATGCATGAAATTTCCTAATCAATAGTACACTCATAGAATAACATCTACATCAAATTCATACTAAAAACAACTGTTCTATAGACATAACTATGTTTTTTTATACGACCCAAATCTTGAGTTATCTTTTGACCGTTTTATCTTTTATTTTTACGTTCCGAGAAATTGTTGTTACGATTCGAAAGTTCTAAATGTTGACTTTTAATTAAGTTGACCCGACGAAGAATTATATTTCTCGACGAGATAGAAAACGTTGAAACGAGTTCGTGGACATGTGGCACGTTCAATTTGAAGTTCGTGTGTAAAAGTTACGACGTAAAAATCTGAAACTTGCCGTTTTTGGACAAGTATAAATAGCGGGAATGAAATTTCCCGAAAGAGGAAAACTTTCATTTTTCTTCTTTTTCCTTTCTTTTTTTTTTCTTTTTTTTTTCTCTCTTCCTCCCCGCGACTCGGCCCGAGCCCCTGCCCAGCGCCGTCCTCCTCTTCCCTCCACCGTCCGGCCACCGATCACCGAGCCACCAGTCCCGTTTGGACCGCCTCCTCCTCCTCATCTTCTCTGTGGCAGCAACGCGGCGTGAAACGCCGCTGTTGGGCCGTGCGACGCCCGAGACTGATCGCCCCCAATCGGACGAAGCTCCCTCCTCCGGCCATGGTTCGGTCCAATTTTTGGGGAGAATTGAAGATATCGACTTGTGCAACAAGTCCAAGGAAGGAATCGAACTAATTCGAGCCAAGTAAGGAGAAATTAGAAATTTAAATTTCTAGGGTTTTTGTGAATTCGATGGAGATTGTGATTTTGGATGTTTTTGGTGTAATTGGAGGTCGAATTAGTGTTGCAGATGTTGTAAGGAGTTGTTTGGGTGTTTGTTTGATGTTCGATTGGGTGATTTTTGGTGAGTTTTGAATTTGGGGGAGAACCGGCTGCCGTTTGCGGCGGTTGAGGTTGCTTTTGGCGACGGGGATGGCAGCGACGAGGTCCTGAGGTGGTGGCGATGATGTTGGGGTTGATTTGGGATGAATTGGAGGTGTTTTGACCTCCTGTGGCGGAGCTGCCGGCGGTGGGCGGCGGCGCTGCGTCTGCCGGCGGCGTGAAGAAGAAGGTGAATAGTGAAACAGTAAAACGATAAAATGGTAAAACAGTAAAAAGTAAAAAAGTAAAACAATAAAAAGTAAATGGTAAACAGTAAAAGAAAATGGTAAATAGTGAATCTGACTTTGACCATTTACTGTTGACTTTCCAATTTACTATATGACCAATAATTTTTACTGTGGACTTTCCGTAAAAAGATTAAAAGCTGATTAAAAGGGTTTTTCGACGAAATAATCAGTAAAGGAATAGATCGAACTCGAGGTGGGTGTCCTGAGTAATTTTAGGACGTAAATTGTTTCGGTATTTGAGATGAAATTCCAATACCGATAACCAGAATTTGAAATTGGGACATTTTGGGTGAGTGAGGACGTCCGTAAATTTAACGTTTACAATAAATTCCAAAGTCCGCAAGATTTTAAAATCTCTCTTAAAATCCCTTTGCTCCCATACCGCAACCTCCCACCCACTGGGAACAAAACGGGTCACACTTCTATTTTTAATAAATAAGCTTCACAAATACTATAATTAATAACCTAAATCAATCAATATCATTTCCATCGGCCCATTCTCAATAATTTTTATAACCAATTATCGAGCTCTGCTGATTCATAAATTTATTAAATGAATGTAATCCTCGTAAAAGGAAAATATGTCCGAAGTCCAAATAATAAATATCAAAATCATTCTTATTAACTATAACATCATATTAGATACATCAGGGGAAAGTCAGCACCACCCTATAACAGTAAGCCTCCCAGACTCGGGTCGGAACCTCCCAGGGCTACTAAACCAGCGTGGACAATAAGACGACCTAAGCCTCTTCTAGGCTAAAGGTCGGAACCTCCCAGGACTACTGAAACAATGTCTCACGCTATCGCTAGCTAACTCAAGACGACCCAGATGTTACAGTGAGCCTCACAGGCTATGGGTCGGAACCATCCCAGTGGCTACTATGTAGCGTCCCACGCTACGGCTAGCTAGCGTATGACGACTCGGTCTCTCACAGTATCAATCACAGGCTTACTAAGGATCAGAACTTCTCAGGGCTGCGAAGTAGCGTCCCACGCTACTGCTAATAGCTCAGACGACCCAGCCTCTCAGGCTAAGGGTCGGAACCATCCCAGTGGCTGCGAAGTAGCGTCCCACGCTACTGCTAGTTAACTCAGACGACCCTAATATAGTGAATAAAAGTCCGAGCTCACGTTTTCCCCAATATGTTCAATATACCTATATCATGGTAAACATTTGACAGGACCCGCCCCTGATTTCACCCTGAAATCCGGATAAGATCCTGCGGGGACCACCTTAAGACTAACTCTATCGATAAATCGATAAGTCAATCTTAAGATGGACAACCCTAAAACCTGCAACAACCAAAACACTTCTAAAATTTCAGTTCCAACCGTAACACCTGGAGCCACATGCTCCCTAAATCACAACAACCGCCACCAATAAACACAAAATCTAATTCAACTGGCTCACAGGTAATCAGAGCAATCTAACAAAATGAACTGGAATTACAAATGGAAATATAACAAGAAATATAATATGAAAATAAAAGAATAATCCCACCTAGCGGAAGCGACAACGATGATGACTATACCTCGACTCCGAGTACTCTTGACCTCTGACCATTACTCTGCACACTGGGCGATTTAAACCGAAGTGCCGAGGGGAAAGTAATTTAAAAACACGTTAGAGTGAGTGGATAAAATAATATCGAATAACACTTTATATAAAAAAGTATTGTATTACTTCCCCAATATTTTATAACTGAAAACCACTATGCATGCATTTTTACAAAAACGTCTCACGTTTTAAGAAAATCGGAATTTAAAAATCAGCCTCGCTGATATAATCCAATAAACAAATAATTATTTTGTTTATATATATTCAAAACAATATACTTTTGAAAATCAATTTATAATATTTCTCGACCAATCCCATTGGTCATATAAAAACCTCAGCTAGCCCCGCTGGTTCGGAAATTTATTAAAATCAGAAAGTCTCATAGAGAAAATATTCCCGAAAACCACATAATATAAAAATCATGACCAATCCCATTGGTCATATAATAGGGGAAGGTTATCACCATTTAATAGTACGCCTCCCAGGTTAAGGGTCGAGTCTCCCAGACTCTATAGCGTCCCACGCTAAACCTCTATACAACCCTACGTCGACCACCGAGCGTGAATCTGACCTATATGGTCAAGTTGTCACCTCGCGTGGGATGAGGTTAATAAGCTAGCTAGCATCAATATATATACGGACCCTGATATGGTGAAAAATCCGAAAATAAAACCGAAAACACACTTCCCCTTATATATAATAAATCCGTACGGTCCCCGATCGCACATCTGAGGCTTATAATAATCATAAATAGTATAATAGCATCAAAATATATTAATATATGTTCGACATATCCAATATGCCGTAAAATAATATCGAAAAATATATATACAACATCTACATGTCTCACATGTCGAAAAATCACAAATTCAAAAACATTAAATCGCCGGAAATCTCATTTCCGGTATTTACATCAAAATACACATAAACTTATTTAGCATAATCAAGTTATGATTAATTAAAACATACTATTTCCGGAAACCTCGTTTCCGGATAAAATCATATACTATTAAAATAAAAGCATAACCTCAAAACCTTATTTCTTTAAATATCAATATCATTTTAATTTTACGGATTTTCATGCTTCTCAGATTATTTATTTAAATAAATTTTATTTCCTTAAAATATATATGCATGCATTTATTTAAAATAAAAATCCACTCACAGTACGGCCGAGCGCGCCGCTAATCCGATCTCTCGTCCCGTCGAATAACCTCTCAACCTGTAATAGGGACGTAATTATAATTATTACGAAACTCAGAATTTATTTATAAACGTTAAATCTACGGACGTCCTTACTCGCGCGGAACCTCCTAATTTTCCCTTTTCAGTTATCGGTATAGGAATTTCGCCTCAATACCGAATAATCTAAGTCCGAAATAACTCAGGACACCCACCCCGTGTCCGATTAATCCTTTTACTAGTTATTTCGTTGTAAAACCCCTTTAAAACAGCTTTTACCTTTTTACGGTAAGTCAACAGTAATAAACCAAGGTCAAACAGTAATTATTCTAGGTCAAACAGTAATTCTGAAAGTCCAACAGTAAATGATTAAAATCCAATTACTATTTACCATTTACTTTTACTGTTTAGTGTTTTACTTTTCACCTTTTACCGTTTTACTTTTACCTTTTACTGTTTCACTGTTCATCGTCTTCAACCTTTCGCCGCCGGAACAGTGGCGCCGCTGTCACCGCCGCCGCTGGCAGCGCCGCCACAGTAGGCCAAAACACCTCAAATCGATCCCAAATTTCCACAGCAGCGTCGCCACCACCTCGGGGCCTCATCCCCGTTGCCTCCGCCGCCAAAAACCCACGCAGCCGTCGCGTACGGCGGCCCAAAAATCTCAAACTCCAATTTCTCTAAAACTCAACCAATCGAACCCCAAATTATACTTAATCGATTCCAAACAACATCTTAAACACGAATTTAACCTCCAAATTCACCAAAAACATCAATTACACAACCTCCATAAAAAATCACCAAAACCCTAAAAATTTCAAATCCTAATTCCTCCTTACCTGGTTCGAATCGGTTCAACTCCTCCCATAGAATTGTTGCACGGTTCAAGATCTTCGATTCCCGATCGGAATCGAGACGAACGGCGACCGGAGGAGGGAGTTCCGTTCAATCGGGGGCAGACGGCCTCGGGCGTCGCACGGCCAAACGGCTGCGATTCACTCCGCGCCGCTGCCGCAGACGTGAAGAGGAGAAGGAGGCTGTCCGAACGGGACCGGCGCGCCGACCCTGTTCGGCCGGAGGTCGGGCCGAGTCGGGGGAGAGGAGAGAGAAAGGAGAGAGAAGAAAAAGAAAGAAAAGAAAAAGAAAAAGAAAAGAATAGGGATTTCCCTTTCGGGAAATTTTTTTCCGGCTATTTATACTCGTCCAAAATCAGACAATTTCTGATTTTACATCGTAACTTTTTCGTGCGAACTCCAAATTGAGCATGCAACGTGTCCACGAACTCGTCTCAACGTCTTTTACCTCGTCATGAAATAAAATCCTCGGTCGAGTCAATTTATTTAAAAGTCAACCTTTAGAACTTTCAAATCGTAAAAACAATTCCCGAGGAAAAATAATAAAAGTAAAACAGTTAAACGGTAATTCTAGGTTCGGGTCGTATCAACATTTCCTCATTTTATACATGTATTTCACATAAATCATTTGCATATAAAAATAAATATACTAAAATTAAATTCATATTTAATATTAATACTGTGGGGTTTACTCACCTTAATTTACCAGGGGTGGTAAATATCTAATTAGAGTCGCTTCGAATCGCTGCAGGATCGCGTCGGATCGAATCGCTGCAGTTCTGGAAATCGGGTCAACGGTCAAAACATGGTCAACGGTCTGGTCAACAGTCAACTGACGGTCAACGTCAACGCCCGATCACGGTCAACGCTTGGTCAATGGGTCGGTCAACATGGGCCGGGCCGAGCCGGGTCGGGTCTGGGCCGGAACGAGTCAACCGGGTCGGGTCGAACACAGAAACGGGTCGAGAGATATCGAATCACCTCGATTTCGATCCGCTCGATTCAGCGTGATTCGGCGTGATCCACCTACACCGGGAGGTGCGCAAGGAGGAGACGAGCCGATTGGTGGGTGACTCGAGCTCCGGCGACGCCTGGTGTGGCTGCAGCTCCGCTAGGAACGGTGGCAGTGGCTTGTGGGCCTCGCCACGCCGTGCACCGGCGGCGGTTCCAGCCAATCCTTGGCTCAAATGGAAGAGGAGGGAAAACCCAACCGACCGGTGGGTGGGGCTTGAGCCGTGGCGGCGGGACGGCGGAGATCTGTGGTGGTTTGACCGATCGGGTGGATGAACAGTAAATTTTCGGGAGAGATAAAAATGAACAGTAAATAGTAACTGTCCCAAAATGGAAACTTTCCTCTCTCCTTTTTCAGAAAAAAATCCCTCCCCTTTTTTATAGTTATAACTTCAACAGGTCGTAACTTCTTCATACGACGTCCGTTTCACGCGTGCCACGTCTCTAAGAACTCGTATCGTCTCGCTCTACAACTTTCTTGAAGGAAACTTTTCAAAAATTACAACGGATCACAAAGTCAACTTTTCCCCCAATATAACTTAAAACATTCTTCGAATTTAACTTCGGGAAACACTTCCGTTGTCGCGTGACAACTAAATAAAAGCATACAAAATTTTCAATACTCGTAAATCATGTTTCCAATAATTTACGAGAAAATTTATACAATTAACCCAAATAAAATCGGTTTATTAAAACTACCTCACTAAATATCGGTATCAAAGATAAAACTTAGTAATTCAGTTAAATTGGTTTCGGGATGTGACAAAACTAACTTCTTTCTCCTACCTTTGCCAAAATCTTACAAAACTGCATCAAAAAATTCCCAGAACATTAACCACATTATTTAGCAAACTCATCAATCACTCACAACAATATAAACAGTACGTTAGTCGTAAAGAAGAAAGAAACAGGAGAACTCAATCAAACAATATATTTTTCAATAAACCACCTAACGTACAAGTCATATTAATATATTCAACAGGTAAGGATATATACTTATAATCGAAATCCAATAATAACTATCGTATTAAAGCAAATAGGAGTACATAACAAATTGTCTACTATAGTAATCGATATATAATCTACAAAATACAAAAATAACTATTGACGGTTAACAACAGCACTACATTAAATGTCAATTACTAAATACATGATATAAAAAAACAAACAACAGAAAATAAAAAAAACGAAGCAAATCAAGATAACAAGAAAACCACTTTTATCAGTTCACTCGAAGCAATCTTGATGAACAAAAACAAATGTTAGATCACCTGCAACAGATGCAAAACTCTATGAAAAAATATAACTTCAATCTACAAAATCTGCTTACATGTCACCATACCTCAAAGTCCTTCCTTTCTCTATCTGATACAAACAAAACAAAAAACTGCATTACAAAATTGATAAACCATTGAAAACTGCAATTAACAAAATAAACAATATATTGCGATAAACTGCCAACCAAATCATATCAATAGCATTAACTGTAACACCCAGACTCAGATTAATAAAATTAATCCGGAATTAAGGTGTTATGAAAATATTCTAACCATCATTTTGTTACCCAAAACCTCACTGCCCAAAATCAAACTCCTCCAAAACTCAGCCAAGAGAAGTAGAAACATCGATGACGTCTGAGAACACCGTTAATGTATACTTTCACTTTTAGATTCCGTCGCATAGTAATTTTATCATATTACTATCGACACCCATAACTAATTGATCTTAAAAAAAAAATTCATGCCCTAAAAACTAATATTAGGTGCACCCATGACTTACCAAATTCATATATATATATATATATATATATATATATATATATATATAAAAGCACACGAGATTCATAATCAAACTTTGATTATGTTCTCACATAACAGATAACATTCATTTGAGAACCATCACCACTACTCTGTTCTAATTTACACAGCCTTTCAAGAATACATAATCATATGAACAATCCAAAATAACAAACTGAGTATCCGAGATCCATATCAAGTCTTTGACTATGGCTTCTATATGATTAACTCAAACTTCCACAATTTATGCCACAACTCAATCCTACCTCAAACAAACTAACCTGGAACCTCATAGCAACTAACTAGATGGTCCATTTACAGTAATAAGCAACCAGAACCAAATTCAACGAATACAAACGCATGCCACCAAATCCCAATTATTTCCATTAGACCAAGCTGGGCAGAACTAAATTAGAAAGAAAATCTGCCCAAAACTTTCCTACAAGTTAACCAAACAAGACAAAATCAACTTCCATTTATATCTAATCAACATGTCTCCCTTCTACAGTTCAAATTTTAATCTAAACAACAACCACAATGAATTAAGCATAGCTTAGAACCAGGATAAATCCAAAGTTCTACAACCAAATCACCAATCAACCTAAATTCAGTTCGCCATAACCAAAATAAATTCACCAGAGTAGAGTAAATGATGAGAGGGAGGATTGTCCTACCTCAATACCAAAGGAATCGTCTCAAGTGCAGAGGCATCACCCCAAAAGCCCAAAGCTTCGCACCACAAACTCTCCTTCTACAGTTGTTAATCGGAGAAACGAAGACTAGGGGTGCGTCGGCGACAGTGAGGTTGTCCTAACGGGGGTAGCCCGGCGTCAAGAAGTGGTCGGACGGGAAGGTTCTGATTTGGCCTTCCTCTGCATCTTTCGTCGAGTCAGTGAGAGAGTTCCAGAGAGGGCTCGATCCTTTCTTCCTTTCCCTGTTGACTCAATCAGCGCCACTATTTATAGTCTTCACTGACTTGAAATCTAAGAAGCTCCAATACGTGAAAAAGATGGCGTATTGCGTATCAGACACGGATACGGGTACGATACGGCCAAATACGATCGGACACGCGTGTCCGAAATTGGACACAATATGGACACGTCGTATTTTTGTTGGACACGTACGTATTTGGGTGGACACGAAAATAAGAAGAATACGTGGGGTAGAATGGACATTTAGCAACCCTTTACCTGTTCAGTTCTTTGTTCAGCGTTCTTCATTCGCTCGAAAGGAAGGGACTTCGTTCTTCCTTCGCTCTAGGTCAGCAGAGACCAGCGCCTCGCCGTCGCGCCTCGCCGTCCCCGTCGCGCCAGCGCGCGCCATCGCCATCGTCGTCCTGCCAGCGTCATCGCCATCTGCCAGCGTCGTCGTCGTCGTCCTGCCAGCGCCATCGCCATCGCCGTCGCACCAACGTCATCACCATCGTCGTCCTGCCAGCGTCTTCACCATCGCCTTCGTCGTCTTGCCAGAGCCATCGCCGTCGTCGTCCTGCCAGCGCCAGCGCCGTCGCCGTCGTCGTCTTGCCAGCGCCATCGCCGTCGTCGTCCTGTCAGCGCCTTCGCCATCGTCGTCCTGCCAGGAACACATACTTTTGGTTAGCATTTTTACCACTAATTGTGAGTGTACCTCAGTTAGTTAATCAAGTGCATTAATAGGAAATCCTGGACTTACCAAACTTGCTTATCAAATGATGTGTGCAACTTCATGTTACTTGTTAAAGACAATGAGGTTCCTAGAGACTGAGTTCATTGTCACATCATTTGAAAAACAAATTGGATAAGTTGAAGCAGTGTCTGTAGTCTTGATGGGTGGCTTCATTTGAGAAAAATGACAGATGATTGTAATGATTGTTATGATGTTATCCCTGTTGATAACATATTGTCCCTGTTGATGATACTTCTCTGTTGATGATTATGTTATGATTGTTATCCCTGTTGATAACATGTTGGCCATGAAAATGATACTTCTCTGTTGATGATCATGTTATTTGTTTAAGAGTTTGTATTTTTATTTTAGGAATCATGAGTACTGGAGGATCCACTCCTATTAGTTCTAGCACCGGCTCTGTTAATGCTGGTTCTAGTAGTGGAGGTGGAGCTACTGAATGTGATCCTAGTCTAGGAGATGATAAAACTCCGTTATGGATATATGTGAAGAAGATTAGCAAACCTCCACGGGGAGGCAACTGGAGGTGGCAATGCAGTTTTTGTAAGTTGTTCTACAATGGCTCATACACCAGAGTTCGTAGTCATTTGCTGAAAGAAGGAATAGGTGGAGTGGCATCTTGCACTAAGGTTAATCCTGAAGCATATGCTAAAATGTTCAAGTTGGTGAATGATTGCAAAAAGAGAGTAGAAAATGCAGCTGCTAGACAAGTTCCTCTACCATCATCAAGACAACAAAAAGGGAATCCTGCCACTAGCAGCATTGGGATGAGTACTTATCATGCCTATACGCAAGAACCTACAACATCTGACATGGAGAAGAAGAGGAAAACAAGTGGTGGTGCCCTTGCAAAATCTTGGAATAAGTCGGTTATGGAGGAATGTGATGGTGAGGTTGCAAGGATGGTCTACACCGGTGGCCTATCATTCAATCTTGCAAGAAATCGACACTATCGGATGTCTTATGTTCGTGCTTCCACTGTTCCAGGCTATGTACCACCATGTTACAATGCTTTAAGGACCACACTTCTTGAAAAGGAAAGAAAGAACATTGAGAAGCATTTAGAGCCAATTAAGCGTACATGGAGGGATAAGGGTGTAAGTATATGTAGTGATGGTTGGTCCGATGCACAAAGAAGGCCTTTGATTAATGTGATAGCTACATGTGAGCGTGGTCCAGTGCTGTTGAGAGCAATAAATTGTGAAGGAGAATACAAGGACCATCAATTGATTGCAAATTTGATTATTGATTCCATCAAGGAAGTTGGCCATGAAAATGTTGTGCAAGTGATTACGGACAATGCTCCCGTTTGTTCAAAGGCGGGTAATGTGATAGCAAGTAAGTATCCTACTATCTTTTGGACACCATGTGTAGTTCATACTTTGAATCTTGCTTTAAAGAACATTTGCACACCTTCTAAAATTGTGAGCAATATGGATGTGTATGATGCATGTTCTTGGATACAACCGATAGCGGAGGATGTAAGTTTTATTAAAAACTTCATTATGAATCATGGAATGAGATTGGTTATGTTTAATGATCATTGCCCTTTGAACTTGCTTTCGGTTGCTCCAACAAGGTTTGCTTCTACTGTTATTATGCTCAAGAGATTTAAGACAATCAAGAATGGTTTACAACAAATGGTGATTAGTACAAAGTGGGATGACTATAGAGAAGATGACTATAGGAGGGCGGGTTCGGTGAAGGAGAAGTTGTTGAATGAGTTATTTTGGGATGATATCGACTACATCCTTTCTTTTACGGAACCTATATATGAAATGATTAGGAAAGCGGATACGGATAAACCTTGTCTCCATTTGGTATATGAGTGGTGGGATAGTATGATTCAAAGAGTGAAGAATGCTATCTATAGGAAGGAAAGAAAGCAACCGGATCAAGAATCTCTATTTTGGAATGCGGTATATAAAGTTTTAATGTCTCGTTGGACCAAGAGCAATACGGCCCTCCATTGCTTGGCACATTCTTTGAATCCCAAGTAAGTGTTTCTTTTATTTCCATCAATTGCTTTATTATATTGGTTAGTAAATCTAATTGAATATATTTATATTTATTTCATAGAAACCATACTTATGCATATATATGAATTTACTTACTTAATTAGGTACTATAGTATGGAATGGCTTAATGAAGAACCTAGTCGTGTTGCTCCTCATAAAGATAAAGACATTACAAATGAAAGGAAAAGTTGTCTCATTCGGTACTTTGCCAATGAAGATGAAAGAAGAAATGTTAACATAGAATTTGCCAATTTTTCTATGTGTATGGCTCAATTTGGAAATGGAGATGCAATCAAGGATATGTCTTTATTGGAGCCACTTACGTGGTGGGCGGTCCATGGATCTTCGGCACCAATTCTTCAAGGCATAGCCTTCAAGCTTCTAGGTCAACCGTGTTCTTCCTCATGTTGTGAAAGAAATTGGAGTATTTACAATTTCATTCACTCTTTGAAGAGGAACAAGATAATACCACAAAGGGCGGAAGATTTGGTATTTGTGCATACCAATCTTCGTCTCTTAGCAAGGCAAAGCCCCAAGTACAATGAAGGTGGAACTAAAATGTGGGATGTTGGAGGTGATGAATTTGATTCATTGGAGGACTCTAATGTTGGAAGACTTGAGATTGCCGAACTCTCACTTGATGAACCACAATTGGAGGGAGTTTTGTTTGATGATGATGATATTGAAGTGGAAGACCTTGGAGAGGATGGTATGGATGAAGATGAATGAAATTATTTTATTTGCATTGTAATTTGATTATGAAACTTTGTTTTGATTTGGATTTGGATTTGGATTGACTAGGGTTTAATTTTATAAATTATTTTGTTTGAATTTCACATATTTTTGTTATGCATATATATAATATTTAAAATAAAATTTAGTTATCGTGTCCACCACGTGTCCGTATTAAAAAAAAAAATTTGGCGTGTCCGCGTATCGTATTGTGTTGAATACGGACACACGTACTCGTATTGGAGCTTCTTAATTAGCTTGAAATCCAAGGGTTGGAATTTAACGGTGAGATTCAACGGTTGAGGTTGCACCGCATGATTTTCTCTTTTCTCTTTTAATATTTCTTTACCTTCAAACTTTGGAAAATCATTATAAATATAACTCGGAAATCTGGACTTGCACCTTACTGACAAAAGTTCAATTAATATCTCAAGCATGATTTTCTCTTTTCTCTTTTAATATTTCTTTACCTTCAAACTTTGGAAAATCATTATAAATATAACTCGGAAATCTGGACTTGCACCTTACTGACAAAAGTTCAATTAATATCTCAAGCATTCTCGGTAACCATATGGGTCAAATATACTTCCAAAAAAACACCGCTTAGCTTGTCTCGATACAATTCTAATAACTAATTATTTACAATTGCACATATATGTTAATTTACTGTTTAAAATGTACGGGGTATTACATTCTCACCCCGTTTAAAAATTTCATCCTTGAAATTTAAAATAAGAAGTTGGTGTTACTTGTAAAGCCGTAATTCCCACAGGGAACAGTAAACACCGAATGATTAGAAAATCCCCGCACATAACGATAATACAAGCAAAAAGCCATAATCTCCACATAGATCACAAATTCAAATTTACTACACACTGGCTTCACATCCATAAATCACAAACATTAGACCATACTAGGTCTTTATAAGGTTACGAATTCATTTTCATCATATTAATTAAAATTTGATTCTTAACAAAAGAACAAGTTTAAGTTAGTTACTTAGCATATGCAAGCCAAAGCCTGTCAATGTAGAATGCAAATAGACAAGAAAATAGTCTCAAATTTTATATGACACGAGAATCCTAATTTACCACAGATCCTGGGGATCTAATCTCTGATTTGCTCTAATACCTTTCTGTCACGCTCCGGTCCCGACGTCGGTGGGGTTTAGGCACCCGGCGCCGATCCCGAGGTGTTATCGAGTGTTACAAAGCGGAATGTAAATGAAAAAAATAAAAAAACTTCTTTCTAGGCTCTTCACTCTAGGCTCGTCCGACACTTCGACTCGACGAATATTAAACGCTTCTCTGTAAAACAACAAGTAAATGGGTGGGTGAGCAAAACCACGCGCCCAGTGAGTAGATCATGTAATATGCTAGTGAAGCCATATCATTTTTACACACGCTATAAAATACGTACATCATATATCATATATACATTGACCACAAACAATTCATCATATCACACAATCCATTCTCATTGGATATCCTTCAATTTAGTGATCACCACGGGCATCTAATGCACACAGCTCTATACATCCGTGTGACACGTTCTTACTTCAGCATAACCAATTAAGAAGTTCACATGTTCCATGACACTTAACAGTGGATCCAACACCATAATATATATAATTATCACATATTTCACAAATAGACATGTTTCACTTGAAAATAGAGAGATATTTCATTAATAGATCAAAATCATATTTTTTGCCTATTTTAAATACATATAAGAATATTTGAAACACATTACAAAAACTACTCACCTCAACATGCCACCCCCGTATTACCAAAAATAAATCGAGACCCTAAAACGAGCCATTTAGAAATCACCATTAGATCTAACTTCAACCATCATAAATAGAAAGTTCACATTGATACAAATTCGTAGCCGCTCGCGCATTCAGAATTGAAGCTACGGATCAAAAGTTATGACCCGTCGAAAATTTTCACTAAGAAAAATCTAGAGAGAGAAAATGAGGAGAGAGAAACCTCTCTACAAAAAGGTACAGACTGAATGAGGGGAGGCTGATCCCTATTTATCGGACCCAAAATGCCACGTGTCACCATGTTATTGGTGACACATGTCAACAACACACAAACTCATCACTACAAATGTGACATATGTACAATGACTAAGACTGATGATGACGTCATCAGCACACATGGCTAACATCAACGTCAGCTGAACTTTGATAGGAGCACAATGTGCGACGATATTAATATGCTTATGCCCTCATTTATGCTTCGTTTAACCCTTATTTACCTAAGATAGAGTCATAATTTAGTTTAATGTCATTTTGGTAGAGTTTTGGAGAAAGTGTGCTTAATAATCAGAAAAAAGACTAAGTATAGAAATCTGGAAATAAAGTAAAATATGTCTTTTTCATGATTTTGAGGCTCGTGCTAAACTGGCCTATCATTTTCCAAATTTGATGAAATTTGGTATGCATATAATGGAAAGCTAAAGTGTATTGTGTCAAAATTTCAGATCAATCGGAGTTTGAGAAGTCACCCAAATGAAGGCTGCAACTTGGCAGTTTGAGCAAAGATCACCAGGGACTACCAAGATTTTCCTGGGACTGTGTCCTGACTTCCTGAATTTCTATGGGACACATCGCTTGGAACTAGAGAACGTTGGAAAGCTCTACGAGTCTAGTTTCTCTGGGACTTTGAATCGCATCAATCGGAGCTCTGAGGAAAAAGTTATGTCGGTTTGAATGCACGAAGGTCAAGTCTGCCGAAAGAAGAAAACCTAAACCGAGTTCTACATGGATTTGGCTTACGAATGTGGACTGAATTTCATCCTTTGTGCAAGATTTTTGGCTGAATTAATTCATGGAAAACCTAAAGAGATATTGCTCAATTATTCAGTCATTATCTTGGGAATTTTCGGCAGAAAATAGAGGAAGAAAATCGCAACAAATCCTGATCAAACTCGGCAGAATTCCTGTGCACGTCATCCAACTTCCACGGACTCTCCCGGACAGCTCACAATTTATCAGAGTTCGAGCCTTATATGGATAGAAAGCTACAGGAGTCTAGTTTCCAACCCAACTGGAGTCACCTCAATATCTATTTTCTAGAGAAAGATATTCCATAATCTTCACTCGAAGGTCAAATCTGCCGGCAGGATAAGTTTGAGAAAAACTAGGTTTTGTGAACCCTAGTTGCAGCCACCCTTTTTGCCTCTATATATTGGACGATTTTTACACAGAAAAATATCTCTCTTCTGACGCTCAAGCAAAGCCGAAACTCTACCAAAATAATCCCACAAAAATCCTATACAGAAAATTGCCTTAGCCGATTCCATCTCACCTTCACCAAGCTTGCCGATTGCAAGTGTTCTTCGTCATCAAGTCATCCTTTGCCGATTCCTCTCAAGGTTTTGTTTAAAGTGTGATTTACTCATCTCTCATGGCTTGTAATTTTCTGTATAAATTCAATACTTTGTCTATGAGATTGAATGGATGGTTGTATTTTGTTTTGGTTTTATGAATTCTTCTTTTGATTACCGAATTTTTGTTATATGATTTGGTTTTCTTTGGTTTAATTTCTGAATTATGCATGTGATTTAATTGAATGTAGTTTTATGGGTAGTAGGCTTTTGCATGTGTTCTTGATTTAATTTGGTTGATTCCTGAATTTACATGCATAAAAACCGTATGCATGAAGGTAGTTTCGGCCATAAGTATCCTTTGTGTGTTGGTTTCACATGCCGATTTAATGCAAGTTGGATCATACGCGAAGTTGGTTTTAATTTGTATTTATCTAAGGGCTAGAATAATTCTGGAAATTTGCATGTCGATGTGAGATGAGTGACGCCATACTTGCTAACATGTTTCCAATTCGACATATTGTGCTTATGTGCTCTTTGTGTTTAATTTCTACGCGAAGTGTTTTTAAACCGATTAGTACCATGTTTAGGATTACACGCGAAGTTAATTCTAAATACTTGTGATGTTTTGAATAATTAGATAAACCGCGAAGGCTCTAATTAAATTGGAACTTAATTGAATCTAGAATCCGAATTTTAGCTTGCTGCCCTCATTACTTTGTTTAATTTCGTTGCATGTGTAATGAGTTTTGTGTTTTGTGTATTGTGTGGAAGGTGTTGATCAATTGTATATAATAATTTAGATTTAATTTCGTAATTTTCGTTAGGTTTTAGATATAAATTTCAAACCCCCATGTGATTTTGTAATGCTTTATGTGATTGAACGCCCTTGATTTCCCCGGATTAAACGATCCCTACTTGTCCTATATTAACGATGACACAAGAGGGTAATATTCGTATGAAGTTGTTTTGCAGGTACAAATGTGCTTGGATAAAAGCTCCATCAATTTTTAGCGCCGTTGCCGGGGAAATTATAAAGTTTTGATTCATGAAGTGTTACTTTGTAACTTTATATCAATTTTTGGATGTGTATAATTTTTTTTTCCTTAGTTTTGGGATATGTATAATAGGATTTTTGGACATGTAATAGTAAATAGGAAATTTCGGTTTTTGGTTTTTGGTTTTCCATGAGTTTGCTGAGTATGTGATATATCATGTGTGTGTGATTGTTTGTAACACTTAGATAAATTTCTAGGAAGTGATAGTTTTATGTATGTTTAAGTTTATTGTAGTTTCTAAAGTGTAACATGTAGGTGAAGCCTCTTTTGTTGATCATAACCTAAACCCTTCATACGAATGATGCTTTGTTAGATCCGTTTTATGTAGACTGGGAAACGCGGGATACTTCCCCCCCCCACGCATACAAGCGACATTTTGGCAAAGTTATTATTTTTATGAGGTTGATGGCGGTTTTAATCAACACTTGTAGACCGCTATGGATCCGAGTTTATTTTACAAAGTATGGGGCAAGTTATTTTCATTGATTGGTTCTCAGGTTTGTAAAACTGATTCTCAAGACCCACAGACTGATGTTCATTCTCGGTGAGTGAGTCGATAGGGGACTTGTCCTCCGTGGTGTCCAACAACGAGATCTGCCTGGTTCCTAAAGAGAGTTCACTCTCCATGGATCTTAACGACACCGCCTTAGAAAGTGAAATACGCTCGACCCTAGACAACAGCTTGTGCCGAAGCATCACCTCACTTTAGACGCTAGAAGATAACTTGAACATATGTGAATCTATTTTCTTCAAAACAAAATTCGTCTTTAATTTTTGAGGTATATCGGAATAAGCATGATACTACCTTGGGCTGCATCAGTCCATTGCACTATTATCTCCTCTGCTCCACGTACCTCGAATTTTAAAGTTGTGTGAATAAAAGAAATAGACTCTAGGTTCGGCAATCTCATACTATTTTCGACACTCTTGGAAAACTAGGACCGAATTCTTGTTTGTTACTTGTGAATTTTGTGAAAGCTTGAAAATCTTGTGTGATACTTATATATATTTCGTTGACTATACTTATACAATAATAACACTTACACAAATTCTAACTACACAAATACTTTTATTTTTCTTTTTGAATTCCTTGCCTAAACACTTGATTTTCGAATAATTTCAGGTACATGAATGTCCAGTTGGTCACGCGACATTAGAGGCCGTTTGTATCGAATTGGAGAGATATACGATCTAGAGTTGCCAGCAACGCTAGGTCAAGCACGTTTACCATCACCAGAACATCAGTTTGTATCACCAATCATGAGCTGCCACGTCACCACTTAATGGAATTTCGACGAAACTTCTAATAATCGTTAAAAATAGCTCGGGACTCTGAAAAATTGACCAAAAAATACGACGAACTCATGACGACCTCTACTTTCTATTTCCCAGAAGAAAAATAGAATTTGACCAACTTAAAAAAAATCAGGATATTACAATCTACCCTCCTTAAAGAATTTTGTCCCCGAAATTCACACCACGTACAAAAACAATAACATTTATGGCTCTACGCTATGACACGAGAATCCTAATTTACCACAGATCCTGGGGATCTAATCTCTGATTTGCTCTAATACCTTCTGTCACGCTCCGGTCCCGACGTCGGTGGGGTTTAGGCACCCGGCGCCGATCCCGAGGTGTTATCGAGTGTTACAAAGCGGAATGTAAATGAAAAAAATAAAAAAACTTCTTTCTAGGCTCTTCACTCTAGGCTCGTCCGACACTTCGACTCAACGAATATTAAACACTTCTCTGTAAAACAACAAGTAAATGGGTGGGTGAGCAAAACCACGCTCCCAGTGAGTAGATCATGTAATATGCTAGTGAAGCCATATCATTTTTACACACGCTATAAAATACGTACATCATATATCATATATACATTGACCACAAACAATTCATCATATCACACAATCCCTTCTCATTGGATATCCTTCAATTTAGTGATCACCACGGGCACCTAATGCACACAGCTCTATACATCCGTGTGACACATCCTTACTTCAGCATAACCAATTAAGAAGTTCACATGTTCCATGACACTTAACAATAGATCCAATACTATAATATATATAATCATCAAATATTTCACAAATAGACATGTTTCACTTTAAAATAGAGAGATATTTCATAAATATATCAAAATCATATTTTTCGACTATTTTAAAAACATATAAGAATATTTGAAACACATTAGAAAAACCACTCACCTCAACACGCCACCACCGTATTACAAAAAGTCAATCGACACCCTAAAACGAGACATCTAGTGATAGGAGCATAAAATGCTACGTTCTTAATATGTTTTACCCTCATTTATGTCTTGCTTTATCTCTTATTATTGTAGAATTGAGTCATATAATAGAGTCATGAGGTTTTGGTAGAGTTATAATGAAAATATGCTTAAGAGTTGGAAATTTACAGAAAATTGACAAAGTGCTGAAAATCGAAGTCTCTAAATGTTTTGTTGATTTTGTAAAACTTCTATGATGCTTTTAATAGATTTTTCTTCTCTTCTGAGCAGTAGACATGTTATGGATTGAGCAATGGAAGGAATTAGAGAAATCGGACCAAGGAAAGATGCCAAGAATTTCAAAGCAAAATCGGATCCAGTAAGTTCCAGCAATTTTCTGGGCACATCATCCAAATTCCATAATTTCTCCAGGACAGGCCACGAGGAACTAGAAGACTTGCCATATATGCACCGAAAGCTCTATGAGTCAAGTTTCTACAGTATTTAGAATCGCATCAAAATCTGTCATGAGGAGAAAGTTATGCCAGTCGTAAGACAGCAAGGCCATTGCCCTACTGAGAAGAGGAACCTACTGCCTGTTTTCTTGCTTTTCTGTATTGCTGCACTAAAGACCAATCCAAATACATCAAATGAGAGTTTCTGAGCTTAATGAAGAATAGGAGATCCAGTCATGCTAAAGAGGAGTGCAAAATATGAAAAGAAGAAGTTTCCTAGTCCGACTAGGAAAAGGAAAAGCAATCAGTTGACTAGGAGAAGGTTTTCCTGGTTCAGCTAGGGAAACCTTGCAGCTGAGTCTTGGACCAATTATCCATTAAGCAATGTTGCTGAGTCCACAAGGAGTTCCAGTTGTGATCCATGAAGAAAATCGGAAAAGAATTCATAAGGGAAAATGAGAGAATCATAAGAAGAATCCTGATCAAACTCGGGAAACTTCCAGTGCACGTCCTCCAACTTCAACGGACTCTCCTGGACAACTCACATTGAATCAGAGTTCGAGCCATATATGGATAGAAAGATACTGGAGTCTAGTTTCCAAATCAATTAGAATCACTTCAGTAACTATTCTCTAGAGAGAGATATTCCATATTCTTCACATGAAGGTCATGTCTGGCGAATTAGAAAACCTAAACCAAATTGGTTTAGGATTTGTGTTCCCTAGTTACTGCCGACTTGTGCACAGCCCCTATCCTATATATAGAGGCAGTCTCTCTACAAAAAAGGTTGTCACATCTTAAGCTAAAATACAATCCATAAGCTCTACCAAAGTTCTCCAAAAATCCTACATATAATAGCTAGCCGAAACACATCCCCACCTTCACCAAAACTATCCCAACCGTACTACCACCATCATCATCGGATCAACACAGTTCGAGGCTCTAAATGTGTTTGAAAAGTGTGATCTACTCTCTACTCTCGGTTAGCAAATTATTGTATGTAGTTATGTTAGGTTTTGTCTATGAAACTTGCATGTATTTTTGGTTTCAAATTGTATGTCTATGTATGACTTGGATTTGAATTTAGTTTTATAAATTGCATGTTAAAAACATATTTGAATCGTTGCTTAGGTCTAGGTTTAAGTCTCGATTTCATTGAGTCTTTACATAATAATTTTGTAATATAAAACTTATAGGAATTCATACACTTAGATAATTAGAACAGTGGTATAGATGCATGTTTAGGATTTAAATCGGTTAGTAATCTAGGGTGTGACTTAAAAACCGAAACATTAGTTTTGTTTGACAAGCATGTAAATCTAGATGTTAGGTTTCATCTAACCCGAGTTGAACGAATAAAGATTAAATGTATGTTGCTTTGATTCGATTGTGCTCACCTAAGGTATAAGTTTAGCTAAAACTTGCATGTTAAATAAGATGATTGACAACCTTGCTTGTTTACATGTCTTCGATTATAGACTTTTATGCTTCAATGTTACGAGTTGTATAACAGTAGCATAACTTTTAGGATCACTTTACGAATAGCTAGATCTTAAAATATTAGAAAGTCTCACAACTAGGTAAAATCGGATTCGTTCTAGTTGTAGGTCGAAACTTATTTGAGTCCAAAACATTCTAAATACTTGTTCGTTACTTTCTTTGTGTGAGTCTTACTTGTTAAAGAGTTATGTGCTAGATGCTTTGTGTGAAAGATGTCGACCAAAACTTGTACATAGCAGTCTTAGGATTTATTTTTATGTCTTTATTTTGTGTCCTTGGTTATTGGGGCAGCCATACCTTACTTCAAAACCCCCCATGAAAATGTGTAAATATGTATATATTTGTGAATATTTGTCTAATATTCTCATGTTTCAGGTACCCTTAATCCCCGACTAAAACGATCCATACTTATCATATACTACTAACGTCTTTTGTAGGGTTTATTATCAAAAGATTCCTTAGACAACTCGTCATCACCATTAGATCTAACTCCAACCATCATGAATAGAAAGATCACATCGATACAAACCCGTAGCCGCTCGCAAATTTAGAATCAGAGCTACGGATCAAAAGTTATGACCCGCCGAAAATTTTAACTAAGAAAATTCTAGAGAGAGAAAATGAGGAGAGAGAAACCTCTCTATAAAAAGGTACAAACTGAATGAGGGGGGGCTGATCCCTATTTATAGGACCCAAAATGCCACGTGTCACCATGTTATTGGTGACACATGTCAACAACACACAAACTCATCACTACAAATATGACATGTGTACAATTACTAAAGCTGATGATGACGTCATCAGCACACATGGCTGACATCAGCACACATGGCTGACATCAGCATCAGTTGAACTTGGTCTCCAAGTAAAGAAGAAGTCAACCAATCAAAAGAGTCGGTCAAAGAATTAAACCAACAGAAGGATGTCACTTGTCAAAACCTGATCAGTTTCTTCCTCTCCACTCGCCACATGTCGCTCACCTAGGTGATGACTTTCATCCTTCTGACAAGTGTCACTTGACAAGCTTAAGTGGATCAGCACATGAGCTGACACAACGTGGGGACCAAGTCAATTTAAGAACCAATCATGAAAAATAGCTCGGGACTCTGAAAAATTAACCAAAAAATACGACGAACTCTTCACGACCTCTACTTTCTATTTTCCACAAGAAAAAAAGAATTTGACCAACTTAAAGAAATCAGGATATTACAGTGAGGCCATATTTCTTATAAGTTTCCCCTCTTGTTCCCCTTTTTTTGTTCTTCTTTTCTTTTTCCACCACTTCATCCAAGTTAGGCCAAATACTTCTTGAATTAAGGCCATCGAGAACACCCTGTACTAAGCGGAGAACCTCGTATTAAGGCCAACGAGGACACCCCATACAAGCGGATTCCCAATCGGGTTTTGGGTCTTTCACCTTAGGGAGACACATTCCCTTTTTAATTATTTAACATGCCTAACCCGATTCATTCTCAGTTAGGACTTTTTGCTCGTATTAAGGCCACCGAGCACACCCCGTACTAAACGGAATCCCGATTGGATTTTGGATCTTTCACCCTAGGGAGAGACAATCCCTTCTTAATTATTTTTCTCGTGTCTAACCGGATTTAACTTCAGCCTGCTGCTTTTGCATTTACATTTCCTTCTAGTATCTTCAATTTCCTTTAAGTAAAATCATAAATGATCTGGAATTCCCAATATCAGTATCAAAATTATATTAAAAAAATAGAGTAAATTGAACATATAGTACCTGATAAATAGCTTGCATCAGGAATTGATGGATCATCTTTTGCTTGCTCGGCGGATGTACATATAATAATAATTACCACAACCATAGTAGTAATCAGTGGCCTCATACCTTTAATTTAGCTAAGTACATATATCTATAACCTTCTATGCAAGACTTATGAAACTTTAATGAAGTCAATAAATAAAAACACATGCTAGTCAGCAGTATACCATGACATGCATTAGTAAAATGAAATTGCAATGAAATTTTCTCTTCCTGGAAAGCAATTATGGGTTCAAACATGAAATGTAATCGAACTACAGTACATTGATCATGTATTATGAAATGTACTATTTTCTCCTCTGTAAGAGTGTGACCAAATGCCGCATGTAAGGTTCTACAGAGACTTCAAATAAGGAGGATCAATATCATGAGGGGAAGCAACAACAAGATTTCAAACTACTGATGCCCTAGTTGAATGCAAAAATTACAGACCTTAGGAATTCATGAGCTGATGCTACCTTAATTCCAAAGATCACTTTGCAACCATGCTGATTCTAAAATAGTATACTTTAGGAACTCATAACTTGAGGTAAAATCACAAGCAAGACTTCATTATTGCAAAGAACGCTAGTGGCCGGAAATATATGTCATCAACATCTGCATAATTCATTAGGCTCTTCAGGTATTAGTCTATATATATTGATATTAGTCTTTGGGTGCTACTGAAGAAGACTCCCTCTATGTGACTCATGGGCAACTCCCTCTATATTGATATCAGCCATATTTATTTTTTATTTAAAAGAAAAAAAAATAAAAAAAATAATAAATCCATGTTGAAGCTGAGAACTGAGAAGGGCATCCATCATTATAATTTCTGATTATCTCAAAGTATGAAGTCTCAGTCATTCAAAGATAACACAGCAAAGCTATAGATTGCAAATGAACAATTCAAACGAAAGGGTAAGGAAAGCTTATAGACAATACATATTATGTAGCATGCTACAGAACTCAATTCTCATAGCATTTTGAGATATGAACATAAAAGATGTAGCTTCTAAGTCATAACTGCTATATAATATACCTCCTAAGTCATCAGGAACCACTGGTCTAAATTACAAATATGTAATATTTTGAGGCACATGCACAGCCTATATCAATTATATATCCTCCGGGCTACCTACAATCTACCATTCATTTTGCCTACCACAACAATGACAATGTATAGAGATAGTAATGGATAGCAGCACGAAGATATATAAATAAATGAGAACAACAAGCAAAGGGAAGACATCAAACATTACAGCACATATAAACACTACATTGAATGAGTGCATATTAATATAGATAGGGAAATGAGAAAAAAGATATTCAAATATTAGTTTCACATATGGATTAATGCATCCAAAACAAAGATATTTGCTGCCATGAATAAGTGGCTTTCTACTTATTCATATAATCATCATTAATATGAATTTAGGATCCAAATTAACATCATATCAATAGGATTTTCAGCTTGACAAACGGGCAAAGCTTGTCAAGTAACAATTAAGAAGAATAACAGAGGAACTATTCCAAAAAGAAAAACATCAATTACATACCCAACTAGATTCAAAGATCTATAGAAAGATTTCTTTTCCTTACAATGTTTATTAACTGCAATATAGGATAGGCACCCATCATACAGAAAATTTTAACTAATAATCTCTAACTTCATAGCAATTAAAAGTCAAGAAAATATAAAGTTCCCAAAGTCGGTTCATCACTCAACCAAGATAAACAACAGTTTACATCACTCTGGCAATGATAAACTCTCATAAATTCTTGATCACAATTCACACCCATACACAAAACACTGTCTAAAATTCTCAATCAATAATTTGGCCAGAGAATTATTGAAGGAAAGGTAAATAAGAAACCTTTACGAGTTCTAGATAACATCATCACATATCTAAAGTATATAAAATCTCCCCAATGACACACACAGTAAGACACACAGATCAAAGGATCATGCTCTGATACCATTTTGTAACATCTAGACCCAGATTAATAAAATTAATCCGGAATTAAGGTGTTATGAAAATATTCTAACCATCATTTTGTTACCCAAAATCTCACTGCCCAAAATCCAACTCCTCCAAAACTCAGCCAAGAGAAATAGTAACATCGATGACGTCCGAGAACACCGTTAATGTATACTTTCACTTTTAGATTCCGTCGCATAGTAATTTTGTCATATTACTATGGACAGCCATAACCAATTGATCTTAAAAAAAAATTCATGTTCTAGAAACCAATACCGAGTATTAGGTGCACCTATGACTTACCAAATTCATATATATATATATATATATATATATAAAAGCACAAAGATTCATAATCAAACTTTGAGTATGTTCTCACATAACAAATAACATTCATTTGAGAACCATGATTACTACTTAGTTCTAATTTACACAGTCTTTCAAGTGACAGGGCCCGAATCAGATTTCACCATGAAACCCGGATAAGGCCCTACGGGGACCACTTTAAAAGAGATTTTACTGAAAAATCGGCATGACCTCTTTTAAAATGGACAACCCAAACCTGCCAAACAAACATAAAACACTTCAACAATCACCATCCTGACTCCAGGAGCCACTTGCTCCCCCGTAAATTCAAACAACTTCCACAATTAAACATAAGACCCATTTCAATTGATTCACAATCCATCAGAGCAATCTAATAAAGAATTCGGGATAGAAGAATCAAAAAGTAAAAGGATCAACAGATTCTACCCAGCGGAAGCAAAGACGACGACTATGCCTCGACTCCGAGTACCCTTGACCTCGATAACTAGACTGCACACTGGGCCGTTTAAAACGAAGGGCCCAGAGGAAAGTAATTTAAAACGTTAGAGTAAGTGGATAAAAACAAATTTTATATAATACTTTAAGTAAATGAATAAAAAGAATCATACTACTTTTCCAACATTTTCGTACATAAAATTCACAATGCATGCACATTATTAAAACATCCCACGTTTCAGAAAAATAATATTTAAAAATCAGCCCCGCTGATATATTCAAATAAATAAAAATTTATTTTGTTTATATATATTCAAAACAATATTCTTTAGAAAATCAATTCATAATATTTTACAACCAATCCCATTGGTCAAATAAAAACCCCAGCTCCGCTGGTTCGGGAATTTATTAAAATCAGAAAGTCTCATAGAGAAAATATTTCCGAAAACCACATAATATGAAAATCATGACCAATCCCATTAGTCATATAATAGAATAGGAGAACGTCATTACTACCATTTAATATTAAGCCTCCCAGGCTAAGGGTCGAGCCTCAAAGGATCTGTATAGCGTCCCACGCTATGCCTGTACACGTCGACCACCGAGCGTGAATCTGACCTATGTGGTCAAGTCGTCACCTCGCATGGGATCAAGCGACTAAGCTAGCTAGCATCAATATATATCTAGATTCTGATATGGTGAAAATCTGAAAACAAACCGAAAACACGTTTCCCCCTTTATACATTATAATCAGTACGGTCCCCGACCGCACATCTGAGGCTTATGATAATTATAAATAATATAATAGCCTCAAATTATATTCATATGTATCCAACATATCCACTATGCCGTAAAATGATATATAAAATTATATTTATAACATTGACATGTCTCACATGTCGAAAATCATAAATAGCGAATTTATAAAATCCCCGGAAATCTCATTTCCGGTCATTACCTTTAATTAAAACTTATTCAGCATAATCAATTATAAATGATTAAAAGGTTTCCGGATAAAATCCCGTACTACTAAAATAGTAGTACAAGCAAAACCCCAAAACCATATTTCTTTAAATATTAAATCAACAATTATAACAGAAGTATATGAATTATCGGCTTTCGATAATTCATATCATGCCTACGAACTCATTTAATTAAATAAATTGTATTTCAATAAAACGTAATTGCATGCATTTATTTTAAAATAAAATCCACTCACAGTAAATCTGAGCTTGCCGCTATTTCGAGCTCTCGTCCCGTCAAGTAACCTCTCGACTTGCAACAGGGACGTAATCATAAATATTACGCAAGTCTAGATTTATTTATAAACGTTAATTCTACGGACGTCCTCACTCGCACGAAATCTCCCAATTTTTCTTTTTCAGTTATCGGTATAGGAATTACGCCTCAATACCGATAATCTACGTCTGAAATAACTCAGGACACCCACCTCGTGTCCGATTAATTCTTTTACTAGTTATTTCGTCAAAAAACCTCTTTAAAACCGCTTTTATTCATTTACGTTAAGTCAATAGTAATATTTAATGGTCAGACAGTAATTTTTATAGTCAAACAGTAAATGGTCAAAATTTAATTAATAGTTACCATTGACTTTTACTGTTTACTATTTATTTTTACTGTTTTATTGTTTTACTGTTTACTTTTCACCTTTTACCATTTTATTTTAACATTTACTATTTCACTGTTCATCTTCAACCTTCCGCCGCCGGAACAGTGGCGTCGCTGCCACTGCCGCCGCAGGAGGCCGAAAACAACTCCAATCGACGCTAAATTTTCACAGCAGCGTCGCCACCACCTCGGGAACTCATCCCCGACACCTTCGCCACTAAAAACACACGCAGCCGCCGCGTAAAGCGGCTGACACGGCGGTCGGATTTCCAAAATTCAAATTTCTCCAAAACTCCACCAATTCAACATCAAACAACTCCTTACAACGTTCTAAACACGAATTTAACCTCGAACTCCATCAAAAACATCAAATACCCAACCTTCATCGAAAATCACCAAAAACCCTAAAAATTTCAAATTCTAATTTCTCCTTACCTGGTGCAATTCGGTTCAATTCCTTCCATGGAATGATTGCACACGTCGAGACCTTCAATTCCACTCAAGAATCGGGCCGAACCGTGGCCGGAGGAGGGAGCTCTGGTTCGACTGTGTCGAACCTTGCTTGGCTTCGCACGGCCCAACGGCAGCGAACCGAGCCGCGTCGCTGCCACAGAGGAGAAGAGGAGGAGGAGGCGCTCCAAATGGGACCGGTGGCAAGCCGAACGGTGGCCGAAAGGCGGAGATAGGGCGAAGCATAGTGGGTCGGTGCCGAGGTCGGTGGGCTCGGGCCGATCGGGGGAAAAAGAGATAAAAAGAAGAAAAGAAAGGAAAAGAAAAAAAGAAAGCTTCTCTTTTGGGAAAATTTCATTTGCCGCTATTTATACTCGTCTAAAAACGGCAACTTTCGGGTTTTTAGTCATAACTTTTTCATGCGAGCTCCAAATTAAACGTACTACGTGTCCACGAACTCATTTCAACCTCTTCTACCTCGTCATGAAATAAAATCTTCGGTCGGGTCAACTTATTTAAAAGTCAACATTTTGAACTTTCGAATCGTAAAAACAATTCCCAAGGCGTAAAAGTAAAAGTAAAACAGTTAAAAGGTAATTCTAGGTTCGGGTTGTATCATCAAGAGTACATAATCATCTGAACAATCCAAAATAACAAACTGAGTATCCGAGATCCATATCAAGTCTTTGACTATGGCTTCTATATGATTAACTCAAACTTCCACAATTTATGCCACAACTCAATCCTACCTCAAACAAACTAACCTGGAACCTTATAGCAATTAACTAGATGGTCCATTTACAGTAATAAGCAACCAGAACCAAATTCAACGAATACAAACGCATGCCACCAAATCCCAATTATTTCCATTAAACCAAGCTAGGCAGAACTAAATTAGAAAGAAAATCTGCCCAGAACTTCTCTACAAGTTAACCAAACCAGACAAAATCAACTTCCATATATATCTAATCAACATGTCTCCCTTTGAAAAACAACCACAATGAATTAAGCATAGCTTAGAACTAGGATAAATCTAAAGTCCTACAACCAAATCACCAATCAACCTAAATTCAGTTCGCCATAACCAAAACAAATTCACCAGAGTAGTGTAAATGATGAGAGGGAGGATTGTCCTACCGCAATACCAAAGGAATCGTCTCAAGTGCAGAGGCATCACCCCAAAAGCCCAAAGCTTCTCACCACAAACCCTCCTTCTACAGTTGTTAATCGGAGAAACGAACACTAGGGGTGCGCCGGCGACAATGAGGTGGTCCAAAAGGGGGTAGCCCGGCGTCAGGAGGTGGCCGGACGGGAAGGTTCTGATTTGGCCTTCCTCTGCGTTTTTCGTCGAGTCGGTGAGAGTGTTCCAAAGAGAGCTCGATCCTTTCTTCCTTCCCCCGTTGACTCGATCAGCTCCACTATTTATAGCCTTCATTGACTTGAAATCCAAGGGCTGGAACGGTGAGATTCAACGGTTGAGATTTCACCGCATGAATTTCTCTTTTCTCTTTTAATATTTCTTCACCTTCAAACTTTGGAAAATCATTATAAATATAACTCGGAAATCGGACTTGCACCTTACTGACAAAAGTTCAATTAATATCTCAAGCATTCTCTGTAACCATACGGGTCAAATATACTTCCCAACAAATACCGCGTAGCTCGTCTCGATACAATTCTAATAACTAGTTATTTACAATTGCACATATATATTAATTTAGTGTTTAAAATGTACGGGGTATTACATTAACAGGCAGAGATAGATTCTAATATTGAAAATCCAAAATCCGGTAATAGCTATCATATTAATACATATAGGAGCACATAACTTGTGATAGTAATCGATATCCAATCTATCTACATATAAAAAAGATTTTGCATATGCAGTTGAAATTACCATCTAATAAAAAACCACCCCTGATTTTTGAAATTTCTTTGAAAGATATGGTTTTCATTATGGAGATGGCGTTAAACGCGCTTTGCTTCCTAGAGAGGTTACGTTTTAGCATGTTGTCTGTTTTCTTCTTCACCATATCACATTTTTAATAATTTAGTCAAGTTCTACCATGTAGCACTACTCAAAACTCCCATATAGTGGTCTACACATTATAAATCAGTACTTAACCAAACATCTCAAGAACCACGCAAACTGACTTCATGATAGTGTCAGAAGTTACCATACCTCTCTCCACAATCTCATAAAACTGCATTACAAAATTCCCAGAACATAAACCACAATATCTAACAAACTGATCCTCCAGTCACAACAATACGAATTCAAAAATAACTATTGATATTTGATACTTAACAACAATACTACATTAAATTTCAATTACTAAATAATTGATATAAAGAAACAAACAACAGAAAAAAAAAAAACATAACAAGCCAAGATACAAAAGAAAACTACCTCTACCAGTTCACTCGAAGCAACCATGATCAACAAAAACAAATGTTAGAACACCTACAACAGATAAAAAAAAGTCTGAAAAAACATAAATACAATCTACTAAATTTGATTACAAAGTCATCGTATCTCTATGTCCTTCCTTTCTTCCTATGATACAAACAAACGAAAAACTAACTCATTCCTCCTACTTTTTCCACACTCCTAAAAAACCTGCATCAGAAAAATGATAAATGATTGACAATCAATAACTGAAATATATAATATCTAATTATAATAATTCAAAAACAAAGAATTCACAATTTCATATTACCCAAAAACCTCTCCTAGCGGAAGCTAAATCACAGGAAATGCATGAACGAAATACATATTTAACAATGGTAATAAAAAAACAAACAACATGAAAAAAAATAACATAACAAAGCAAGATAAAAGAAAAATACCTAATTACTTCACTTGATGAAACCCTTGTGAACAAAAATAAAGCCGCTAGAAGGGACAACGAAGAAATTTATTGATGACCTACAATAGAAGGAAAACTCTATAAAAAAAAAACATAGCACAAAATCTACAAAATCTAATCTAAATTATCAAAAAATTTCAAACATATGTTCACAACTGATTCAACACTGATTGCTCCTTATTGAAAATAAGCATCATTAGACAGAAATAGAAACTAATATTCAAAATCCAATAATAACTATCATATTAAAGCAGATAGGAGTACATAACAGATTACTTATCATGGTAATCGATATCCAATTTACCTAAGTATAAATAAGTTTTTCCCAATATGGTATAAATAGGTATACTCTGAAAGCAATTTCTTCATTTAATAAGTCAATTACAAAAGGATAAAAAAACAATGCAGTTGTTCAAGGAGAAATTATAATAGGGAGAACTCATCATTTATTGATTGATAGAGGGGCCTTTATATAGACATTACAACAAGTATCCTGATAAATCAGGGATTCCTTATCTATTACATAATCATCTAATCTAGTCTAATTAGATCAAGACACATCCAGGAAGTTATGGAAATAACCTTCCTACAACACTTCCCCTTGTGTCGAGCGCCTAATGTCTTCATGGTGTTTACCATGTTGCCTCACTAAAACCTTGCCCGCAAAACAAAAACCTCTTGGGCAAAAATAAAATGCATAGACGAAGGGAAAAGAGCACAACGCACCAACTACTATACTTGTGAATAACATGTGATGTAGACTCCCCCTGATGTCTAACAAACTTAGAGCTCTGATATATGGCGCATGCCTAGGCTCTTCACATGTTTCACATGCATACATTTTTCCAAAGACTTGATAAAAAAATCTGCAACATTTGCATCTGAACTCATTCGATTAACTTGGATGTTCAGGAATTTCTGTTGTTGCATATTATAAAAGAACTATGCGAGTCAGAGAGATACCCAGCATCTACAAAACCAACTAACACATTGTTGGGAGTCTTTGGATAAGGGAGACGGCCATTGAAGGACGAAGAAGGGCCAAAATCATCACCTATGCCGGTCTCCATGTCGCCGGTGTGGGCGGCAGTTCCGCGGCGTATAGCGGCGCTGCCGGGGCTGCCGGTGGCGTTGGTGTAAGGATGACCGGTGGTGGAAACCTCTCTGGTGCTAAAGGGGTAGAACAAACCCAAGTCAATGGAACCTTTCAGATGTTTAACACCATTCCAATGACGATGCGTAGGCGCTGAGCTAAATCTAGCTAATAAGTTCAAAACGAAAGCGATGTCTTGTCTAATATATTGTGCTAAATACAATAGCGCCTCAATTGCACTAAGATACATGTATTTAGCTCCAAGCATCTCTTCATCATCCTCTTTAGGACGGAATGGATTTTTGTGTCTAGACTTTGTCTTTCTTATGAATACGCATGGGCATAAATCATTGTTCTTGTATCCCCTCCCAATCAAGTATTACAACAGACGTTACAATCTAGTTGTATAATGACTTTGTGGTTTAAAGTCACTTGATTAAGGCATTAGAAGTCCTTCAAACACTTTCGTGTATATATATGCATCTATATCCCCATATAGGTATACATTAACCACATTCATAAGCTGCAAACTTCAGTTTTTGGGACACTACTAAACTGATTAAGTAGTGGAAAGTAATGATGTCCATTACGAGAGAATACATCTCATCGTAGTCAATACCAGGTCGTTGAGAGAAACATTGCGCCATGAGTCTTGCTTTATACCGCATGATCTCATTCTCTCATTACGCTTACGAACAAAGACTCTCTTATGTCCAATAGGTTTAACGTCTTTCCGGATCAACTTAACAGATCTCAAGACTTGCCTTTTATTTAACGAGTCTAGTTCTGCTTGTATTACTTCTTCCCACTTCGGCCAATACATTCTTCGTTGACACTCTGCAACGGAATAAGCAATTACATCATCAACATACGTGGAATTTTATCCACAGAATACACGTGCGCACTTGTGCAATTGAGATTTATGTGTACTCTGACATCAACAAAGGTTCTGTGGCGTCCCACAGAAAACACATAGTTGATCATGGACATAATTATAGTCAGAGACAATCTCATTGATGATGAGCTGATTAATTTCTGCCATCGCAACTCGCTTCTTTCGAGGTTTTAAATATCGAGAATTAAACGGTCTCGAAGCTACTGCCCCAAGTCCATCAGTGGCACCGTTGCGATCCGATTCAACAACAGCGACGACGTCCAGTAGGGCAGCGCCGCCACCGGCGTTACCCTCTCCTGAGGATATGCCGACGGCACTAGGTCTTAGGGCAACCAAACTGATCTCATATGATCAGATCTTCAACCTTACCGGCACATTTGCAGTATGTATGTGCGATGTCGTCACTTTCTAACTCACTTTGAGTAGTGCGGGGATCATGATGAGACAAATCGTTGGGGGCACACCATGTCAATTCCTAACGTTCATTTGGAATGTGAGCATTCCTATCTCCCCCTAACGGCGGGAAGTGTGTCTCATCAAAGTGACAATCTGCGAAACGCGCAGTAAAGAGATCTACTGTGGTTGGTAGCAGATTATTGTTGGGGATTCACATCCAACATATACCTAAATGTCTTTGTAGACCCATCTGTGTACGCAGAAGAGGCGTAATAGATAAACATCACAACTGAAAGTACGTAAGTGCGCAATATTGGGTTTATAACCAGTAACCAGCTGGTATGCACTACACGTCTGGTTGGCATTGGGTCTGAAACGAATAAGCATAGCTGCATGCAGTATTACATATCCCCATGCAGAAATTGGCAATTGGTTCCCATAACCAAAAGCCCTAGTTAATAGCCGGAGTTGCTGAAGAGTGGCTTCTGCAAGGCAGTTCTGAGAAAGAACATGAGAAACGGGATGTTCAACTTCAATCCCCATGGATATGCAATAATCATCGAATGTCTTGGAGTTAAACTCTCTAACATTATCCAACCTAATAGATTTAATAGGATGGTCATGGTGGTGAGCCCTTAACTTGATGATTTAAGCTAAAAGCTTGGCAAATACAGCTTGTGGACAGCAAATCGACGTGACCAACGCGTCGATGCATCAACAAGCACCTTAGAATACACAAAGAGGCATTCTGGTTGATAGGTCCACACATATCATCTTGGATTTGTTGTAAGAATGGTTTCTTTTGTGTCCATAACAAAGGAAAACAATGGATTCATCTTTACTAGTGTACAAGCTTTGCAATAAGAGCATTATGCATCTTAAAATACAAATTTGCGCTGAAAATCAGATTCACGCGCAGCATGACGTTTGTGTACTAAAATGGTTATAACTTCTTCATTACAGAAGGTATCGACAAACCGTAAAATGTTTTGGAAACTAGACATCGGTAGTTCCAGTGATATAAAGTACACAATGTAGTTCGAACCGAGCTGATCACAAAGCTCTATCAAAGTTGATGGATCTATAGATTTCCGGACAGATTCGTCCTACGTTGCCGAAACGGCCGTAACTCACTCAATATGATAGTTATGATCAAACGGTCAGTGTCTCTGGAAATTAGACACATAGACCTTTCCATCCGTATAAAATATACTATTTTTGAATGAGTGAGCTATGATTTATAGGTCATGCAATATCAAAGCTTGTATGAGTCATAAGATCCAATAACAAGAATCGGAATGAGGTATTCTCATTGAATATGACTCAACTTCTTCTCTAGAATGATTCATTAGAGGAAATACACAAGTAATTGTTACCATTCTCATATATCCAAGTGATAACATATAGCAATTAGATTTTGAAAAACACAGCAAGATTCGATTTTTTTTCTTGGTGCATAGAATACGTTCAATGACATCGATAACTGTACCATTAGGTAACGTAAAGTTAATGAATCCATGCTCTTTAACAACCGGCGAGGTTCTAATCGATATAGTCATTGATCATCTATATTGCACATAATACTTAAACGACTCTCTCTCCCTTAGGATAGTGTGGGTTGTCCCACTATCAGCTAGACACTCAACTTCACCGCGAGACATCTAAATAGATGAAAAACTATGGATGATTTTCTCGCGGGACACAATCTTATCACTACCCCGTAGGATATAGAAAGAAAAGGGGATGAAATCCCATCGAGTGTATCACATGGCATTTGGACTTTATAACTTCGACTAAAGTCAGAAAGTGCAAGGTTGAATGTTACATAACCGAGCAATTATCATCAGAAACCAAAACGAAGTTGAGGCTTCGCACGTTGTGGTGTTGAACACCTTTGGTGACCGGAAGAATGGAGGCTCAGCCTCCTAGGATCGGTGCTAAGCACCTTCTCGGGCGGCTATGGAACAGAGGCCGAAGCCTCCTTGAAAGCACGGTGCCATGGCACCTTTGTGCTGCCGAAGTCGAGGTATCATCACCATGAGGCCGACGTCGGCCACTAGGCTTGTGTCGTCGAGCCTAGCTCTAATTATTCTTTGATTTTGATTTTGATTTAGCTGAGGTGGAATTATAAGTCTAATATACTAAGCCAATGTGACCCAATAGTGTTTCAGAAGAACCACGTGAGTCGTTAAAACACGAATCTGGATTGCTTAAAAACATAAAATTTCTCACAATATGGGAAAACAGAGAAATTTTATTAACTTGCCAACTTTTAATACATCAAAAGCAAGCTTCTAATTCCAAAGAAAATGACTAATAGATCAAAGTCTGTAAGATATAGCAAAGCCATTACAATACTTGAAAAATTCTTAATGAAAAGTCAAACATAAAGACTAATCAAAATCCGGGACATCTAATGCTTGAGTAGGCTCTTGAGTCTTAACTTCAGGAATGAAGTGCTCAACCACGAGATTAACGTGAGGTTGTTATCACTAGTTCTCACTCAGCATGATAATTCTCTTTGCTAGAATTATCTCTTGTAGGCATTAATCATCTCTTTGCTAGAATTATACACGTGGTGCATATGCTTAGAGGAACCACACTTGTAACAAGGAGCAAAACTAGTGCTTTTGTTGTTGTTGTGAGACGAGGGAGGAGGTGGCGTGTGGCCACCTTGACGGGTTCTATGGCCGAATCGGCCTCCCCCTGAAGGTACGGCATTGCCGCCATCTCGTCTCCAAGTGTTGGAGCGTCGTGTCACATGGTTTCTACCATTTTGATTTCCTCCACGTATCGGTTTAGAAACTTGTTGATACGGGGCATTCTGATTCTTATTTCTTTTATTTTGAAGTCTTCCCATAGTGAGCCTGTGCTTCATGAATCTTTTTAGTTCCAACAGGTCTCAAAATTATTGTTATTTATTCAGCCTAATCAACCGAATTTCGGTATGGGTGTCATAAGACATCATAGGCTATGGGGAATTTATCAAGAGTCTTATTGATAAGATCTCTATCATTTTTGTTATGCCAACAGTGTCAAGGTCATAATCCAAAGAACCAAATGGTTTCCCATTTCAATGAAATCTTTGGGATAGGTATGTCATTGACATTATTTGATCTCTACTGGAGCGTGTCCCTTAAATTTTTTCTTTAGGGATCTTTTATCGACAGATGTTGTCGCTTCAGAGTTGGATGAATATGGCGTTCTCAAAAATGAGTGCCTAGGCCTTGACATAATCCCCAAATGAGGTAGTGGCTACTGCTTCATTCAGAATGACTGAGAAACTTTTGCTTTGAAAAGCAAGCTACACATCGGAAACTCATCGATGGTATTGTTTGCCCTCGAGATTAAGAATCTCAAAATCGGGTCGTGACTATGACAACATCTACAAGAAAAGAGATACGTCGGATTGGTATGAATATGACATATATCATTCAAGTATGTAGAACGGAATTAGAAGGGCTATGACGTATATGGTCATAAATTTATCTTTTCGATGCTTAAAACCGGCGACATCATATCGCACCTTCAAACAGTGGCGTACTCAGACATCTACATAAGCATCTTTTTTCTTTTAATTTCCCTTTCAAACGTGATTCCCCCAGGACCATCACTTAAAAACTTCGACCGTAGGGGTAATTACATCCCCATCTTAGGTCTCATCGGCGATATAAGAATGGCCGGGATCGGAGTAGAAGAAGGCTAATAGCCCCTGATATATATATCGTATATGTTCAAAAGCTGGAACTTTTATAAAATCTTACTTGCTAGTTCGCCAATGAACTGCGTTGTAATATAAAATGCGCTGAAGAACTCGGTTCTACTCCTTATGCAAAATGCAATAGTCGCTTTATTCTTTAGACGAATGCAGAAAATTGTTCCTCACCTCCATGGCGTATACATCGTCATAACTTTTCGACGAATAACCACATTTTTCCTATATTAGCACGTTGAAAATAACAATAGTTAGATACGTGCAAAAAAATATTAAATAAATAATAAAATAGGAAAAAGTGGGAGGAAGAAAAGCCCAAAAGGCTGCTGAGCTCGGCAGAGGCCCAAACCCGACACGGGTCGGGTTGCTATTGCAGGTCCGGGTCAGATCCGGCAGGGCTGGGTCGGGTTGACGAAACTGGGTCGAGCATGATTGCAAACGGGTCGGGTTCGTCGAATCTGGGTCGAACATCGCGGGTCTGCATCACCGCAACCCCAGGTCGCAGCTTAATTAGAGGGCGGCACTGGCCTGGGACTTCGTCGGAGGCAGCAGAGGTTGCGTCGACGGCTAAGAGCAGCGACTTCAGACTGGATCGATAGATCGACCGGTTTGGGACTCCGGTCTGGGCAGGATGATCGAGAGCTGACGCGGGATCGATGGCGTCGGCAAGCCGATCGGAGAAGACGATCGGATGAAGGCCGCGGAAGAGAAGATGGGTGCCCTTAGCATCTTCAATCTCTGCCGACAAATCTGTCGTCAGCAGAATGTGATTCTGGGATTCTGTTCTCTCCTGACAAGAGAGTCGTCTGCAGAAGAGAATATCTGGTTTGGTCTTCTTTGCCGACGAAGGGGTTGTCGGCAGAAGATTATCTGGGGACTTTTCCGATCAACTGTTGCTGGTAGAAAAATATTTAGGGTTTCTAAATTTTTTTTTTTTTTTTTTTTTTATGGCTATTAGACGGAGGCTAGAGCCACGTGCTGATAACGTATTCAAGGAGAAATTATAATAGGGAGAACTCATCATTAATTTATGGATTAATAGAGGGGTATTTATATAGGCATTACAACAAGTATCCCGATAAATCAGAGATTCTTTATCTATTACATAATCATCTAATCTAGTCTAATTAGGTCAAGACACATCCAGGAAGTTACGGAAATAACCTTCCTACAACAACAGTCACTTTATAGCCTTGTTAATGTTATAAAAAATAAAGGTAATTCTACCAAATCTCATATCTTTAACTCATACTTCTGAAAGACTAAGATTGATGTTTGCAAATTAAGGCGATCAATCCAAAAAGTATATTCACCGGTACAAAACCCCTCATGAAGGAAAAGTTGTGTATTTATTTGCAAGTATGAGTCTCATGGCATTAGAGACCAAGAAGAACAATCATGTAACAAATCAATCAATTTTGTCTAGTGGCTAATCATGTGAGAAAAGCCTTGTTTATTCTACATCTACTTCCTCTCAATTAATCTACAGTGCATTGGGAACTTAAAAAAAATAAAAATTGGACAGACTAATTACATAAGAGAACAGAAGAAGATCGATAGGCTCACCAATTTGAGGTCCAAACAACCTGCTCTTCCTAATCAAAACACAATTCGCCAATTCCGGAAACAAAATTCAGAACGTCAACAACAACAAGATCTGAGAGAGTAAACCAAACAATCAATTAAACCTTGAATTGAAAAAAACCACACAGAGTAAGGCATCAATTAAACCGTAAACCGAACGAAACAACACCCGGCAGCAACATGCAAAACTCACCGGGCCAATCCACCAATTCCCAGCAACACTCTGTTACACAGTCGATAAGAGAAGCAGAATATGAGAAATGAGTTTTAATCACAAATTAAATTTTCCTTATCTGTACTATTTGTTTTCTATTATATGATAGAACAGATAGTTGTAGTCACAACAAAAACATTCATGTAATACTTAAAACATGTTATGTCTTAGCTTGACCAACCAATCCCAAAACAAAATAAATTCACAACCATAAACAAAGATCATCCAAACCAAACAAACTAATCTTAAATTATTACATTCCAACAACATGACTTAAAAAAAAGAAGATGACACGATAACTTTAAATACAGAATCAATAATACCAAATTTCACAATCCCAAAACTTAAAAAAAAAAAAAGAAAAAAAAAGGATAAATCAAAAACACAAACCCATGAAGTCACAGAACCCACAAAAATGAAAAAAATTAATAATTAAAAAAAATACCACAAATCAAAAGCAACAAAAAAAAATCACTTTCCTCTCTTGTTCCGATCACAAATCCCTGACAGAAAAAACCTACACAGTAACAAAACAAAATAATGACAATAATAATCAATAATCGAATTGAACAACAATGAACAAAATATGGGTTGAATATAAATGGTGGATTGGGTTTATGCGTTTAGCCAATCTTCCTGTAACAGTATAATATACGCAGTAAAATATTTGCTATCACATAAGAGGCCGAGCAAAACATAACGAATATCTTTGGCCAGTCGAAGTTGCGGTTTCTAGCCACCGGTTTCTCGGAGAGTGCTGGAGCCGCTTGTTTGGAGTTTGGAAAAAGATGGTAGGTTTTCAGTGAAGTCGTCCTATCGGTACGCTTTTTTTAACTCATCCGATTTTTCTCCAATTATGCAGTCAGTTAATATTGATTTTTAGAAGAAATTATTATAAAACAAAAATCTCACTCCTTTGATCTACGAGAAGCCCTACACGCAACCATCTCATTTAATTTTAGGGGAAAGGTACCTGCAAAACAAAAAGACACTCTGACGCCCAAGTCAGTGTCAATTCATGCAGGTTTGACAAAAAAACAAATCAGATTGATACTTATTACCGTTACTCATAATTATCTTTCAAATCCCTCATTTCCTCCTCAAGTTTGTGAATTTATAGTGGTTTGCTTCCTTGGTCCTCACTTCATGGTTCTTGGTCCACACTTCAAGTCGTAGTGGGAGAAGAGGTTTTTCCATATTCTCCTCAATCTGATCATGTTTACTGTCTTTTGACTTTATTTACTTGTTACTTATTTTGGACTTTGACCATTAAGGCTCGATTTAGTAAGAGGCCCAAAACTGAAAATTTATTCTCGCATAGTGCCCTTTTATCCTTTCTGTGCGAGGAACGAGTGCGAGAAGGAAAAATACGTAGAAATCAATTGTTAGTCTAAGAGTAAATCAACAACAACGTACAACAACAATTATATGCCACAACCAAAAATTTGTTTAAAGAAGGTTAATTCCGTAAGTGCTGATGTGTGTCTTAACTTAATTAGACTAGATTAGTAGAATCTATAGTTGATAGGCCAATTTTTTTGGGATACTTGATGTAATGAATATATAAAGGCCTCCTTATTAATGAGTGAAATATCGATTTACATCTATCTTTTTCTCCTAGAACACATTATTAGCACGTGTGTCTAGCCTTTTCTCCTAGTATTTAATGACTCGATTATTGATCACACCTACTTTTGAAGTTTGTGAGGAGGGTTTGTATACGCCACTAATCTAAACTCTGAGATTAAGTTACCAATCAGGGGGAGTTGTCTTGTAGACATCAGGGGGAGTCTACCTCACATGTAATCTTCAATTGTAATTGGTGCGTTATGCTCTTTTCCTTTCAATTCGACCAAGCTTTTTATTTCACCCAAGTGATTTTTGTTTTGCTTGGCAAGATTTTAGCGAGGCAACATGTTATGTACCGTGTCACATTAGGTACGCGACACAAGAGGGAGTATTCAATGAAAATTAATTCCGTAACTTCTGATGTGTGTCTTGACCGAATTAAACTAGATTAGTAGAATCTTTAGTTTATAGTAAATCCCAGATTTTTCAGGGATATTTGATGTAATGAATATATACAATCCTTCTTATCAATGAATGAAATATCGATCTACATCTATCTTTTTCTCATAGATTAAAATTGAAATAAAATTTTTGAGGAATCATTGAATATCTGATGAATTTCGGTTTAAAGTCGCGAGGACTATCTCGTTTGACGTCACGGGTACTTTCGGTTTAATTTCGCGAGTTAGGACTAGCTATCTCAGTTAACATCACAGAGACTATTAGTTTAACCTCACAAGGACGACTTTACTTAACTTCACAAGTCACTTGATGCCTCCGAGAAGGTCTTAAAATAGAAATCACATCATATATGCGATAACATAATGATTGTGAGTATATAATGTGATAATTCTCATTAGTAAATAAATGAGATTTTGGTTCATCTCCCTTTGAATCGCTTTGAATTTGACTATGATGTCGTCAAACAGACGTTGCTCCTAGTCGTGAACTTTGTAGCATTACTAACCACAATTTAGTAGATGATAGCATCTGAAAAACATGATCATAGCACTACAACAATAGACTTCGTTAAAACCAAATGTCATATGTATATTAGTGTGTGTGTATGTATATATATATTATATATTATATCATTCAGAATGCATGACGTAGTTAATAATCAATAACGCACCAAATGATCAAACAAGCACTTATCAGTTATCAAATCGAACTTTACGTATACACACTCTAAAGTTAGAATATGAGTATGCGGTCGATCGTTACAGTACCTTTAGATCAATCAAAGTTAAATTTGATATCGTGCGACTTTTATCATGCCATAAATAAAGATCAGTTCAAACTAATTACACACTATTGCAAATAAGGAAATCTTAAGACACATAAAGCACAAAGATGAATGGAGAATTATCATAATTTATACCTAACACATTTACTTTCAAACTTAGAGAAGTTTTATTTGAAATCACAATACAGCAAACATATAGTGATAACAAGTAGAGAGTATTGTTCATACAATATAAAACAAGTCGGTCGAGAGGATGTCAAACTAAACAAAGCAATATTAAGTTTCTATCACTACTTCGAAAGCCATGAATATTGATCATACAATATAAAACAAGTCGGTCGAGAGGATGTCAAACTAAACAAAGAAATATTAAGTTTCTATTACTACTTCGAAAAACATGCTGTACTCAAACTCCAAAACTTGTTATATATTCTAGTGCATAGAAACAAGCGTTTTGGCATGCTAAACAGAATATCTGGAACCCTAAAAATGGAAAAATCGAAATCAGGCTATTACGTGAAATTTCAAAATTTCACCACAACCGCAATATCACAATTACTCACATATTAACCTGAGGTTTCACAAACAAATATCAATCCCGAACACTATGCTATAATTCAATGCACACACAAGCTAGAACAATTGAAAAAGTGAATAAGACACTTTCCATACTACTGCTATTGACCGATCATATAGGTAACTCTAATTTAATCTGCTAAATATTATAACACTTATCTGTTCAATTGGATACTCTTTTGTCATTTAAATATAGTGACGTGTTTTGACCTGGTCGTGGTCTAGATCTTCATGTATCCTTTGACCACCACCTCGATCCGTTGCAACTCCAGTTTAAGTTTCTACCACCATCGAGCCACTAGATTTGCTTTAGTTACAAGAATAGAAGTGATCATGCATAATTATGCAAATTATATAATACACAAGTATATTGCTCCAAGCTATTTATAAACACAAGCCTTTAATTTAAGTACCAGGATATAACACATCAAATCAAATAACGAAAATGAACCATGAAGACATCAGTGACAGTCACCATGTAATGAAAATTAAGCTAGCTAGCTAGACTGATTCAACATATATACCCCTAAATATATTGACGAACTTACATTGTAAAAAATGAATTTTTTGAGAGAAGCATGAGGACAAACTTTCAATTCATTAGGTATACATATACAACCAAACTAAGAAAGGTTATCCCTCTGTTTTCGACATAATGATTTCAAATTTACATACATAAACATTTTTTTCAAAAGAAGTTTGTTCACTGAACTCTCCAAATCTTAGGATTTCATGTACAGTAACCCTTACCTTGGTTACTTAAATTAGCAAACTCATACCTTGGTTCATTAATTCAGCCAATAACTAGATTAAAAATAACCATATGTGAGTTCTGTGTAGACTGTGCTCAAATTGATTCCCTCATCAGCCTCCGCAATGGTGCTTCTTTGTTAGAGAACCTTAAATCATTAACCCTCTTTGTACTGTGGAGTTAATCACTTAATCTCATTATGAATCAAAATATGTGATCAGTATAGCATAATTTGATAAAGGCTAATTCCTTGCACAATCATTTACATATGAAAATCTAATGAAACTTTAATCATGGTGCACATAACACTATTTAAGTCAATTAGAGGATTTTTTTTGACGTTTCAGATTGGAGTCGGATGAAGATTGCACCAAGCGAACACCGAAAAGTCACTCCTGGATGTTGATGAATTCTTTGTTAGGGCATTTGCATCGCCGATTCTGGATTGGCAATACATAACAACATGCTCGCTTTATACCCGGGCTATTAAACTAGGAGATCGTCATCTTCACTATGGTGTTACTTAACCTAAATGTGAGCCACCAAGTTTTCAATACTGGCCATTAATCAAATGAAAATGATCAGTAAATTCTATCTCATGCAAAATTCAATATAATATAAAATATAAGAAGTTTCAAATATTCGCTCTGCCCTCATTCACTTTTGAAGAAAATTTTACTATCACGATGCAATTGTATTGGCCTTTGTGAGCCTTGTTTTGTAACTTCTCCCCCAACGTAGTATGAAATTCCTCGATCACCAAATAATAGTTTATAATCTTAGATCAGCTTTAAGCTATTAGAGTTATACTTTATAAATTTTACAATAAGAGGATTGTGACGTCCAAAATCAAATAAGCATAACATGTCTCAAAACTGAAACAAAATTGAATTTTTATTTGAAAGAACGTCGTGGATATTAGAGTTGGGGGCGGGCTGAGCCCAAAATTCTCAAAACCCGACCCAAATCCCGAACCCCTCTGTCCGAGTCGAGCCGGACTTTTTTCAAGATGAGGACCGGCCCGAGCCCAAGTCCGATGGGCCGAGCCGGGCTTTCGGGCTTTTTCGGGCCCAAAGCCATGAAAATCTGCAAGCAGTATATCTGAACACAAAATCAACATTTCAACAGAACACAAATCAAAATCTCAAACCCTCAAATCAGCTAAACCGAGCAACAGATCGCCACCTCCGACAAATTACCTCGTCCCTCCATTACTCAATCAGACGTCGACCAATCACAAAACCAGAATGTCGACCAATTACTCAAGGCCCTAACCTCAATCACAACCTGGTCTGATTTTGAGGTGTTGGAGATTAGTAAGGTTGACAAAACCAGAAGAGATCCACTACCAGAAAAGGGGTTATAGCCGACGATATGGGAACAAACGGCCGACGAAATAGTACCTCGTCGGCTATAACTCCTTATAGCCGACGAATTACTATTTCGTCGGCCACATCGTCGGCTATAATATTATAGCCGACGACGGCCGACAACTCGTCGGCTATAACTATAGCCGACGAAACGTTTTTGGTTATAGCCGACGAGGAAGGTATTCGTCGGCTATAAGAGTTATAGCCGACGAAAAGTTTTTGGTTATAGCCGACGAGGAGGGTATTCGTCGGCTATAACTCTTATATCAGATCCACCTTCTGCAGCAGGGAGCTCATTCGTCGATGAAATCGTCCAAAACGCTCTGAAATCGTCCAAAACCTCGGCCATAAGCTTGAAAGGTACATATATTGCTGTGTGTGTTGATTTAGTTGGTTATATGCAGAGGTGTGTTAATTTAGAGTTTAATTAGAATAAATGTGTGACTAATTTGATATATATATATATATATATATGTGTGTGTGTTGAGATGAGATTATTAATGGGTTGATATATATGTTGTATTGGTTAGATAGAATTGAAGTTTTGTTGAAGATTAGTGATTGATTGTTGATTTATAGGTGATTTTAGATGAATTTGATGAAAAAAAGTATATATATATATTAATTAATTTAATTGTAATTAAAAATATATTGTTGGTATATATAAAAAATACATTGTGTTTAATTAATTAGGGAGATTGACGATGTTTTAATTAATTTAGGGATGCATGTGTATATATATATATATATGTGTGTGTGTGTAATGATGAATTTTTTAATTAATTAGTACGTGCGTACGTACGTAGTACGTGCATATATACATATCTATATATAGCTATATTTATTTCTTGAATTTACAGGATGGACAAGAGTTGGATTACCCTTGGAAGATGGGATCAGGCGTATCATGATGGAGTTAGGAGTTTCCTGGATTTTGTGATGGCTAACTGTGGAGACACTTCATTATTGTCCGTGTAAAAAGTGCAAGTGTGCCACCCCACGACACCGGTTTTCCATAAAGACAGTGGAGCAACACCTGGCTAGATATGGATTTTGGGTCCTATACACTAATTGGATTTATCACGGTGAACCAGAGTTTGCGGGTCGTCATGATCATGGACAATTTGCCGAGAGAGGGAGTTCCTCCAATGATCCAACAATGAACTAGATCAACGATATGTTTCCTCGTGAGAGCGGTGTCTTTGAGGAAGCACCAGATGTGCAACTCCCACCTCCGGAGATGGAGTGTTTCCCTGATATTGAGCCACTCGAGCCATTACCCCGATCTTCGGTCAACACAAGTGGTATGGAAAAGTACAACAACCTGATCGCATTGCAACAGACTCCGTTGTACCCCGGATGCAGTAAGACTGTCCTTGAATCTGTCATGGGAGTGATGAAGATCAAAACGGAGAACAAAGGCACTGTCAAATCGGTTGATGATTGGCTTCGGCTATGGGGTGGGGCGATGCCCCCCGGACATCGGCTTCCTACCAGTCATCATAAGGTGCGACATATCCTTAAAGATCTCGGCCTTTCCTACATCAAGATTCATGCATGCAGATACGATTGCGTTCTGTTTTACGGGGAAGGACTTGCAGATCTTGAATACTGCCCATTATGCAATACAGAGCGGTATAAGTTCACTCCTAAAGGGAACAAGAAAGCTGTGAAGATACTTCGGTACTTCCCGCTGATTGATAGGCTTGAGCGGTTGTTCATGTGTGCTTTCACGGCCGAAGCTATGAGATGGTGGGCTGAGAGGAATGTGCCTGACGATGACACCCTTAGACATCCCGCCGACGGAGAGGCTTGGAAGAAGAACGTGTTGGAGTTTCCTGAATTTACATCAGAGGTTCGAAATGTTTGGCTAGGGCTATCATCCGACGGTTTCAACCCTTTTGGCAAGAAAGAGCTTCAGTACAGTGTGTGGCCAGTTATTTTGATTCCGTACAACTTTCCACCGTGGATGTGCATGAAGAAGGAATATAACATGCTCACATTGTTGATTCCAGGCCCAGGTTATCCGGGAAAGTGTCTCGATGTGTATTTGAGACCCGTAATTGAGGAGCTTCGGTACTTGAGTCTGAACGGCCACCTGGTCTACGACCGGTTCAAAAATGAGATGTTCCGGATGCATGCCATGCTTGTTGGCACGATCAGTGACTTTCCTGGGAGGGGTATGTTGTCGGGCAGCGTCACAAGAGGTTACAGGGCTTGTTCAGAGTGCATGACTGTTGATTGCTCCAGTCCTCATTGCAGCAAGATTGTCTAGATGCGTCACCGTCGTTGGCTTCCGCATGACCATCCATTTAGGGACGATGCACAGGCTTTTGATGGGACTGAAGAAAGGGGCTGGGCACCGGAGCAATGGACAGGGGAGGAAATATTGGCAGTGTTGAATGAGTATGACTTTGGTCCACTTAGCAATCATCCCGATGTGTTGCGCACGATTCCAGAGAGGCCGGATCGGTATAGGTTCTGGTCACACAAGAGCATCTTATGGGAACTTCCTTATTGGGCCAGGTTGGCTACCAGATACTACCTGGATGTCATGCATATAGAGAAGAACGTGGGTGAAGCCGTGGTTGGCACAGTTTTGAATTGGGAGAAGAAAACAAAAGACACCCCCAAGGCATGCGTTGATCTGAGAAATATGGGACTGCGGGACCATTTGTGGTTGAGAGAGGGCAGGAGCAAAATGCCCCAAGATCCTTACACCGTCACCAGGGACCAGAAACATGAAATCTTTGGATGGCTGAGTAATGTCAGGTAACTTTTTATTAGGCATGTATTCCCTAAAGAATCCATCTGTTGTTGGACGACTATATATGCATGAAATCTAATTGTTGTTAATGGCTATGCAGGTATCCTTATGGCTATGCGGGTAACATAAGCAAGTGTGTTAACTACCGAGACAACAAGATGTACGGATTGAAGAGTCACGACTGCCATGTACTGCTTCAACGCCTCTTCCCTATTTTCATTCGAGCGTACTTGGAGGATGAAGTGGTTGAGCCGTTGGTGGCGTTGTCAAGATTCTTCTAGAAGTTATGCGCTAGAGAAGTTAGAAAATCAGACCTCATGAGAATGCATGAGGAAATCGTTTTTATCTTGTGCAAGTTCGAGAGGATATTTCCCCCAAACTTCTTTGACATCATGCCTCACCTGATGATCCATCTTCCCCAACAATTGTTGCTTACCGGTCCCGTACACTACACTTGGATGTATCCCATCGAAAGGTACATGTTATTCATAAATTTGATTTATACATGTTTTTAAATAAAAGTTGCATGCTCTTAACATGCACTTGTTAACCTTGCAGACAACTTGGAGACTACAAGAAATATGTACACAATAAATCTGGGCCTGAGGGGTGTATTGCTGAAGCTTACATTGCGCATGAGTGTGTAACGTACGCCAAGTTGTACTTGGGAGCGATGGAGGACCCCCCACAACATCCAAGTCGAGATGACCCCGAGTTCAACCTATCTATCGTCGCCAACTCTGTTGTACCATACGGAAGCTTCAAGAAAAAGGGTGTGGACAAGTTGCCTGACCATGAGGTAGGGATTGCCCACTGGTGGGTTCTAATAAACTGTCCGGAGGTACAATATTGGAAACGTCACCATCTTCACTGCAAGGAAGTTTGCGGTGATGTCGAGTACCACAACACGACGTTTGCAGACTATTTTCCACAATGGGTAAGTGTATAAATATATATATTAGATGGCTTTCTTTTACAGTTCCCTATTCTTTAATCATAAACACACCGAGTGATTTGAGTTATATTTTTCAGCTGATGCAAGTGGCTGCGAGGGGTGGTCATACAAATTACTCAGAGGAATTGAGGCTGTTGTCGATGAAGCCGATATCTTCTACAGTTCGCCCAATGTGTGATGTCAACGGCGTTAAGTATATATGTGAAGCTAGAGACGGGGAACGCAAAACACAGAATTGTGGGGTGATGGTCGATGGTGCAGAGGGGGGCGTGGATTTTTACGGTGTCCTACAGTCAGTTGTTGAACTCATTTATGGGAACCGCATGAAAGTCCACTTGTTCAAGTGTCGATGGTTTGATACTAGGCCGCACCGCATACGGATCGATCAGTACGGCATACTTTCGGTGAATACCGCCACTAGTGTGTATGAAGACGACCCCTTTGTTTTCGCCACAGCGGCCAAAAAGGTCTTTTATCTTGACGATCCATTGAACAAAGGCACGTGGAAGGTAGTTAACCATGTGTCTCAGCGAGACATATACAGTGCTACCACACTTGGTGTGAGCACAGAGTGTCAAGAAGCGACCGCATACCAAGAGCCGAACGCCGGCGACATTCCGGAATCCTCCACCATCCGCGATAATAATGTGACGCCTGGCAGAGTGGTTCGACTTCCTAGGGGTCAGGTGCCCATGTATGATGTTAATCCGAATCGTCTATATCAGGCAGACGATGACTCAGACGACGAGTACGAGCACCGGTTGCCAGATATTAACTACTATACTACGTCTGACTCAAGTGATGAGGATGATTCTGATTATCATCCTTAGTATACTATTTATGTATGTATTTGTGTACGATGGTGCATGCATGTATGAAAACATTTTTTGTCCTTAATTACCGTTTTTCGAATTTATGGGAAATTGTATTGAATTGTTTGTGCGATATTCAGGAATTTATCAGGTGAAATAGGCAATTTTCAGGCCCTAAATGGCAAATTTTCAGAAAGATCAGCATTATAGCCGACGAAATGGACCATAATTCGTCGGCTATAATGCCCATACTGTAGCCGACGACTTGCAATTCGTCGGCTATACTGTAGCCGACGACTTGCAAGTCGTCGGCTAAAGTATATTGACCGAAACCATACGTAGACCGTTCAAATGCAAAAGTGTCGTGAAATAAGATACGACCGAAATATTGAAATACGACAACGGTTGAAAAATGGGAAGATTCCGACAAAATCTGTGTGCCGAATGTTGCGGTTATGTGTTTTTTACTTCCGTTTTCCTATGGGTAGCCTGACGGTCGGTAAATATTTGGAGGACAATTTTTATACGGTTAGTTGCGTCGCATCGATTTGAAACTATTCTCTGTTGAAGGTCAGGCCAAAAAACTTCATTTAGACGGGCCAATTGCCGTTTTAAAGCGTTTAGAGGTTTGACTTTGCAGTTTGACCGTCCCGATCGAGCCTTTAACGTTGTCAGATGTAGTTGGATTTTTTTTCATACATGTATTTAATCTTAACGGTGATATCTGACTGTTGGAATAGATTTTTCAAACTTTTAGATTTGAAATCGGAACATATGCACTAATGTTCCTTAACTTATTTACTAAGTGTTTAAGTGAATGTATAGTTTCAAATAGTTACCATACGGAGACCGTTCAAATGCAAAAGTGTCGTGAAATAAGATACGACCGAAATATTGAAATACGACTACGGTTGAAAAATGGGAAGATTCCGACAAAATCTGTGTGCCGAATGTTGCGGTTAGGTGTTTTTTACTTCCGTTTTCCTATGGGTAGCCTGACGGTCGGTCAATATTTTGAGGAAAATTTTTTTACGGTTAGTTGCGTCGCATCGATTTGAAACTATTCTCTGTTGAAGGTCAGGCCAAAAAACGTCATTTAGACGGGCCAATTGCCGTTTTAAAGCGTTTAGAGGTTTGACCAAAAGTTGACCAGGGAATAGCCGACGAAATACTTAACTTCGTCGGCTAAACTCTTGCGATCCGCGCCGTTTCATTGTCCGCCGTTGGATGGGCGAGATCTGACGGCTGTTGAGAGCGTGAAGTATAGCCGACGAGATTCATATTATAGCCGACGACATTCATATTATAGCCGACGATATACTTAACTTCGTCGGCTATAACCGGCCCGCAAAGCCCAACTTCGGCCCGGCCCGGATTTCGGCCCGGCCCGTCAGAGTATAGCCGACGAAATTCGTCGGCTATGACTATAGCCGATGAATTAAAATTACATCGTCGGCTATAGTCCTTCGATTTAAACCGAAACAGAGGGCGCCTCCCTCATTTTCTGCTAACCCAAAATCTTCAAATTCCCACCTGCCGCAGCCGCCCGCCCCTCCCCGACGCCGACCGACCACCACGGACGCCGACCGACCCTCCCCCTCCCCGCCCCCTCCCCGTCCTGCCCGACCCCTCCCCGACCCGAAACCCCCTGCCGCCGCCGCCCCGAGCCGCCGTAGCCGCCCCGAGCCGCAGCTGCCGTAGCCGCCCCTGCCGCAGCCGCCTCTGCCACCCCTGCTGCAGCCGACCCGAAACCCGCGGCCGCCGCCGTCGCCGCCGCACCGCACCACCGGTCCTCGTCCAGACTGCACCACCATGTCAGGTAGTCCCGATCGAGCCTCATTTAGGGTTTTTATTAATTTTGTCGAATTTTGTGAATTTTAGGGTTTTTGTGAATTTTTTGTGGAATTTAGGGTTTTTGTGAAATTTATGGAATTGTGTGGATTTTTTGTTAAATTTGTTAATTTTGTGGAATTTATATACTAATTTTGTGGATTTTTTGTTAAATTTACGGTTTTTATATACTAATTGTGGAATTTTGTTGAATTTATATATAATTAGGTATAAATATTTTGTGTAATTTTTAGGAGGATATATATATATATATATATATATATATATATTTCGGAATATATATATATAATTAGGTATAAATATATTTAGGTATATATATAATTAGGTATATATACATTGAATGAAGTTTTTAATTTTTTTGTGGAATTTTTGTGCAATTTATGGAATTTATATACTAATTGTGCAGGAAACCGCCGCTTTGTAGACCGATGGCTTGGCAGACGGACCGAGAGCGACCCCGACGCTCAGGCAGGAGCCAGCCGTGGGGGGAGCGGATCCAGCGGTCGTCGGGGCCTAGGCCGGCCTATGAGTCGACGAGAGGAGACGTTGATGGGATTGACCCCGAGCGATCCACGTGGGGGCTCCTCGTATGAGTCGACGGGAGCGGGCCCTGAGTCGAGTGTCGGAGGAGGACGCAGAGCCACCCGACCCCAGTGCACTTCAGCACTGTTCCAGGATCGGCAGCCGACCCCACCGCGCGCCGATCTGGACCCTCCAGAGATGCTCCCTGTCCCCCCACAGCGACAGCGTCCACAGCTACGGGGCCCACCGTCAGGGGGAGCAGGCCCCTCAGGGTCCACGCCCCGTATGTCTCCGCCATCGGGGATGTACATGGTCCAGTTCGTCCCTGCCATCCCTGAGTACGACGCCAGGGGGAGGCAGATTTGGAGGCACGACCGGCCCCACGAGATTCCCTGGGAGGAGGCCTACTTCTACAGTCCTTTCGACTCAGAGGACTGCCGCGGCCTGTGGGCCGTTCGTGAGAAGGACAAGCAGTACAACGACGCAGGTAATTGGTTAGTTTAATTAATTATTTAGATTGTTTAATTAATTATTTAATTAGTTAGTTTAAATAATTATTTAACTATGTATTCATTTTAATTATGAAACAGGCGTCCTCGTCAATAAACCCGCGGGGACGAGACGGACCAGAGGGCCAGCGAACATGTCGACCCTGGAGAGGGAGCTGGCCGGTGGGATCAGAGAGATCCTGCCCGGTCCCGGTGAGGATGGACGCCCGATTGAGCGGAGAGACACCACCACCAAGTACATCAACGCGACGGGCATGCTCGTGCGGGACAGGGTCCCACTGTTGTGGCCCGACTGGGGCTCTGTCCCACTGTCGGTGAGTTAAATATGATTTTTATTATAGAAAATAAACATTTATGAATTCAGTCCTTATAACTATATAAAAATATTTTCTAATTAATTTATAATATTGCAGCAATGGTTTAGAGTCCATCCTACCTTGGACTGGTGGAGAGACGAGCAGCTGAAGAACAGGTTATGTGTTTTGCTTTTTTTTGTATAAATATATTTATTGGCAGTGTACGAATATATCTAACAGTTGTGTTCTGTTAATATAGGTACTCCGAGTGGAAGAACGAGCTGTCTACGCACTACATGACGTACCATGTGGAGCAGCGCTTGGGGCGAGCTGCAACCCCCCACGAGTTCCGGTACAGGGAGTACGAGTGGCTATGGCTGGTAGCCTACTTCGGGAGCGACAGGGTCTCGGTAAGAAAATTTAGCCTGCTAGTATATAACTTTTTAATGTTATTTAATAATTAAATTATGTAGTTACTTAATTAAATTAATTAGTTAGTTAGTTATTAGTTATTAAATTAAGTTAGTTGGTTAGTTACATAGTTAGTTAGTTCGTTACTAAATTAAATTAAATTAAATTAAATTAGGTAGTTAGTAAGTTAGTTAGTTACTAAATTAAATTAGTTAGTTAAGTAGTTACTAATTAAATTAAATTAGTTAGTAACTAAATTAGTTAATAATTTTATTTTGGTTAGTTCCTAATATTTTAATTTAGTTACTAATTTATATTTGCGTTTATATGTTCGTTCTTATAATACAGAAAATCTCGCGGACGAACAGCGACAACCGCAGGAGGAACGAGCACCCCCACCACGGCGGCGCCCGCTCCTGGAGGCAGTGGGCAGAGATGGCGAGGAGGGACCGACCGCTGAGGCCGTTGTCGTGGATTCATGCGCAGATGTATCCGGGGCGTCCCGACCAAGTGGTAAGTATTCGCCCATCTTCAATAAAACTGTTTCATTAAATTAATTTATATATATATATTTTTTAATTCGTTTATTATATTTTCTTGTCAATTAGGCGGAAATAGATGCGGAGACCGACGCGATCACCTTCGGGATCGCGCGAGACACCCAGGGAGACGGGGCGTCCGACGAGGCGATCGCGGAGTTTGCCTCCACGATCGACACCCTTGAGCCGCGCTTGGCCTCTCAGATCATGCACGCGGCGGTAGGGACGGGGAACAACTACTTCTACCAGAGAGGCCTAGGCGCGGCGGGAGATGGGGTTCTCAAGTACACGCCGGCCAATCCCAGCACGCAGCGTGCGGCTTCGACGAGAGGAGACTTGCAGACGCAGCTGCAGAGGACTCAGGCGGAGTTGGCGAGGGCGGTGGAGGCGCTCCAGCAGGCGGAGTTGGCGAGGGCCGCGGAGGCTTCGGCGCAGCAGGCCAGAGACGCATCTGTGGCGGAGATGTACCGATGGATGCAGCAGTCTTGGGAGGCCCAGCAGGATGGACTCCAGCCCCCGCCTCCGCCACAGATGCCCCAGTTCGTCGTCCCCACTCCCCCCCCCCGCATCGGAGTACGCCAGCCGATCAGGACAGCCATAGCCACCGGAACTCGAACGATCCGGTCGACGACGCTACGCGTTTAGGGGGTGATGATGAGTAGATAGTGGGTTAATTTGTACAGTATGTAGGATATTAGGGATGGATTGATGTGGATATTTGTTGGATATTTGGATGTTTGTTTGTGCATTTTCTGCAGCCAAACCGAAGACGAAGTGAAATTGGGCCCGAGTTAAATTTTTAAATTTTTTTAAATATTTAGGGGTTATAGCCGACGATATAGGCATTATTTCGTCGGCTATAAGTGCTATAGCCGACGAAAATGACATATGTCGTCGGCTATACCCTCCCGGCTTCAGGCAAAAAAAAGCCGTTCCTGGTACCGGCGATTGTTATGGCCGACGATAGTGTCGTCGGCTATAACGGACGTATAGCCGACGATAGTGTCGTCGGCTATACTTCGGGTTAGGGGCAATTACGTAATTGTTGAAGCCGACGATCTTGTCGTCGGCAATGTTCGAAGTAGAGCCGACGACGCTTTTTTCGTCGGCTTTACCTGGTGTTTTATAAGCCGACGACTTACCCCGGGTGTCGTCGGCTATACTATAGCCGACGGAGCATTCCCGACGAGAGAATAGCCGACGATACTTCGTCGGCTATGACTATAGCCGACGAATTAATGGAAACGGCCGACGAGATGGCGTCGTCGGCTATGACGCCTTTTCTGGTAGTGAGGACACCCAAGTTGTTGTGAGAAAGGTCGAGGATTTTGAGGTGGGGGAAACCGGAAAGCGAAACAGAGTTGGTGAACCTGTTGCTAAAGAGATTGACTGCCGCCGAACTTATTCTTGGGCCGAGCTGGAGCAGGTCGTGATTAGGGAGATTAGGATGAAGTGGAGATGTCGGAGCTGCAGATGAGAGAGGCGAGGAGGAGCTCAGGAGAGGTTCGGTGGCTGGAGCAGTGGAGTGGCGAGGAGGAGCTCGGGAGAGGTTCGATGCAGTGGAGTCTTGGGGGAGGGGGGAGGAGGTAGGGAACGCGCGATCTGGATTAGGGATTAGGTCTGCAAGATAGATTGTCTAAGTCTAGGCCTGGTTAAGAGTTTGACTTGATTTCGGGTCGGGCCGAGCTTTCGGTCCTAAAAAAACAAGGCCCGAGCTCGGACCGACATCTATATTTTAGGGCCGGTCCTTCATCAGGCTGGTCCTTAAAAAAGTTGGATTCGATTTGGACCGAGCTTTTTTTGGGCTATTAGGCCCGGCTTGATAGGAGCACAATGTGCGACGATATTAATGAATTATTATCCATTATTTGTGCTTTTTTAAGTCTATTTATAGTAAGATAGAGTCATAATATAGTTTAGTGTTGTTTTGGTAGAGTTTTAGAAAATTGTGCTTAATATTCAGAAAAATGACTAAGTATAGAAATCTGAGGAAATAGTGTAAAATATGTATTTTTCGTGATTTTGAGGCTTGTGTTAAACTGACTTATCCTTTTCCAAATTTGATGAAATTTTGTAGGCTTATAGTTGGCAAGCTAAAGTGTGTTGTTTGCAAAATTCATAACAATAGGAGTTCGGGAAGTCACCCAAAAGATGGCTGCAACTTGGCAGTTTGAGCAAAACGATCCAGGGACTATCAGGATTTTCCTGGGACTGTGTACTGACTTCCAGAATTTTTGTACGACGCATCACTTGGAACCAGGGAACGTTCCTTATATGGATAGAAAGCCCTATGAGTCTAGTTTCTCCAGGACTTAGAATCACATCAATTGGAGCATTGAGGAGGGAGTTATGCCGGATTTATTGAAGCAAGGTCAATACTGCCAAAAAACTGTAGTTTTCCGGTTGCAACAGGAAAGCTCTCCTTTGGATTTTTGAAGCATGGATCAGCTATAATGGACTTAAAGACTTGTTGGACATGTCCATGTTAAGTTAATGAGAAGATTCAAGTCCAAGATCAGACCAAGAACTTGATTCGATTCTTGGTTTTTATTAAACTTTTATGTAAACCGATTGTATGATTGAAGTTTATTTCAAGGTTTTGTAATTTTAACTTGTGGATTTTGTATGTTGGATAATTAGGTCAGTGGTATTAGAAGCATGTTTAGGATTTAAATTGGTTAGTCATCTAAGGTGAGGGCATGAAAATCAATACTTGGTGTTGTCTTTGAACATGATCTAGGTATTAGGTTTAATCAGCTAGAGTAATTACAAACTAGATGGACCTGACAGACTTTATGATTTGTGTTATTCACTTAGGGCTATTAATCTTAGAACTTGCATGCTAAATAAGATGATTGACAACCTTACTTGTTTACATGTTTTCGATTTAGGACTCTTGTGTTTTAAATGTTAAGTCTTGACCGGATTAGCTTAAAATCTTTAGGGCTAGAACGGAAGTTTTTTCTAAAGAACTTGAGGAGTCTAGTAACTAGGTACATAGTGGAAGCTCTAGTTATGGTCGAAACTAATTTGAGTCTTAAACGTGCTAAATACTTGTTTCTTACTTTCTTGCATACGAGTCTACATGTTAAAGAGTCTTTTGTGTGAACTACTTGGTGTGAAAGATGATGATCACTTGTACGTAGTAGTTTTAGGTTTAAAATTTCGTATCTTAGAGTTAGGGGCAGCTTACTGCCGATTCCCATCAAATCCCCCAAAGTGACGATTTCAATGTTGTATATATTTGTGTGTTTTTGTCTAACATTCTCATGTTTTAGGTGCCCTTAATCCCCGGCCTAAAACGATCCCTACTTGCTTATACTACTAACGATTGTAGGGTTTATTATTGTGTGTGTGCTTATGCATTCATCAGGGCTTTCAGTCCTTCGGGCCAAAACGCCCAACCCTAGTGGATATTCATCTTTAGTTCCCTTCGCTCGCCATCTCGCGTCAAGTTATGCAATTGAGGTAGGATTTCTACTTGCATCGCGTCATCGTCAGGCCTTGAGCATTCAGTTCGACAACTTTATTTTGATTTTTGAGTTCGTCAGTCTCAGAAGTTTTAATTGCTGGGTATTTGTACGATCTGCTCCCATTCGAGCTTGATAATTGCATCCATGGATGAGTTTTTCATCCCATCATGCATATCTCGTACAATAAGCCAACATGTGCCTACAACTTATTTTCCGGAACAACTTTTGCCCTACCTTTTATGGCTGCGTCCGTAGCTTCCTTATTCATTTCACGACTTTTTGCTCACTTCCCACATACGACACCAACTGTTGGACCATAAAAATGTCAGGAGGGACATTGCCCAATAAAAATCTCACTTCTTTGATTTACAAGAAGCCCTATACGCAATCTTCTCATTTGAATTTTGGGAAAAGGTACCTTCAAAACAAAAAGAACACTCTGACGCTGAAGTCAGTGTCAATTCAAGAAGGTATGACAAAAGAATAAATCGGATTGATACTTGTTACCGTTACTCATAATTGTCTTTCCTCACTTCCTCCTCAACTTTGTGAATTTATAGTGGTTTGCTTCCTTATTTCTCACCTATGCAGCAGGGACATGCGATATTGCTCGCGTATCGTGTGTCAGATACGTATCAGACAAAGACACGCACGGACACGCCGGAATACGCACAGACACGCGAACTGTTGTTTCGACGCAGTTTGGACACGTGCGTGTCCTCCATGGACACGCGAAATGGGTTTGGACACGTCTGGTCCCTCCCACGCGGCGGCGCACGCCGCTTCTAACCCCGCAGGACACGAGATCACCGTTGACGTCGACCGTGCCAAGCTCTTGATAGGAGCACAATATGCGACGATATTAATATGTTTACGCCCTCATTTATGCTTCGTTTAACCCTTATTTATCTAAGATAGAGTCATAGTATAGTTTAGTGTGAAATTAGTAGAGTTTTGGAAATATGTGGTTAATAATCCGAAAAATGACTAAGTTTAGAAATCTGGAAAATAATGCAAAATGTGTCTTTTTCATGATTATGAGACGAGTGGAATTGTGACTTATCGTTTTCCAAATTTCATGAAATTTGGTATGCATATAATTGGCTTGCTAAAGTATATTGTGTTAAAATTTCAGATCAATCGAAGTTAGTGAAGTCACCCAAACGATGGCTGCAACTTGGCAGTCCGAGCAAAGATCACCAGGCACTAACAGGATTTTCCTAGGACTATGTCCTGACTTCAAAAATCTATTCCGGACGTTTCACTTAAAATTTGAGAAAGCCCTTTTATATGGACAAAGCACTATGAGTCTAGTTTCTTTCAGACTTAGAATCGCATCAATCGGAGCTCTGAGGAGGGAGTTATGCTGAATTTACTGGAGCAAGGTCAATTCTACCGAGAAAGCTATATTTTCTCGGTTTCATTAGGAAAGCTCTCCTTTGGACTTTTGGAAGCATGGATCGGATTTAATGGACCTAATGACTTGTTGGACATGTCTATTCTATGCCAATGCTGCCGGTTGAGGTCTAAATTCAGAAGTGAAGTCCAAGAATGCATTGCTTTGCCCACAAGGAAACCTTAACCAACTTGGACAAGGAATTGCTTTTCCTTGTAGCTGCCGGCAACCTAGGGTTTCTCCTCTATAAATAGCCAATGAATTCTCAGAAAATAATCATCTCATCTCAAGCACAAGTACTAGCCAAAAACTCTACGAAGTCTCACAAGCACCAAACACCAAATACCAAATACTTAGCCAAAACCATCACCACCACCATCCAAATTCCGTTCCTTCACTTTGGTTTTCTGCCGAGCAGCTGATCAAGCATCCATCACGTCTTGAAGAGTCTTCCAAGATTCTAAAAGTGTGATCCACTCCCTCTATGGCTTATGTATTTATTCATGTTTGTGTGGTTTGTAAGAACTTGTTTCAATTCTTGGTTTTTGTTAAACTTTTTGTATGAACCGATTTGGTTGAAGTTTATGTAAGTAGTTTTGCAATTTTAACTTATGGATTTCGTGTGTTAGATAATTAGAGCAGTGGTATCTTGCATGTTTTAGGTTTGAAATTGGTTAGAAATCTAAGGATTGGGACTTAAAAACCGAAACATTAGTTTTGTTTAAAGCATTTGTTGTTTAAAACATGTAAATCTAGATGTTAGGTTTCATCAAACCGGAGTAATAACAAATATGGCTAAATACTCAAAAGGTTGCTTTGATTTGTTTTGCTCACCTAGGGTATAATACTTTAGATTTCTTACATGTTAAAATAAGATGATTGACAATCTTGCTTGTTTTGCATGTCTCCGATTTAGACTATTGTGATTAATTGTTAAGTCTCAAAAGGATTAACATATATTCGGTCCATACTCAAAAGGTCGATCTTAAGAACTTGAGAAGTCTTACAACTAAGTTGTAGTCGGAACTAAAATTGAATCTAAACATGTTGATACTTGTTCCTTACTTTCTTGCATGCGAGTCTATATGTTAAAGAGTCTTTTGTGTGAACTACTTGGTGTGAGAGATGATGATCACTTGTATATAGTAAATTAGGATTTTAAATTCATGTTCTTAGGTTTTAAGGCAGCAAAGCTGCCGATCTCTTTTCCCCCATTAAAAGTGACGAATCCATGTATATATGTATATATTTTTGTGTTAACATTCTTATATTTCAGGTACCCTTAATCCCCGGCTAGAACGATCCCTACTTATTCTATACTACTAACGATTGTAGGGTTTTTGATTGTTTGAGTCGCTTTGGCGCTCGATCAATTTTTGGCGCCGTTGCCGGGGATTATAAAATCTTGATTTGTTTGAATGTTAGCCTTGTAAATTTTTGAAAATCGTTTTGAGTGTTTAAACTTTTGAGGTATATCGGATAAAGCATGACCTTACCATGGGCTGCACAAGTCCATTGCACAGTTTGCTCCTCTGCTCCACGTACCTTGAAACTTTGATGTCCTGTATAGTTTGAAAAATTCTTGAAACTTTCGTGTAATGCCTTGAAAAATTTGTTGAAGTATAGCTTTGTATACTCTTGCATTTATTTGTTTTATTCGTTTTGATGTGTTTTGTGTATGTGCAGGCCGGATTGAAAAGAAAAGTGCAGGAAATACGGAAGTTCTGCCCAAACAGAAATCGGGCAGTGTAGTCCGTCGAATTTGGATGGCTGCCATTTGTAGCTCACAAAACTTAGGAAACTGAGCCATATACCGTTGGAAAGATCCCTGAGTCTATTTTCCATAGGATTTCACAGAAATGGATTTGGAGTTTGGAGCCGATCCCAGTTTCAATTTGAGTAAAGCAAGGTCAATCTGGCGGAACAGAGAACTTGGCAGATCAATAGGTCCGATTAAAGACCACGCAAAGAGTACTTTTGCTTGTCTGATTGAGGCGAATTTTATGCCGTTGGCAAGCTCTGTGTGTCCACTACAACTTTGATTTAGTGCACTTTTGCATTTCGTCACTGGAACATACTCAAATTTGGGAAATAAGAGGTAAAGGTTCTTCCTGACTTACAGTTTGTTTCCAGCTTTTTCTCTAACTTTGCAGGAGCATATCTCTCAAACCGCTTGGAGTTAAGAAACATGCCACATATGCACGAACAGCCAGCAGCATCAACTTTTCATTCCATTTGTTATTTCACTCATCAAATAATTTATGCTTGCATTATTGGGCCGAGAGATACCTGCCTGCCGAGAGAAGCTTGTCTGCCGAGAACGCTGCTGCCGAGGGAGGTTGCTGCCCCAACTGCCGAGCTGCACATGACAATCAACAACATACACGGTGAAAATTCTAAGCAATGGACTATAAAAATAAAGCGCTACTTGGGAGGCAACCCAATTCGATCAAAGAAAAGTGAAGGAGCCATCACCGAGTGTCTGAAATTTCTTAACCCTTCTCTTTTTCTTTGGTTTATGATGATATGTTGGCATATGTTAGTCTATTGCATGCTTAGGAAATTCTTTACTATCGTTTTGTGCTTACATTGAGGGCAATGTAATTTTCTAAGTGTGGGATGGGATAACGTATTCCGTTTATGTTTTCATGTGTTTAGTTTAGAAAAGAAAATTCAAAAAATTGTTCCACAAAAATAGAGTGTTTAAATTTGTTTCGAGTCTTAGGATGCCCCTAAGTTGTCAATGATGTTTTTCTCCTCTTTGCATACATAGATGATGGTTGTGCATACAATCAAAATTGTGAGTTTCATGGATTATGTGCATTGGTAGGAACATGTAGGACTTTTTGATTAACGAAATATGGAAGATTGCTGAAATAGCTCTAGAGTTCAAAAAATACTTACTGGAAGTCACCGTTGGATTTCAATCCAACCACCATAGATAAGCATGTGACTTCAATACAAACCATAAGCCATTTACGGATCTTGAATCGGGATTACAGATCAAGAGTTATGATTCGCCGAAGCTTCAACGCAAATCCTCGAACAAGAATGATGGAGCTATAATCCAAGCACATTGTACCTGCAAAACAACTTCATACACATATTACCCTCTTGTGTCATCGTTAGTATAGGACAAGTAGGGATCGTTCAATCCGGGGAAATCAGGGCGTTCAATCACATAAAGCATTACAAAATCATATGGGGGAGTTTGAGAATTTGATTCTATATTCTACACGAAATTAAATCCTAAATTATATATATACATATGATCGACATCTTTCACACAATACACATCACACAAAAATTCACATGCACATAACAAACCAATCAAACAACAATACGGCAAAAACTTTATTGAATCCGATTTCATGCAATTTAGTTCCAATTATAACTAGAGCCCTTCGTGGTTCATCTAATCATTCAAAACTCCTTAATTATTTAGAATTAGCTTCATGCATAACCCTAAACATAGTGCTAATCAGTTTAAAGACACTTCGTGTAGAAATTAAACCAAGAAACACATAAGCACAATGAGTTGAATTGGAAACATGCAACAAGTATGGCGTCACCTCACCTTGCTTCAACATGCATATTTTCTGAATTACTCTACCCTTAATATCAATACAAAATAACTTAACTTCGTGTATAAATTATTTCATAAATTGATTCGGCAACATAAAGAATTAAACCCAAGATCAGCCTAGCTAAAGCTTTTCTTCACCCTAAAACTTGTTGTGCATACGAATTCAGAAAATAAACCAAACAAAATCATCAAATCATGCAACAAAGTTACTGCCCTATTACCATACAATCAATTCGTCATATACATGTTCATCAATTAAACAAAAAGAAAACCAAAACACATAACAGAATTTCGGAAATCCAATGTAAAATTAATAAAACCGAATAACAAACCACAAATCCTTACAAACTTCATAGACAAAGTTAAGTAATTATACAGAAAATTACAAGCCATGAGAGATGAGTGAATCACACTTTAAAAGAAACCTTGTAGAGGAATTGGCAAAGAGGATTCGGTGGTGATGATATGCGATCGGTGGTGGTGATGAACTATGGTGGATTCGGCTTGTAAAAGTGTATGGGATTTGTGGTGCTAGTTGGACAGAGTTTTGGCTAGTGAAAAGTGAGAGAGAAGAAGATATTTTCTGTGTGAAAATCGTCAAATATATAGAGGCCAAAGGGTGGCTGCAACTAGGGTTCACAAAACCTAGTTTTTCTCAAACTTATCCTGCTGGCAGATTTGACCTTCGATTGAAGATTATGGAATATCTTTCTCTAGAAAATAGATATTGAGATGATTCTAGTTGAGTTGGAAACTAGACTCCCGTAGCTTTCTATCCATATAAGGCTCGAACTCTGATTCATTGTACGCTGTCCGGGAGAGTCCGTGGAAGTTGGATGACGTGCACAGGAATTCTGCCGAATTTGATCAGGATTTGTTGCGATTTTCTTCCTCTATTTTCTGCCGAAAATTCCCAAGATAATGGCTGAATAATTGAGCAATATCTCTTTAGGTTTTTCATGAATATATTCAGCCAAAAATCTTGCACAAAGGATGGAATTCAGTCCACATTCGTAAGCCAAATCCATGTAGAACTCGGTTTAGGTTTTCTTCTTTCGGCAGACTTGACCTTCGTGTATTCAAACCGGCATAACTTTTTGCTCAGGAACTATTTTGCTACGATTCCAAGTCCCAGAGAAACTAGACTCGTAGAGCTTTCCAACGGCATATGGTTCGTTCTCTGGTTCCAAGCGATGTGTCCCACAAAAATTCCGGAAGTCAGGACACAGTCTCAGGAAAATCCTGGTAGTCCCTGGATTGGTTTGCTCAAACTGCCAAGTTGCAGCCTTCGTTTGGGTGACTTCCCGAACTCTGATTGATCTAAAATTTTGACACAATATACTTTAGCTTGCCAATTATATGTATACCAAATTTCATCAAATTTGGAAAAGGATAGGTTAGTCAAAAACAGGCCTCAAAATCACGAAAACAACATATTTTGCACTTTTGCCTCAGATTTCTATACTTGGTCATTTTTCTGACAATTAAGCACACTTTCTCCAAAACTCTACCAAATTGACACTAAACTAAATTATGACTCTATCTTAGGTAAATAAGGATTAAACGAAGCATAAATGAGGGCATAAGCATATTAATATCGTCGCACATTGTGCTCCTATCAAAGAAACACAAAAGAACGAAAGAAGCGGCTGATTAAATACAACTACAATCATTTATATGATGACCAGTCAAAGAAAAGTCACTTGTCAACTCTGGTGCAATACCAGAATCTTCTCATCCGAATTACCGAGCTAACCATGCAATGGTCGAATAGATCCCCGATATAAGTATTTCGGATATCGTCTCCAGCTGCTCACGTGGTAAAGCAATGCCTTCAAGCCCAAGCCATACATCATCGTAACACGGTGATTCCGAAACCACAACGACTATATCTCAAAATTTACGCCGCATGGAATCACTAAGCATCGCCAACTTCCATTCAACACTGACCTCCCAATGTTATCATGATCACATATTCAAATCTCTTTCCCCTCAAATACCATGTATTTCAAAACAAAATATCTCCAATCCGGGTAGCTATTTCAATTTCTAATTCTTTCTTTATCCAATCTTCCGACCAAGGTCGCTAAGAATTAGAATTATTTATAGCTCCCACAATCTCCTAATGGCTCTCCATTCCTTCCGTCATAACCGATATGTCCAAAATCAAAATAAGACGGTTATGAGATTTATAAAAACAACACATGTACACTGTCACTTAAATGTCCACTGACTCATTTTCTCCACATACGCCAAATCCATTGGTCCATTCACAAAATATAGCTGAAGAGTGACTCTATCACCTACTCGTAACAATCTAAAATCACAGTCTGATTGTTACATAATCAATTTTCCACTCATTACCGCAAAGTCGCAACGACGACAATCATCTGACGTTAGTCTTGTCAACATTTCCAAAATCGATTACTTAAATAGGCTGCTCAAGAACTAGGGTCAAATCCCCGTACACACGTGAATAAGAGACCAAGGTCTCAATGTATAGCCCTCTCAGGAATAACACCTTCCTATCTCAAAAGAAATAGGGCCGAAACATCCGAGTTTCCAACTCGTAACCTGACGCTAAAACTACTGATAAGCGTCAAAGCACAACCGAATAGGTATAACCCACATACCTATTACGTACGCAAGGATAACGTCCTAAGAGGTCGATGTACTCAAGGCATAGTCTAAAAGATACAACTCGATACCTTGAATGTATTTTATATACTTAATAATGACAATAGCACCAAGGAGCACGATGGGTATCCGCTGCAGTCGGATCCATCAGTCGGAGGTACTAAGCATTACTAAGCATATAAAATAACTGAATAGAATAGTACTCTACAGAGTACATAACAAGACACCCAAGAATCAAAGTCACACACTTAATGATCACACTAGAATCGAAGTATAGGATGGAAATCCGCCGCAGTCGGACCATCAATCCAAGAATACTAGGCGTCATCAAGTATAAAAGATAACACGACTCAAGGAATGAAAGGACCTAATGCTCTAATACCAAACTGACAAGACCCAAACCAGATTTCACCCTGAAACCCGGATAAGGCCCTGCGGGGACTACCTTAAGATTAACTCTATCGATAAATCGATAAGCCAACCGTAAGATAGACAACCCTAAAACCTGTAAAATTTAAAAACACTTCTAATTCCAGTTCCAACCTCAACACCTGGAGCCATCTGCTCCCCAAACACAACCACCACCAAAGATAAACACAAAATCAAATTAATTTAATATTCAAAGGCTCACAGGTAATCAGAGCAATCTAACAAAATGAACTGGAATCACAAATGGAAATATAACAAGAAATGTAATATGAAAATAAAAGAATAAGGGATCACAGATCCCACCTAGCGCAAACGACAACGATGATGGCTATGCCTCGACTCCGAGTACTCTTGACCTCTGATCACTACTCTGCACACTGGGTGATTTTAAAACGAAGGGTCCAGGGGAAAGTAAATTAAAAACGCTAGTGTTCGTACCTAAAACCCGTAGGCCTGGTAGAGACAGATGAATTCAAGCGTGACCTCCTGTAAACCTGCTTACTAAGGGGAATACCGGGCGGGCCGGTCTTCTCCTCTCCGATGCCTAAGTTAGTACAGTTGGGATGAATAGATAACTTAAGCACGTATGATAAGCGGGCGGAGAGATCAGTTACCTATTAATGAGGGTAGTTGAGGCCCTTATGGTGGCCGGGCGTGAGGTCTGGCCTCACTCTTCGATGTGGGACTGGTTTCCTTCTGTTTGCACACCAAAGGGCAGCTCTGGTCACCTCTTTGGCAGGCTGTCGCCCCCGGTCCCCGGGCCCCTGGTCGTAAGGTAGACTGCTGGACCTCAGGTCCGGGTGCTGGTGATCCTGCTCCGGGCCCTAGGCCGGCCCCGGGGAGACTGGCTGCGGGTCTGTGGGCCTGCTATAGCCCTCTGTGGCTACTGTCAACAAGTCCCCCAAGTTCCCGATCAAGTGCAATCTTGAATGGGAACTTAATGTCTTGCTCCTGTCCCGCAGACCGGCAGGGTTACCAACCCAACGGTGCCCAGTCCCCCAAGTTCGCGTTGAAGATTGGGCGTGAGCGGGCGTTGTCAGAGGAGGCGTGGTGAGTACCGGTCGGAGAGTGCATGGGATCTCGTCCGGGCGTTCTGCCATCGGAACGAGTCGGAGAGAGCATGGGATCTCATCCAGGCGTTCTGCCATCGGAACGAGTCGGAGAGAGCATGGGATCTCGTCCGGGCGTTCTGCTATCGGAACGAGTCGGAGAGGGCATGGGATCTCGTCCGGGCGTTCTGCCATCGGAACGAGTCGGAGAGAGCATGGGATCTCGTCCGGGCGTTCTGCCGTCGGAACGAGTCAGAGAGAGCATGGGATCTCGTCCGGGCGTTCTGCTGTCGGAACGAGTCCCCCAAGTTTCCAAGGCGAGTAGCCCAGTGGTTCGGCCCAGCTTGTGCTGGAATAAGCGTGGGGTAGGATTGCTAGCGTGCGGGGAGGCCTGTTGGTGCGTGGAATAAGCCAATAGGTACCCCGGTGTTGCGGTCATGTTGAAGCACTGGTTAACACTTGCTAGTTCTTCTCAGCTTGTGTTGGAATAAGCGCGAGGTAATGTGCAGGTTTGTTAGCCTGCGGGGAGACTTGTTCTGTGTTAGAGAAACAATCTGCCCGGTGGGGTGGCGTTGAGATAACGAGTCTCGCCATGTATCCCCAAATGTATCACAGTTCAGTGTGATGCATGGTTTTTATCCTGCTGGACAAGAGTACATGTGTTAGATGTAAACTCGCCCGGGTTTATAAAGCCCATGCGTTTAGAAGCCTTGAGTTGTTGCTGGCTCGTTCCTGCCCGCAGGCGAAGGAAAGTGACTAAACCAAAGGAATGCTTTGGAGCCGGTTGAATGTCACATGACCGGTGGAATGCCATGGAACCGGTTGGATTGGCCGGTTGGATACTTCATAACCGGTGAGATACTGTGGAGCCGGTTGGATACTTCATAACTGGTGAGATGCTGCGGAGCTGGTTGGATACTTCATAACCGGTGAGATGCAGCGGAGCCGGTTGGATACTTCATAACCGGTGAGATACTGCGGAGCCGGTTGGATACTTCATAACCGGTGAGATGCTGCTCCTTGGTTTGAGGTTGCCTCTTGGGGAAGTGGGGGGAGTGGACGCCTCGGCTTGCGCTCCTATCTCCCCTAACTGCCGCTTGTAGGTGGGACAGGTGGCTAGCATGCAATGAAGGGGAGAGGCCATCAGTCCCATCAGTTATGATGGCATGGGAGCTTTATCGATGCTGAGACACGTGTCAGCAAGGAGTGGTCTGAGATGGAGGGGATCTGCGGCTAGGGTTGCCTCTCTTTTATGCTTGCCCTAAGTATCAACAAGGTGTAGTTTTTGCCGCCTATAAGATGCTTCGCCCCCCCCCCCCCCCCCCCCCTCCTCTCCTGCTGCCATATTTTGCTGAAGCTTGGCTCTTCGTTTGCCGTCTGTCTGTACTGTTATCTTGCTACAGAGCTAAATTCTGTTCTTAGGTTTTATGGCCTTTGGGAGATCAGCGAATCCTGTCGGTGCCGGCCGTGGGTCGATGGGAGGGCCCGTGAGGTACCAGCTATTGGATGGTGACAGGGCGATTTTCTGTGACGAGCCGACCAGAAGCATGACTGCTAACGAGATAAGGGATTTTCGGGCAAAGTGGGATATCGACTCCTCCGTTAAGCTCCGGGGCTTATATCCCAGGGAACTGGCCTGCAAACCGGAGGAGGGTTGGGTTGCCGTTTTTGATGATCAATTTCGGCACGGTCTATCTCTGCCGCTGCCGAAGTTTGTCCAGTATGTGCTGAGCCTGATAAATATCTCCCCCGCCCAGCTTCCTAGCAACCAGTGGAGGCAGTTGCTTGGTCTCGGGTGCTTATTCAGTCTGAGCAACATAGAGTGGCCCACGATAAGTGAGTTCCGGGCGCTGTACAAGATTCTTTACTGCAAAAAGACCCAGGCCTGTGGTTGTGTTAATTTTGCCGCGCGGGACTTCGAGCCTGCCGTCACTCACCTGCCGTCGTCCGTTTCGAATGTATTGAGGAGGTCGGTTGTGATGGCCGGGGGCAGGTGGCAGCGTAGCTGGAGGGGCTTTCGGGTGCCCGGGGCTTATCAAGCTATCGGGGATCAATCGTGCCGGTTGGTCGACTTGAAGAGGTAACGGTTGGCCCGGCTTTTTGTTTGCTAGGACAATCTGGGCCGGAGCTCCTACAATTTCATCCGGTGGAATGTGCTGGAGATATGCGAGATGGGGAAGAAACCTGGTAAGGTACCTTGCACCGTTGTTTTGTGGGGTCGCGCTTTATTCTGACCGCTCGGTTTATTGGTTTGCAGCTAATGCCCCCCGGCTCGCTGTTCGGAGCGAGGAGACCGTCGAGCCGGATGACGAGCTTGTGGTCCAGAGGTTGATGGAGATGGGGGAGATGGCCTCGAAAACCGTTGTAGACCCGGTCATTCTAGAGAGCACGGTGCATAATACCCCTGTGCCGCTCGTGTTTCCGGACTCCCACTAAGGTAGGCGGCCGGGCGGTGAGGATAACGCCCCACTTGTTATTCGGGAAGTGAGATCGGTGGGCTCACAAGGTTTGGAACCTCTAGCGCGGCCGGTGGGGATACGGGCCCCGCGAGAGAGAGAGGCAGCGGAGATGACTGGGTACCGCAGAAGCGGTCTTGGCGAAGCTCCGGCGAAGAGGGCGAGGACGTTTGATGCCGGGGCGTCGAGCTCGGCTGGTGGGGGGTCAGCACTGGTTCTGGCAGAGGGAACCAGTAGCCGAAGGAGTCGGGAGCCGGAAGCCTATCGCGGTTCTGGTGGTAGTGGTTTTGGTAGGTTTGTGGCATCTACCATTGAGGCCTTGGGGCTTGATCGGGAGGCCACGGGGGCTGTGCGGCCGGGGGAGAGCAGGAAGAAGGCTGTGGAGTTGGGTCTTCAGGTAAGCCTGGTTGCGTACCTGTGGAATTGAGGTTCTTCTATGCTGCCTCTCCCGTTTTGTGGCACGAGCTAATGTTCTTCTTTTGTGTATTTGTACCAGCTGGTTCATAGCCTTTACGCCACTGAGCCTAGTGAGGAGACTCCAGCTCTGGAGAAGCAAGTGGAGGACCTCACCATGCAGCTGTCATTGGCGGAGGCTAAGCTTGTGCAGGAGAGGGAGGAGGCCGGTCGGCTGGCAGCCGAGCTAGCGCGGGAGAGAGAGGAGGCCGGCCTGCTGGCGGCCGCTCGGGAAGAGAGGAATACGGAGTTGGAGGCGAAGGTTTTGGAGCTGCAGGCCCAAATAACAGCTGCCTTCAAAGGAGGGGAGAAACTCGTAGAATCCCAACTTGCCGAAGCCGCTGATAAAGCTATCGACGATTTCCGGGAGTCGGTGGAGCTTGAAGAGATGCTGGAGGCCGCCCGTGAGAAGGGTATAAATGATGCCTATCTGGAGTGGAGGGAGAAAGGGTGGCTTGATGCTGAGCGGATGGAGGCTGAGATAGCCTTGGCCGAGAAGCTGGAGCAAGAGCGGTCTCTCAAGGCTGGCGGGTCAGGGATTGAAGGCTCCGGCGACGCTGATTAGCGGTTTTTTTTTTTGTTTTACATATATACCCGGCAGATGTATATACCTTGTAACCAGCTGTAGCTCATTCTAGAGGCAGTGACTGTGTATTGCAACGTTGGTACCAAATACATTACTGTCCCTCCAAGACTGATCTTATTTAGGGTAGAACCACAAGTGCTGGATATTCCATGGGTGGGTGGAGTAGATGCCTTCAGCGTCTATGATGTGGAATGTTGCCGGACCCGTGGCTGCGGTGATTTGGTAGGGCCCTTCCCAAGTTGGCTCCAGGGCCAGTGGTTTTTTCTGAACTTTCTTCATGACCCAGTCCCCCACTTGTAATTTCCTTTCCCGGACCTTTCTGTCATAGTATCGAGCGACCCGTTGCTTGTATGTTTGGTTCCGCATATGCGCTTGGTCGCACCGCTCTTCTATGAGATCCAGGTTGAGCCGTATGCCCTCGGCGTTTGTTTCGGCGTCGTAATTCTCAACCCTGCCGCTGGGCATGTCGGTCTCTACGGGGAGCACCGCTTCGCTCCCGAATGCCATGCAGAACTGGGTCTCCCCTGTTGCCCGGGTTGCTGTCATCCGGATGGCCCATAGAACCGCAGGGAGTTCCTCAGCCCAACATCCCTTTTTGTCATCCAGCTTCTTCTTGAGGCGACTTTTGATAATCTTGTTGACCGCTTCTACCTGGCCGTTGGTCTGCAGGTGCGCCACTGAGGCGAACAACATTCGGGTCCCCATGGAGGCCGTGTACTGGATGAGATCAGCATTGTTGAACTGTGTCCCGTTATCCGTGACTATGGTCTGCGGCACCCCGAACCAGCAGTAGATGTTCTTCCATAGGAATTTTCTTACCCGCCCCTCGGTGATCTTTACCAAGGGTTCCGCCTCGACCCACTTAGTCTGATAGTCAACGGCTACAATGGCGTATTTGTATTGTCCCACGGCTATTGGGAAAGGGTCGATGATGTCTAGCCCCCACTGTGCGAACGGCCATGGCGCTAACAGAATTGACAACGCGATTGCCGGAGCATGGGGTGTAGAGGCGTACATGTGGCACTTGTGGCAACCGCCTGATATTCTTCTCGACATTGCTGCCATGTCTGGCCAAAAGTTCCCCGCCCGTAGCGACTTGTGAGACAGGGACCGGGCGCCAGAGTGATTACCACATACTCCTTCGTGGATTTCTCGCATGATGGTTTCTCCCGCCTCCTTAGTCACACACTTTAGCTGGGGGAAGCTGTGCCCTCTTCGGTACAACTTGCCACCGAGGAGGCTGTACCTGGCACACCCGAGGTGTAGCCTCCTAGCCTCCACTGTATCCTGGGGGCTGGTTTTGTCAGCCAAGTATCTAGCTATCGGATCCATCCAGCTTGGTGGTGCCTCCTCTACCGCAAATATCTCGGAGATGGTCTTGCTTATGCTCGGTTTCTGGAGGGTTTCGATTTTAGCTCTTCGGTACTCTGGTGGGTAGTTTCCGGTTGCCAACCTGGCTAGGGCGTCTGCATGCCTGTTTGCCTCCCGGGGTATATGCTGAATCGTGGAGCCCTGGAATGGCTCGATCAGGGCTTTGGCCAAAGCTTGGTAGGAGGCCAACTGGGGTTCCTTGACTTTGAATAGCCCGTTCATCTGGTTCACCACCAGGCTCGAGTCGCTGTACACTTCCAAGGATGGTATCCCCATTTCCTTGGCTAGCTGCAAGCCGGCTGTGAGGGCCTCATACTCAGCGGCGTTGTTGGAAGTATTGAAGAGGAACCGCAGGGCATACTCGTACGACTGTCCATCGGGCGAGGTTAGCATGACGTCGGCTCCACTCCGCTTACCCGTTACGGAGCCGTCCACATAAAGTTTCCAACCGCTGGGGAGGCCTGGTTCAATCTTTATGGCCTGAACCGCTTCGGTGCCCGCGGACCGACCGAAGTGCGCTTCTACCGCCATCGGGGTGAGTTCGCATATGAAATCTGCAGCAGCCTGACCCTTGATAGTCGTTCGCGGGGCGTAAGTGATGTCGAACTCTCCCAATTCAACTGCCCACCGTACGAGCCACCCTTGATAGTCGTTCGCGGGGCGTAAGTGATGTCGAACTCTCCCAATTCAACTGCCCACCGTACGAGCCTGCCGCTAGTATCCGGTCTTTGTAAGATCTGCCGCAGAGGGTGATTGGTATATAGGGTGATGGAATGAGCCTGGAAATAGTGCCGGAGCTTTCTGGCGCTGACGATCAGAGCCAGAGCCAGTCTTTCAATGTCAGGGTACCGGCCTTCGGCTCCGGTAAGTCCCTTTCCTGCGTAGTATACCGGGAGATCGAGCGTGCCTTCCTTCCTGATGAGAGTCGCGGAGACGGCCGTTCCTGATGCAGCTATGTAGAGGTATAGCATCTCGCCCGGCACTAGTTTGGATAGGAGAGGCACTGCGGACAGGTATGTCTTGATGGACTGGAATGCCGCTTTGTGCTCCGCCACTCAGTGAATTTTCTTGAACTGCTGCGCCTTGAGCAGTTTAAAGAATGGGGCACACTTATCGGTCAGGCGGGAGATAAATCTTGCCAGGGCGGCCAGTCGGCCGGTCAACATCTGGACCTGGTTTCTTTCCCCTGGTGTTTCCATGTCTAGGATTGCCTGGACCTTCAGCGGGTTAGCTTCTATCCCCCGCTGGCTGATAATATGGCCTAGGAACAAACCCTCTGAGATCCCAAAAATGCACTTCTTCGGGTTCAGGCGCATCCCAAACTTGAGCATCTTACCGACGACTACTGCCAAGTCTCGGACGTGTGCCCCTGCGGTCAAGCTCTTGACCAGCATGTCATCTACGTACACTTCTACCGTTTTACCCATCTCCTGCTCCAACATGCGATTCACCATCCGTTGGTATGTGGCCCCGGCGTTCTTTAGACCGTACGACATCCTCTTGTAATAGTAGGTGCCTCGGTCAGTTGTGAACGACGTGTGCTCTTCGTCGTCCGGGCTCATCCTTATCTGATTGTATCCGGCGTAAGCATCCATGAAGCTGAGTAGTTTAAAACCAGACGTGGAGTCTATAAGCTGGTCTATTCGGGGGAGAGGGAAGCTGTCTTTAAGGCACGCCCGGTTTAGGTTGGTGAAATCAACGCACATGCGCCAACGGTCGGTTCCCTTCTTTGGGACCATAACCACGTTGGTGAGCCATCGGGGATACTGGAGTTCCCGGATGAAAACTATGCCTCTCAGCTTCTGCACTTCTTCTCTGATCGCCTCATATTACGCCGGGCTGAAGGACCTCCTCTTCTGCCTCACCGGGGGAACGTTGGGCAACAAATTTATCCGGTGGACAGCTATCTCCGGGGATATGCCTGGCATGTCCTCGTAGGACCATGCGAAGACCGAACTGTTGTCTCAGAGAAAGGTGATGAGCTCTTGCCTGACAGTCGGGGCGAGCTTCGTTCCTATCACCACCTTTCGCTCCTGATGATCCTCCGAAATGGAGATTGTTTCGGTTTCTTCCACGGCCGACGGTCGTTTTAGCTTCTCGTCGTCGGAGTCGGTGTTATCACGGGGGTCAATACTCGGATCCGGCACTGGCGCTAGTAGAGTACCCGTGAATACTTTGGTCCGCTTTCTCCTGTGGGTCAGGGCCTCTGCATAATACCTGCGAGCGATCTTCTGGTCCCCGCGTATGGTAATGACGCCGGCAGGTGAAGGCATCTTTAACATCAGCATATGGCCGGATATAAACGTTTTCAGCTTCCACAACCCCGGCTGACCGATTATGCCATTGTACGAGGAATGGCAGTCCACGATGATGAACTCCAGGTGCTCCTTCCTCGTCCTATCTCCCTCGCCGAAGATTAGCGGTAGGTAATCCGATCCCAAAGGCTGGACCACCTCACCGGAGAAGCTTATCAGCGGCTCGTTATCCTGGGATAACTTGCTCCTTCCTCGCTACAGCCCCTTGAATGCGTCTCGGAACATCACATTGACAGAAGCTCCAGTATCAATCAGCATGCGGCTGGTAATCCAGTGGTCTATTTGAACTGTAATGAGGAAGGGGTCGTTGTGCGGTTGGATCAGGTCCTCCGATTCTTCTTCCTCATAGAACGTAACTGAGTTCCATCCGGTTTTAGCGGCCTGGCCGCTTCCTCCTCCAAAGGCATACACCTCATTTCCCCGGATCGACCTTAAACACCGCTTCTTCGAGCTCTGGGTGAGTCGATCTATATGGTCCCCACCGTGTATCATATTTATACTCCCGTGCACCTCGATCCCTCCGGGGACTCGGGTGCTTATGGTCCCTACTTGTCGGGCTCCTTGCCCGTCCCTTTGTGGGTCATCTGTCCGAACTCGGCCGTCCACAACCGTTCTCTAAGGTCGTTGGTCGCTAGTCCGAAGGGCTGGGTCTTCGGGTTTTTCTGCTGGCATAATGGCCAGGGCCCTTGGTGGTCGCTCCGCTGGCGCCGCTGCCGTAGGCCGTGCCCGTCGCGAAGGCGGTGGTCTTCTACCTGACCGTGAACTGTTGTTGTCGTTCCGGCGGGGTCGCCAATCCTCCCATACCTCGGCTTTCTTGCTGGTCGTAGGCGTACGGTTGCGATCCTGCCGCCCCGCTTTGCTTTCACGGGAAGACGGTGGTAGTAGGTCATCCGGCCTTCGCTTGGGCATCTTATCCCCGTACGTCTCATGCTCCACCTGGGCGTGCCTGACGGCCACGACCATCAACTCGTCGTACCGCAGCGGCTCCTTTAGTCGCAGGGCGTACGAGAGTTCCCCGGGTCTTAACCCCTGCTTGAATGCCATCTCAGCGATTCTTTTATCCAAGTTCCTGACCCCGGCCGTGGCGATATGCCACCGGTTAATGAAAGCGCGTAGCGATTCGTGGTCAGTCTGCATGCAATCGAAAAGGATCGTTGATGTTTGGGCAGCCCTGGATCTAAGGACGAACCGGCAGACAAACTTATCAGCCAGCTGTTCGAAAGTTTCCACCGAGTTTATTGGCAGCTCGTAGAACCAACTCAACGCCTCCCCCGAGAGCGTCTCTTGGAATACACTGCAGCACGTGGCGTCTGAGTAGCCCCTTGTGCCCGTTTGTGACTTAAAACTGTCCAGGTGCTGGTATGGGTAACTCGTTCCTGAGTACGTCAGTTTCAGGGGCTTTCGGTGACCAGACCTCCCTGATTCCCTAACCCGGTGTGGAAAAGGTCCAGTGCGTTCATGCAATCGTGCACTGTCTTGCGGTCGCCCCGTCCTTTTCTCGCTGGCCTCTAGCCGGTCCTTCATGTCCGACACCGAGGCGGAGAGCGTCTGGAGCGCCCTTGCGGTGGAGCTGTCCTGCTCGCTCGATGCCGGGCTCGCGCGGTATGGGGGCTCAACCGGGCCGGAATTCTTCAGAGCTTCTGGAAAGAGAGGCGTGGGCACATGCGTAGTCTTTCTCATTCCCGTAGGTTGTCCCACTTCCAGGTGCGGGAATTTGTTACCTCTGTTTGCGGGCCGCGATGCCGCCCGAGAAGTGCCCTGCTGGTGCCCTTTCTCCAGAGCCGCTAATAAGGCGATGTTCACCGCTTCCAACTCCTGGCACCGGGCATCCGCTCTCAGCCGGTCTCGATCGCCCTCCTCTCGCAACCGTGCGACTTCTGTCTTCATCTTTTTTATTTCCTCCCCCGCATCGTATTACTCAGGATTGTCTGAGCCTTGGCGATCGTGAGTTCCGTCTCGGTCGGGAGAAGGGACGAACCTCGCGTTGATCTTAGATTTAATGTTTTGGGCCCGGTCGGGGATCCGGACTCGCTCTTTCAACCTTCCCGTGCCGGCTTTTACCTTCCCTTCCTTCATGGCCTCCAGATTGTGGATTTAACTGCCTTTCAAAGGGTCGACCGGGTTCTACCCTCCGGTAGAGCAACGCTACTTTTCTCGTGGATCAAATCTCTTCCCACAGACGGCGCCAATTGTCCGTACCTAAAACCCATAGGCCTGGTAGAGACAGATGAATCCAAGCGTGACCTCCTGTAAACCTGCTTACTAAGGGGAATACCGGGCGGGCCGGTCTTCTCCTCTCCGATGCCTAAGTTAGTACAGTTGGGATGAATAGATAACTTAAGCACGTATGATAAGCGGGCGGAGAGATCAGTTACCTATTAATGAGGGTAGTTGAGGCCCTTACATAGGTGGCCGGGCGTGAGGTCTGGCCTCACTCTTCGATGTGGGACTGGTTTCCTTCTGTTTGCACACCAAAGGGTAGCTCTGGTCACCTCTTTGGCAGGCTGGCGCCCCCGGTCCCCGACCCCTGGTCGTAAGGTAGACTGCTGGACCTCGGGTCCGGGTGCTGGTGATCCTGCTCCAGGCCCTAGGCCGGCCTCGGGGACACTGGCTGCGGGTCTGTGGGCCTGCTGTAGCCCCTCTGTGGCTACTGTCAACAGTTAGAGTGAGTGGATAAAAATAAAACAATTTAATATAATACTTTAATTGGAAGTATCATATTACTTTCCTAATATTTTATAAATAAAACCACATTGCATGCCTTTAATAAAACGTTCCACGTTTTAAGAAAATCGTATTTAAAAATCAGCCCCGTTGATATATCAAATAAACAAATAATACTTTTGTTTATATTTGTATTTCAAAACGAAATATTTTTGAAAATCAATTAGTAATATTTCACGACCAATCCCATTGGTCATATAAAAACCCAGCCCCGCTGGTTCGGGAATTTATTAAAATCAGAAATCTCATAGAGAAAATATTCCCGAATACCTCATAATATAAAAATCATGACCAAACCCATTGGTCATATAATAGAATAGGGGAACGTTATTACCACCATTTAACAGTAGCCTCCAAGGCTAAGGGTCGAGCCTCCAAGACTCTCTCTATAGCGTCCCACGCTATGCCCGTACACGTCGACCACCGAGCGTGAATCTGACCTATGTGGTCAAGTCGTCACCCCGCGCTCAGGCGACCAAACTAGCTAGCATCAATAAACATATCTGGACCCTGATATGGTGAAAATCCGAAAACAAAACCGAAAGTACGCTTCCCCTTATATATCATAAATCCGTACGGTCCCCGACCGCACAACTGAGGCTTATAATAATCATTAGTATAATAGCCTCGAAATATACTCATATATATCCGACATATCCAACATGTTGTAAAACAATATCAAAAATTATATTTATAACGTCGACATGTCTCACATGTCGAAAATCATAAATAACGAAAATATAAAATCCCCGGAAATCTCATTTTCGGTCACTACCTTTAATTAAAACTTATTTAACATAATCAAGTTATGAATAATTAAAATATACTATTTCCGGAAACCTCGTTTTCGGATAAATCACATCGTAAAAGCATAACCCAAATCCATAATTTACTTTAAATATTAAATCAACAATTATAACAGAAGTATATGAATTATCGACTTTCGATAATTCATATCATGCTTACGAATTCATTTAATTAAATAAATTACATTTCAATAAAACGTAATTGCATGCATTTATTTTAAAATAAAATTCACTCACAGTACGGCCGAGCGTGCCGCTATTCCTCGCTCTCATTACGTCGAGTAATTTCTCGACCTGTAACAGATACGTAATTATAAATATTTCAAACTTCGGAATTAAATTATAAAAATTAAATCTACGGACGTCCTCACTCGCTCGAAATAATCCAATTTCAATTCTTGTTATCGGTATTGAAATTATGTCTCAAATATCGAAACAATTTACGTCTCAAAATTACTCATGACACCCATCCCGAGTCCGATCAATCCCTTTTCTGTTTATTTCGTCGTAAAACCATTTTAATTAGCCTTTAACCTTTTTACGGTAAGTCAACAGTCGTAGTTATCGGTCAAACAGTAATAGTCAAAGTCAAACAGTAAATTTGGAAAGTCAAACAGTAAATGGTCAAAGTCAGAATTACTATTTACCATTTACTTTTACTGTTTACCATTTACTGAATTAATGTTTACTGTTTTACCGTTTACTATTCATTTTTTACCGTTTTACTTTTCACTATTTACCCATCTTCAACCTCCCGCCGCCGACAGCCGCAGCACCGCCGCCACGCCGCTGGCAGCGCCACCACAGTGGCCCAAACACCTTAATTTCAACCCAAAATCCACCTAAAACGATCACCACCACCTCAAGAATACATCACCACCATTTCCGCCGCTAAAAGCCCACACAGCCGCCGCGAACGGCGGCCGATACGGCGGCCGAAACTCTCCAAATCCAATTTTCTCCAAAAATCGACCAATTCAACACCAAATTACACTAATTCGACTCCTTTCAACCTCCTAAACACGAATTTAACATCCAATTTCATCAAAAACACCAAAATCACATCCTTCACCGATTTGACCAAAAACCCTAGAAATTTCATTTTCTAATTCCTCCTTACCTGCTACGAATTGGCTCAATTCCTTTCATGGAAGTGTTGCACAAGTCGAGGCCTTCAATTCCCCCCAAGAATCGGGTGGAACCTTGGCCGAAGGAGGGAGAACCAGCCCAACTGGGCTTGAAGTTCTTGGGCTGGAATCGGCCGAACGGCTGCGATTCGAGCCGCGTCGCTGCCACAGAAAGGAAGAGGAGGAGAAGGCGGTCCAAACGGGATCGGGGTGAGCCGAGGGGTGGCCGGACGGCGGAGTTCTGTCGACGCTGGGTCGGTGGCTCGGCTGAGTCGGGGAAGAGGAGAGAGAAGAAAAGAAAGAAAAAGAAAAAGAAAAAGGAAAGTTTCCCGTTCGGGAAATTTTTCATTTCCCGCTATTTATACTCGTCCAAAAATCGGAAAATTTCCGATTTACATCGTAACTTTTTCGTACGAACTCCAAATTGAGCATGCTACGTGTCCACGAACTCGTCTCAACGTCTACTACCTTGTCATGAAATAAAATTTTCGGTCGAGTCAACTTATTTAAAAGTCATCCTTTAGAACTTTCGAATCGTAAAACAAATTTCCAAGGAGTAAAAGTAAAAGTAAACCACTTAAAAGATAATTCGAGGTTCGGGTCGTATCATTTCTCCTCTATAAATAGCCAATGAATTCTCAGAAAATAATCATCTCATCTCAAGCATAAGTACTAGCCAAAAACTCTACGAAATCTCACAAGCACCAAACACCAAATACTTAGCCAAAACCATCACCACCACCATCCAAATTCCGTTCCTTCACTTTGGTTTTCTGCCGAGCAGCTGATCAAGCATCCATCACGTCTTGAAGAGTCTTTCAAGGTTCTAAAAGTGTGATCCACTCCCTCTATGGCTTATGTATTTATTCATGTTTGTGTGGATTGTAAGAACTTGTTTCAATTCTTGGTTTTTGTTAAACTTTTTGTATGAACCGATTTGGTTGAAGTTTATGCAAGTAGTTTTGCAATTTTAACTTATGGATTTCGTGTGTTAGATAATTAGGGCAGTGGTATCTTGCATGTTTTAGGTTTGAAATTGGTTAGAAATCTAAGGATTGGGACTTGAAAACCGAAACATTAGTTTTGTTTAAAGCATTTGTTGTTTAAAACATGTAAATCTAGATGTTAGGTTTCATCAAACCAGAGTAATAACAAATATGGCTAAATACTCAAAAGGTTGCTTTGATTTGTTTTGCTCACCTAGGGTATAATACTTTAGATTTCTTACATGTTAAAATAAGATGATTGACAACCTTGCTTGTTTTGCATGTCTCCGATTTAGACTATTGTGATTAATTGTTAAGTCTCAAAAGGATTAACATATATTCTAGGGTCCATACTCAAAAGGTCGATCTTAAGAACTTGAGAAGTCTTATAACTAAGTTGTAGTCGGAACTAAAATTGAATCTAAACATGTTGATACTTGTTCCTTACTTTCTTGCATGCGAGTCTATATGTTAAAGAGTCTTTTGTGTGAACTACTGGGTGTAAGAGATGATGATCACTTGTATATAGTAAATTAGGATTTTAAATTCATGTTCTTAGGTTTTAAGGCAGCAAAGCTGCCGATCTCTTTTTCCCCATTAAAAGTGACGAATCCATGTATATATGTATATATTTTTGTGTTAACATTCTTATATTTCAGGTACCCTTAATCCTCGGCTAGAACGATCCCTACTTATTCTATACTACTAATGATTGTAGGGTTTTTGATTGTTTGAGTCGCTTTGGCGCTCGATCAGCTCTTATGCTGCGCGTGCGGTGACTAGGTCTAAGATCGCAACTTCGACGCCATCGTCGTCCTAGCTCAGACCGCCACCACGTCATCCACCTCTGGCTCCGCGATTTAGCATTACACGCCGGAGAATCTCCGCAAGCGGCGAAGGATCAATTACAAGTCGTGGTCCCCGGATTTCAGTGAGCAGGTAATCATTGGCAAAAACTCGAGCCTCCTCCACTACCAGAGCCTCTCCGATTTCAACAACTTGGGTTGTGGAACAAGGATTTGGGGACGGTTATAAGCGAGTCGTCGTCCGGGTTCTCGGGTTTTTACTCCGACGACGGCTCCATGGGACACCCGCTACCGCGGCCGTCGGTTTCGTCGCCGCATGGAACTGGAAATGATCAGGGGGTTGGGTTGGGATCTGATGGGTTGAAGATCTGGTGTGTAAGAATAATTGAGACTTGAGAATTAGATAAGAGGATGAAGAAGAGGATATGATAGTGGGAGGGTGACAATGAGGTGAAGACGGTGAAGGTGGTGATGAGTGTACACGTGGAAGATTGCATGCAAGCGGCGAACATATTATTTAAGGTCTGGGATTTGCTTAAGGTTGATGCCTGGAAATAATCAGGGAATTATGAATAATGCGCGGAAGGCAACAGAAAATTGAAGAGTGCTTAAGGCTGATATATATATATATATATATATATATATATATATATATATATATATAATATTATTTAATTATCATGTTCGCCGCTTGTTCGTGTCCGAATTAAAATTGATTTTGACTTATCCACGTATCTAATCATGTCCGTATTAGATACTTGAACTCGTGTCTGTGCTGCTTAGGTTCTCACTTAATGGTTTTTAGTCCTCACTTCACATGGTAGTGGGAAAAGAGGTTCGTTCTCGACAACCTGATCATGTTTTATTGTCTTTTGACTTTATCTACTTGTTAGTTACCTTGGACTTTAAACATTGGGCTCAGTTTAGTAAAAGGCCCAAAACTAAATTTTTTTCTCCCACACTCAATAAGGCAAAAGTCCATGCTTTGATATTCTACATATTTTGAGTAGTTTAGCTTCAAAGAGTTCCTCTATAATCTATAGCTGTATGTCGTTTGAGAATGGGGGAGAATACATGTAGTCAACATTTAAATAGAGATTGTGAGTATTCCAAGCAGGTAATCCAACTCAACCTTATTCTAAAAAGTATTGTTTATCGATGGGGAAATATGCGTACTACTTACATTGTACTAAAGAATTATCTTTAGATTGTTTTGGTAAATTACTCTTTGTGCCCAATTCAAGCTTGTTAGGAAGGTTGTATGAAGTTTTGAATTTGAAGCTGATGCAGTAAGGTTGTTGGAACCTTTGTTATCTGAACTGTTAGGGTAACAATATAGCTCATCTAGCAACGGCCTATGCATCTTCTCTTATGCAAGAGGATTTTTTTTTTTTTTTAACTCTTACTTTCTTTCAAGTTGTAGTTACACCAGAGAGCTTTATATTGTTTGAGTTTGAATTGCTTAATAAAGGGTTGTCATTTCTTTCAACAACAAAAAATCAATTAGGTATCTTGGTGATGGATAGATGAATCTAAATTCTCACTCTGTAATCATTATTGCACTTTGTCGAACTCTAATTATCCCACTTTATTTATTTTTTAGTACGACGATCAAATCATTTCATACTCATCTCTGCTTAGTTTTGATATTCGTCATCTGACTAAGCGTCACACTGTAGTTTACAATTAAGCGAATCATAAAAAAGCTGATTATAGTTATCATATTACTTATGTGAACTTTTTTTTGCTTTCAAGAAACTCATGATCATATTCTTAATGTTGATTTCACTTTGTTCATCAATCTGTTTTTGACTTTCATGATCTTCCAATAGATTTTAAGAAAAGTGGAAGAAAATACAGGGATTAGAGACTACATTATTTCATGTACAAGCAAGAACCATTCGAAAATGTGTTCTTGGGCCTACAAATATTGTGCAAATTTCAGTTTGGTTTTATGAATTGCTAATATGCAACTATGCTCAATATAACTTTAAAAAATCTTCTCTTTCAAGCTATTAGTGCATGATTACCAAGTATAGTACAATGAATCACACTGTTGGTTTAGTTATTGATTAATGTCTTTGATATTTCAGGTGCCAAACTGAGTGAATTAGGGAAAAAGTTTGTTGCTGGAGGTTGTAGTCTGAGAGTGATGTAATGTTGGCAATCTTTTATATAAAAATAGCAGAGTATTATATCAGTCTTATATTTTTCTTGGATTGCAATATTATATGTAGAAAACTTGAATGATCTGCATTCTTATTGAACTTTATATAATTGATTCTACAAGCATGGAGTAGATCGTGTTGCTATTTTTTTATTTAAAATGTAATTAGTTCCTTTTGAAGATGCAAACATCAAGTATACAAATTTTATTTTTCCACCTATTGTACACAAATATTAATAATCTCCATTTAAAATTCTATATTTTGAATAATCTTTTTGTTTGAATATGTCTGATGCATGGTATCATTTAATATGGTAATTGGATAAGCTGTTCAAATACTAGTGTTTTGGTGATTACACTTAAAACGTTTTATGAAAGTAGTTTCTTTTCTTCAGTTCTTCGTAGACTGACGACTAAATTTAAATTAGTTCATGTTTCCTAAATCGATTTATAAATTCCAATTTATTTTAGTACCCGATCTTTTGTTTTTCAAAGCTTAAAAAAAGAAAAGAAAAAAAAAATTGATGTCTATTGTGAAAAAAACAAACAATAACAAATTGAAAAAAAGTAAATGAAGGCGAACTTCAGACACCCGAGGAATGTGTAACCTTCATTCATATATTTTTCATGTTACACTTTTGCTTATCCTTAAATGTTTTGTTTTTGGGTGAAATAGAGGACAGAGCAACACTGCACCGCGGTTTTTTTTTTATTTTTTGTTTTTTTTTAATATTTTTTACAGACACTCAAAGTTATATTTCAACTATAGTTTCATCAATTTTTTCTTAAGTAAAAAGTTTCTTGCTGGACCAGAAGAACATGTTTATGCTTCTAAAGCAGAAGTTGTTTAGACACAAAATTTGGAACAAAAAGGGTTAACAAGTCGTAGAGGCTTTGTAAACTCTAAATTTTTAGGCATTAATAGTGAGATAAGGTGAATTTCTTTGTAAACATATTATTTTAAATCGATATTTTTTAAGTGTGAGTTGATATGTACAAGAAATTCTATAGCAATCTAAATCCAAAAAACAAACTACATTCATAATTTGTCTTTTGGTTTTGAAAATTTTTATATTACTTTTTATAACAAAACTTGTTTTTCTCTTTCTTTGTTTAGGGGATCGGCCAAATCTCTTCTCCTTATCTTTTTTCATATTTCTCAAGACAACATCTTCATACCCAACTTGAAGAAGATGGAAAACCAGGAGTTCAACTCTAACAATATCAATCCTTAGAAGAAAGCATATCTATTAAGATCAAGCATCAAATTAATTAAAGTTGGAGGGATTTATGACCACAAACCTTCAAAAACCAACTAAATCTACTCGAGGTGTAGTGATACATATGAGTTTGCTCTTCTTTCTTCTCGTTGCTTTATTCTTGTTGAGATTTGGGTATTGCAAAAATGTGTTAGATTCATAAAAACTGCTAAAATAGGTTAATATGGGATCTGGGTTTTGCAAGGATAAGAACATTTTCTCATATGCTAATTGTTTTTTATGAATTTTAATATGTTGGTTGAAGGGAGATGATAGGAGCACACTATGCGACGATATTAGTGTGTTATTATCCCTTATTTGTGCTTTGTTAAGTCTATTTAGAGTAAGATAGAGTCATAATTTAGTTTAAGTGTTGTTTTGGTAGAGTTTTGGAAAATTGTGCTTAATAACCAGAAAAATGACTAAGTATAGAAATCTGAGGAAATAATGTAAAATTTGTCTTTTTCGTGATTCTAAGACTCGTGTTAAAGTAACTTATCTTTTTCCAAATTTAATGAAATTCGGTATGCATATAACTGGCAAGCCAAAGTGTGTTGTTTCAAAAATTCAGATCAATCGAAGTTTGGGAAGTCACCCAAAAAATGGCTGCAACTTGGCAGTTTGAGCAAAACGATCTAGGGACTACCAGGATTTTCCTGAGACTGTGTCCTGACTTCCGGAATTTTTGTACGATGCATCACTTAGAGCCAGAGGACGTGCCTTATATGAATAGAAAGCTCTATGTGTCTAGTTTCTCCAGGACTTGAAATCGCATCAATTGGAGCACTGAGGAGGAAGTTATGCGGGATTTACTGGAGTAAGGTCAAATCTGCCGAGAAACTATAGTTTCCCGGTAGCATCAGGAAAGCTCTCCTGTGGATTTTTGGAAGCATGGACCGGCTATAATGGACCTAAAGACTTGTTGGACATTTCCATGCTATCCTAATGCAGCCGATTGAAGTCCAAGATCAGAAGAAGAAGTCCAAGAAAACAATACTTTACCCACAAGGAAATCTAAAACCAACTTGGACAAGAAATTGTCATTCCTTGGAGCTGTCGGCAAACCCTAAGTTGTTCCATATATATAGCCAACGATTTTCACATAAAATATCATCTCGTCTCAAGCACAAGTATTATCCAAAAAATCTTTCAAAACCTCACCAAAAATCCTATATAGAAAATAGTTTAGCCAAACCACCACCACCATGTAGATCCGTCCCACACCCTTGCCGAATTTCTTTCGAGATTTCTGCAAGGCATGCTCCATCTTCTCATGGCTTCTTTATTGTTCTGTAATTTCATAATACTTTGTCTATGAAGATTGTATGTTTTTATGGTTGTTGAATTTGGTTTTACTCTTTGTTTATGAACTTTGAATGCATGCGAATTTTGTATGACAAATTGTAATCTTTAACTTGTAGTATTTTCGTGTGCTTGATAATTAGGGTAGTGGTATTAGAAGCATGTCTAGGATTTAAATTGGTTAGTAATCTAAGGTGAGGGCATGAAAATCGATACTTGGTATTGTCTTTGAACATGATCTAGGTATTAGGTTTAATCGGGTAGAGTAATTACAAACTAAGTCATACTTAATCATCGTTTTGTTTTGTGTTATTCACTTAGGGCTATTAATCTTAGAACTTGCATGCTAAATAAGATGATTGACAATTTTACTTGTTTACTTGTTTTCGGTTTTAGACTTTTGTGCTTAAATGTTAACTCTTAACCAGAATAGCATAAATTTTAGGATTTAGAACGAGAGTTGGTCCTAAAAATATTAGAAGTCTTACAACTATCTACATAGCGAGAGCTCTAGTTGTGATCGAAACTTATTTGAGTCTTAAACGTGCTAAATACTTGTCATTTACTTTCTTGCATGCGTGTTTACATGTTAAAGAATATTTTGTGTGAACTACTTGGTATGAAAGATGATGATCACTTGTACATAGTAGTTTAGGACTTTTTATTTTTATGTCTAGGAAGTTAGAGGCAGCCTTGTTGCTGCCGAACCATATCCCTTATCCCCCCATGATTTTGTGTGTATATATGTATATATGTATATATAAGTGTGACGTTATGTGCATATGTGTGTGTGTGTGTGTGTTTTTATTCTAACATTCTTATATCTCAGGTACCCTTAATCTCCGACTAGAACGATCCCTACTTATTCTATACTACTAATGATTGTAGGGTTTATCATTGAAGTGATGCTTCGGCGACTCGATCAGGAGAAGAGAGCGAAGGTAGGAGGGATGAATGAAAGAATAAAAAATAAAAAGCAGTTCACACTAGGGTGTGAAATTTGATAGCTTGAGAAAATGTTCTTATTGTAAATATAATTGAAAGATATCGCATATATAAATTGAAATATATATTAACTTGAAATTAGAAATATAATTTCAGAATTAAGTAAGAAATTATGAAGATAAGTTCAACCAATACCAAAAGAGTTTCAAGATGGATTGAGAAAGTCAAGTCGTGTGTATCACACACTGTCCTTAAGACAACTACGCCGCCTCTACCGGTGCAAAAGGACTGTTGGCGTTTGTCTCTCAGGATACAACGACTAAAGAATCCTTGAAGCTGCACTACAACAAGGAAGCCTGCGAACCGGAGCAAGTACCTCTCTCTATCACTAGAGATTGAACAAAAGCACAAGAGCAGAAGAGAGTGTTTGAGAGGAGAAGAGCTGATTCTTTTTTGTTGGTATATTATGACTGAGGAATAGGATGCCATTTTTATAGTGTGAGGTTGGCCTTGGCTATTAAAACCAGTAATGAATACAGGGAACTCAACGGCCATAACAGTTGAAATTAATCACCTATGGTCATAATACTGGCCATAACAGCTGAAATTAATCACCCACTGAATGGTCATAATACTGGCCATAACAACTGATGCTAATCACATACTGAATAGTCATAATACTGGCAAAACGTTTTCAGTAGCAGTTGAAGAGTTCAAAAAGAATCCGGGCGGGGTGCAAAAAGAGCCTGCGTTCTGGGGCCCAAATCGGTGTTGCATTCATATCCGCAGGTCACACGAGCACATATAAGTTTTTGTTGATCTAAGGCGAGATTTGCACCCTCCCCTGCTGCGCGTGAGAGAGTATAGTTTATGTTTACACAAACTATACCTCATAGGAAGAGGATTCTATATAAGCACTCTTACAATTTCCCTTTTTCCAATGTGGGACAAATTTTGTTTCCCCATCTCAAATAGCCAACTTTGAATGACAATTTTCCATTCATCCCAAAATCAAATTAGGCATATGAACACATAATCTTGTACTCCTCATTATGGAGAATACAAATCCAAGTTCATTTCTCATTAATTATAAGTGCATCACACTTTAATTAATCCATTTAAATTTGGTTTTGTAAATGGTTTTTAACCCATTTTTCCAACACTTATGCCATGCCATTTTTGACATCTACGTTGGAGCAACAAAAATTGTCAAAATTAGCTAACTTTTATAGACCAAAAAGTTAAATTCCTAGCTAAAATCACTCCCACCATAAGCTAAAAATCGAATTCCAAGAGAAAAAATTTAGCTTGATAAATTTGGTAAGCTAAATCTGGCTTATGAAAGTGGTAAGTTAAAGCCATATATTATTTTATTCAACTTAATATTTTTTTTCCAACTTGCACTATTACTTAAATTAAAATTTTATTATTAACAAAATTTGTTATCATCACAAAGATCTCGATGAAATCTTTCATATGAGCTCAATATCATATATATATATATATATATATATATATATATATATATATTTATAATCCTCCATATGCATGGTTAATTATTGAGTTAAACATTTATATGACAAAAGAAAAAATAAATAAGTTTACTTTTGAATTTAACGTACAAGGAGAGTCATTTTAAAGCCAAATTACAATAAAAAATTCAGTGAGCCAAAATTTTTGATGGAAAATACCCTTTTTTCTTAGCCAAATTTGGCTTGAATACCTTGTGTGCATGTTTGATACTTAGTACTACATTACACCTCCTTATTTTTTAAGACTACATGCACTCATGTGAACTGCCTTAAGTTGTACTAATACTAAGCCATGTTTGGTGTTGCATGAGACTAGAAAAAAAAAATTAACTGGATTACTTTTCAGTAAAGAATTGTAATGCTATGAGTTTGTGTTGTTCACTTAATCTATTTTTTTTTTAATTCAATCGTGGTTGTGGATTTTTACCATATACATATGTAAGGGTTTATGGATTTACCTTAGTGATTTTGGTTCACGCGTCACAAGAAAGTTAGCACAGCCTTATGGGCTCTGCCTCTGCCTATTCAATTGGTTTAGTGAGAATTTGAATGAAGATGAATGATAACAACTTGAACATTTGATAGATATTGATATGTAAATTAAACCTAGAAACTGCCAAGATTATAACACGACTGCCATAAACATAATAAAGACAATAGTAATTCATCAATTACCCACTAAACTTAATACTTACAGCCAGATATATGCTAAAATATTATATAGACTTATTGCTCTAAGCTTAACACTCATGCAGTTCATTAATTTTATATATGAAGCCATTAAAATTGAATCTTTACAAGTTCACAAATTATAATCACCATAATAAAAAGTAACATATTTCACTGATGTTAAAGGTTCATGATAAAAAAAATGCAATATTAGGACGTCAACTTATTTGTGGAGTAGGTTGTGTCTTGTGGATTTGTCTCAAAAGATAGTGGTCTTACACTACTTCATCTTTAGGCAGATCCATAACGACTGTCCATGAGTAAGTTCTGAACAAATACCTCCTTAACCTCATCATCCAATGACTTGAAGATGAAAATATTTTGTGACTTCTCTAAGATGATTCTTAATGCAGCAATCTGATCACCAACAGAGAGCCTCATGTTCTTCAATTCTTTGGCAATGTCAGAGCGATCTTCATTACCCTTCACTATATCCTCAGTTACCATTTGCATTCTCTTTTTGGATTCTTCAAATAATTTCTCCAAAGCAAAAACAATCTTATAAGCTTCATCAACTCTCTTCCTCTTCTTACTAGCTTTTGATTGGCTACAATCTTGGTTTGACATAGGGCTGTCATTATTCTCATTAAACATCATTATTACTTTGTACATCGGCCATGTCAGCAGGCGCTTCAACACTTTCCATTAGTACGGTCCTTCCCAAAAATCACAGCAAGATGGTCATATATTGGATAACTTTTGTTTCTCCAACCTTTGGCACCTTTGTTATGCTACAACAAAAGTAATACATCTATTAGAATAACCATGTAATGTTAACCAAAGACAACAAAAACTTAATCAATTTATTTACATGAACATGAGTATCCCATGCATCATTGCTATCAACTTCAATGCATTTCTTGGCATCATTCTATACAAAGCTACTTGTGTCTGACATGTCATACACAACACTGTAGTTTTGTTACCATTTTTTCAATTTTAATTCAATATGTGGATATGCCTTGAGATTTGATTTAGAACATAATTTCTCTAAGTCCTTCTCCATTTGAAGTAATGTTCCAGATTTGAAACTCTCTATTTCACATCGCAGGCCACGAGAAACAAAGTCATTAAGGACTATCAACAATGCATCTTCCTCAAAATTTGTCTATTTCCACCTAGTTGCCTTTGCTTGCTCAAAATTGGTATCACCATTGTCCATTTCTATTGATATTTAAACCAATAAAATAAATAAGAATTATGATCATGAACTAGAGTATAGAAAAAACAATCAGTATAGATAAACAATTAGTAAGGATTGCAAATAGATAATGCATTCTATTTGATAGCTACGCATTAGATTCTTTTAGACTCAAAATTTCTCTCATTCATGCTTTTCAAAATGAAGAGAGCAATTATGCATATGACTATAATTCATGAAGGATACAGATAACTAAAAACAAAATGTAAAAGATATGAGTATTTGAGTGGAACACAAATTCAATTAAGTAGTAATATGCACACAAATTCAATAATTAAGAAACACAAAGCTACTGGAACACAAATTAATTAACAAACACAAAATCAATTAAAAAATAAAAATTACATCCAGAAACATAAATAAGTATTTAAATGGTATAGTTGTGTGCACAACGGCTACTGCAACACCCATATATCATATATTACATTGTCATAAATTAAGAATAATTGTAATCTAGGATACTACTAATCCAAATCACATCTAACTTTGACCTCTAGCATTTCTGCGTCTCCCCCCGTCACCAAACATTTGGGAAGTCAAATCATTTCGCCATGCTGGCCATTGATCGGATACTTCAACATAGTCAAGCATATCACCATTTTCCATATTTGCTAACTCATCATACTCAAATACTGCATATTCTATTGGATCATAGACATTTCCCTTCTAATAAAATTGTGTAAAAGACAATATGTCATTGATAGGAGCATAAAATGCGACGTTCTTAATATGTTTTACCCTCGTTTATACTTTACTTTAACCCTTATTTATGTAGAATCGAGTCATAATATAGTAGCATGAGTTTTTGGTAGAGTTATAATGAAAATATGCTTAAATGTTAGAAATTTACATAAAATTGACAAAGTGCTAGAAATCGGGGTATTTAAATGTTTCGTTAATTCTGTAAAGCTTCCATGATGCTTTTGATGGATTTTTTTTTTCTCTTATGAGCAGTAGACATGCTAAAGATTGAGAAATGGAAAGAGTTAGAGAAATTGGAGCAAAAGAAACCGCCGAGAATTGCTAAGCAAATTCGGATCCAGCAAGTTTCAGGAATTTTCTGGGCACATCACTTAATTTCCAGAATTTCTCCAGGACGGACCACAAGGAACTAGAAAGCATGCCATATATTTCCGGAAAGCTCTATGAGTCTAGTTTCTACAAAACTTAGAATCACATCAATAGCTATTCTGAGAAGAAAGTTATGCCAGTTGCAATGCTGGAAGCTCACTCCCCTACCGATAAGAAGAACCTACTGCCTCTTTCGTGATTTTATGCATTTGTGCATCAAAAAGGCAACTGAAGGCATCAATTGAGAGTTTCTAAGCTAAATAAAGGTAAGGAGAGTCAGCCAAGCAAAAGAGAAGTGCAAAATATGGAAAGAAGAAATTCCCTAATCCGAGTAGGAAAAGGAAAGCATGTTGCTGGTTCTAGAGGAATGTTTCCTGGTTCAACTAGAGAGGCTTGCAGTTGCATCTATGGACCATGTATCCATCAAGGAATAAGCTGAGTCCATTAAGGAGTCCATGAAGCTATGCTCGATGAAAAAAATCGGACAGGAAAGTCTAGAAGAACAAGGAAAGGAAGAAAAACGAAAACCGGATACAACAAGAATTCCTTACCGGTTTTGCACAAGGAGTTCCTGCCGATTTCTGGCAGCCTTTCTCTCTATAAAAGGCACGACTTTACAGCAGAAAAATGATCACTTCTCTCCTGCATACACAAGCCTAAAGCTCTTCCAAAGCCTCACCATAAATCCTATACAGAGAATAGGTTAGCCAAACCACCAACACCATGTAAATCTATCCCACACCCTTGCTGAATTTTCTTTAGAGGGTTCTTCAAGACGTGCTCAATCTTCTCATGGCTTCTTTAATTTTCTGTAATTTTACAATACTTTGTCTATGAAGATTTTATGTTTTTATGGTTGTCGAATTTTGTATGACAAATTATAATATTTTTCATGTATAAATTTGTGCATTAGATATAGGGCAGTAGCATGTTCTTGTATTTTTAGGTCTCCATTTGATTAGTTTCATGAATTCGTGCATAAAATTCAAGGCTTACATGAAGCCACGGCAATGGCTCTTGTGTAGGTTGCGATTTCATTCACCAAAAGAAACTAGGATCAAGTTAGGCGTTGAGTAAACTTAATTTTAGGTTGTTTAAAAAGTGGTTATTATAATTCATAGAAACTTGTATGTTAATAGGATGAGTGACGCCATACCTTGCTCATGTTTCCGATTTAAAAATTTTGTGCATAATTACTTTTTGTGTTTGTCTTCGACGTTGAGTATTTTCAAACATGATTAGTATAATTTTAGGATTCGACGTTGAGTGTTTTCTAAATACTTGTGAAGTCTAGTAACGATTATATAACCGTTGAGGCCCTAATTGAAATCGGAATTGAGTAGAGTCTAGGATACTTGAACATTGCTGCCGTGTGTCTTTGTATGATTTTATATGTATTCTTGAGTATTTTTGTGCTAAGTGTTATGTAGAGAAGTCGATCACATGTAAATATTATGATAGAGTTTAAATGCGTGCAGTAGGTTTTTAGAATATATCTTTCAAACCTCCCATGATTTTGTTTCAATGTCTATATGTTTATATGTATATATGTTTGTTTTGTTAGCACTTTATAATTCAATTGCCCTTCAATATCCCCGGACAGAACAATCTCTACTTATCATATACTATTAATGTCTTTTGTAGGGTTTTTGATTGCGCGCGTTGTGGAACCCCGGTTACGCGACTCGTCAGCTGTAATTATACGACATTGTGTCTTAATGGGATAAAAAGAATGACTCCTTAAAATAGCCCATCGACAGTTTTGCAAACCAAACCAAAACAACGCTCTATCACGTTTCTTGCTTTTGCATGCTTCATATTAAAATACTTTTCTTTATTAATATACATACACCATTCTCTCCATTCTGATAAGTGGTACCGTGTTCCTCTATAAGGTGAAAGAAATCTCTCACCATTAGTATAACCACCATCTGCAAGGTAATAATAACCTAACAAAAAAAAATCATATTAGTTACATATATACATTATATACCTAAGTGTATAGTACTTTTCTCATAGCTAACTTATGGTCTTACCAGTAGGAATTTTTAGTCTATTTAGCCTAGTTACCACATCACGAAGTACTCTAGAGTTTGATGCGGAACCCTCCCATCCCGGTAACACAAAAATAAATTGCATATCTTGTGCACAAACTGCTAAGACATTGGTTGCAATTTCAGACTTTCTAGTTCGATATTTTAGCTTGTCAGTAGCAAGTACACGCACTCTAATATAAGTTCCATCTAATGCTCCCAAACAATTCTAAGCCGGCCAAAGAGTAAAATTTCATTATAACTATTATAATTGTAGATAATAGTAAACCAAAACAAATCACTAGCGACAATTCCATTACAATTGTAATAACATACGTTAAACCACTTCCATCTACGATCCGTTTCCTTATCAAGTACATAATTTGTCATTCTCATTAGGTTGCCTTGCAGTCGTAACACCCCTTGCAATACAAAGTTGAGGTACCTACTTATTGTCTCTCATGATTGGAAGAATCTACCACTACTAGTGCGATTCTTAACATGATGAGCAGGAGTATGTAAAAACATACATACTTGCTCATGCACATATACTAATTTTTTATTTTTTACCCTACCAGCAGTGCGTAAAAGTTCACAAAATAACCCAAAAGGCTTTCTATCCATTCTCAACTCATTTACGCACTCGGTGTCACTATTGCCTATTATACTGTCCAGATAAATCAAACGGCTTTCACATCTAATAAATGAACAGCTATCCAATGGTCTTTGTTCATCTCATCTTTGCCTTCAACACAAAAAAATGCAAGGATTGTACAAGCAGACATACTCTCTAAATGCCACAGTTTCAATAACAAAATCAACAACAACTTTCTTCCATACATGTTTATAAGTTCAAAAAAAAAAAAACAAACCAACTAATTCACATGAATGAAAAATTTATATATGGGACAAATACCACAATATATATATACATATATATATATATATGTATGTATTTGAATATAAACAATGGAACATAAAGATGTTGTTTCACTACCAGAAAAAAGGCTTTTCCCAATGAAATTATAAAAAACGGCCAACGAATTAAAATTTTCGTCGGTACTTCCAACGAATAGCCGACGATTTTATTTTTCGTCGGTGGAAAAACAAAATCGTCGGCCATAGTTTAACCATAGCCGACGATACTGTTTTTTCTTTGGTATAAACAAAAAACGTCGGCTATATTCATATTTCAGTCGACGATTTGGATTTTCGTCGGCCTTTCTCTGAAACATTAGCCGACGAAAACTTTTGAAATTTTGGCCGACGAAATTGACATTTTCGTCGGCTATAAGTCTATATATTTTCAGATCTAGACAGCAGCTGCTCATTTAAAAAAAAAAACCGAAAAAAAAAACGGGAGAAAGAGTGAAAAATCTGTGGGTATTGTTGAAATCCGTCCTCTCTTACATTGTGGAGCTATATATAGGTACGTATATGTGTATATATGTTAATTTTGAGTTTTAGTTGAGTTGATTTTGAGTTTTAGTGATTTTGATTTAGTAAGTGATAATTTGTTTTGTTGTTGTTTTAGTATTAGAATGTATGTATATATGTTGATTTTGAGTTGTAGTTGAGTTGATTTTAAGTTAGAGTTTAATTATGTGTTTTAATTTGATGTTATTTTAATTAGTGTTAAAATATATATATATATATATATATATATATGTGTGTGTGTGTGTGTGTGTGTGTGTGTGTGTGTGTGCATGTGTGTGTGGAGTTTAATTATATATATATATATATATATATATATATATATATGTTAATTAATGGTTGTTGATAGTGTAATTAACTTAAATAATGGTTGATATATAGTGTAACTTAAATAATGGTTGTTAATGGTATATATATATATATATATATATGAGTTGATGTTGATAATAATATATATTGTAATGTAATTAATTATTAAGGATTTATATATATATATATATATGTATGTGTTAATTAATTTCTTATTAATTAAAGTTATACATATATATTATTATCAGGCTATATATGGATCTGGATAAGAGTTGGATTTCGCTTCCAAGGCATGACCGACGATACACTACAGGAGTTGTGAATTTTTTGCAGTTCGTCAAGGAAAATGCAAACGGGAATGAATACCATTATTGCCTGTGCAATAAATGTAGGTGTCACAGTGATATGTGTCGATTTCCGATTAGGACAGTATGGGAGCACCTAAAGAGTAATGGGTTTTGGCCGAAATACACACGTTGGATATATCACGGTGAGCCATCATTAGATGGATCGCATGATCATGGGCAGTTTTTTTAGGCGGGCAGTAGTAGTACACACTACAAGAAAAAAGGGTTTTGCCGACGAAAAAAAAAAAAACGGCCGACGAAACACTTTTTTCGTCGGCTATTCCCAAGAATGGCCGACGAAAATTTTTGTCGTCGGCAAAAAAAAATTTCGTCGGCCATTCCCATAGAATGGCCGACGATTTTTTTTTTCGTCGGTAAAAATGAAAAATCGTCGGCTATACTCCTATAATGGCCGACGATTTAAAGTTTTCGTCGGCTATAAACTTTTGGAAGAATGGCCGACGAAAATTAATTATTTCGTCGGCCATAAGTTTTTTTTAAAATAATTATTTTACGAACAATGGCCGACGAAAATTAATTATTTCGTCGACCATAAGTTTTTTTTAAAATAATTATTTTACGAACAATGGCCGACGAAAATTAATTATTTCGTCGGCCATACGTTTTTTAAAAATAATTATTTTACGAACAATGGCCGACGAAAATTAAGCATTTCGTCGGCCATAAGTTTTTTAAAAAATAATTATACGATTATTTTTCACAGAAAACGACAAAAGTATAGCCGACGAATACTAGGTTTGATTTCGTCGGCTATGATTAAAAAAAAAAACAAAAAAATAGCAGTTTCCATTTTCTATCACTATCGACAAACCATTGCTTCATCCTTCAAATGCAAATGTGTCGTGAAATAAGACATGACCAAAATATTGAAATACGGCTACGGTTGAAAAATGGGAAGATTCCGACAAAATCTGTGTGCCGAATGTTGCGGTTAACTGTTTTTTACTCCCGTTTTCCTATGGGTAGCCTTACGGTCGGTAAATATTTTGTGGAAAATTTTTATACGATTAGTCGCGTCTCATCAATCTGAAACTATTCTCTATTGAAGATCAGGCCAAAAAACGTCATTTAGACGGGCCAATTTCCGTTTTAAAGCGTTTAGAGGTTTGACTCACCCGGTTGACCGTCCCGATCGAGCCTTTAACGTTGTCAGATGTAGTTGGATTTTTTTTCATACATGTATTTAATCTTAACGGTGATATCTGACGGTTGGAATAGATTTTCCAAACTTTTAGATTCAAAATCGGAACATATGTACTAATGTTCCTTAACTTGTTTACTAAGTGTTTAAGTGAATGTATAGTTTCAAATAGTTACTATACGTACACTCTTCAAATGCAAATATGTCGTCAAATAAGATATGACCGAAATAATGAAATACGTCTACGGTTGAAAAATGACAAGATTCCGATAAAATCCGTGTGCCGAAATAATGAAATCAGTCAAAACCCGGTTTACTGTAGATTTGGCGTCCGGCGTCCGAATGACGATTGTGATACCATTCCGGAAAGGGAACGACGCCAGGAATCAAACTCATAGCTTTGCCATGACGTGTGGGCTTTTTCGGGCTTTCGAGTTCGTTTAGGGCCTCAAAACCGCAGTTTAGTATGTTTTCATAGAATAGCCGACGAAACATTCAAATTTCGTCGGCTATTCTCTAAGTATAGCCGACGAAACATTGTATTTCGTCGGCTATTCTCTAAGTATAGCCGACGAAACATTGTATTTCGTCGGCTAAACTCTTGATCCGCGCCTTTTTATTGTCCGCCGTTGGATTGATTTTCCAAAGTATAGCCGACGAAATATATTAATTTCGTCGGCTATTCTCTAAGTATAGCCGACGAAACATTGTATTTCGTCGGCTATTCTCCTTCTAAATCTTTTAAATCTTCCTCCCGCCTTTTTTCTCTCATCCTTCCCCCCCCCCCCCTCCTCCTCCTCCTCCGGCCTCCTCCTCCTTCCCCTCCTCCTCCTCCTCCTCCTCCTCCCCCTCCTCCGGCCTCCTCCTCCTCCTCCTCCTTCCCCTCCTCCTCCTCCCCCTCCTCCGGCCACCTCCTTCTCCTCCTCCTTCCCCTCCTCCTCCTCCGGCCACCTCCTTCTCCTCCTCCTCCGGCCTCCTCCTCCTCCTCCTCCTCCTCCTCCTCCTCCGGCCTCCTCCTTCTCCTCCTCCTCCTTCTCCTCCTCCTCCTCCTTCCCCTCCTCCTCCTCCTCCTCCGGCCTCCTCCTCCTCCGGCCACCTCCTTCTCCTCCTCCTCCTCCTCCTCCTTCCCCTCCTCCTCCTCCTCCTCCTCCGGCCTCCTCCTCCTCCTCCTCCTTCTCCTCCTCCGATCCGGTATTTTTTTTTGCCCAAAATGCAGTTATAGCCGACGAAATTGACATTATTTCGTCGGCTATAACTTTAAAATATTAATATATTCCGACGAAATAGCCGACGAAATAGCCCAATTCGTCGGCTATACTTCAGAACAAATAGCCGACGAAATCATTTTCGTCGGCCATAATTCGTCGGCCAAGGTTGGAATGGCCGACGAAATTTTTTTTTTCGTCGGCCATTGGTATTACCGACGGCGTATTACCGACGACTTATGGCCGACGAAATTTTCGTCGGCAGAGGGTATAGCCGAAGAAAAAATGGAATGGCCGACGAAAAAATTTTCGTCGGCTATTCGGCCGTATCTGGTAGTGACATCCAACGATCCAACAATGACATTCGTCAACGACGTGTTTCCTTTTGAAAGCGGTGTACGTGGGGAACAATATATGCATGACCCGGTGCTGCCCTTCCCACAAGTTGTCAACACTGCTGCCTTTGACAAGTACAACAAACTGATTGCATTGCAACAGACCCCTGTGTCTTCAAGTTTTGAGAAGACAGTTCTTGAAAGTGTGATGGAGGTAATGAGGATTAAAGTCGAGACAAAATCGACTATCAGGCAAGTGGATGAATATCTATAGTACACTTCTTTGTTGTTGGAGGAGGGTTATCGTAATCCTACCAATCACCGTAAGGTCCGAAGTATCCTCAAAGATCTAGAGCTTTCCTACATTAAGATCCATGCATGCGCATTTGACTGCGTTCTCTTCTGGGGTAAAGATGCAGAAGGGAATGACCTTGCTAGCCTTGACGCATGTCCGATATATCATTCTGACCGATATAAGTTGACGGGAGCAGGCAATAGGAAACCTGTGAAAGTGGTTCGGTATTTTCCGTTGAGAGATAGGCTTGAGCGGTTGTACATGTCAGAAACCACCGCAAAATCTATGAGATAGCACGGTGAGCGGGACTTGGGAGACGCAGATATCATGACACACATCTCTGACGGAGCGGCTTGGAAGCATATAAACAATGAGTTTCCTCATTTTGCATCAGATGTCAGAAACGTCAGGCTCGGGCTCTCAACAAACGGGTTCAACCCTTTCAGCACCATGAGTCTTTCATACAGTATATGGTCGGTGATTTTGGTACCTTACAACCTTCCTCCGTGGATGCGCATGAAGAAGGAATATAATATGTTGACGTTGTTGATTCCGGGGCCTGGTTACCCAGGGAAATATCTCGATGTGTATATGAGACCATTGATTGAAGAGCTTAAGGTATTGTGGGACGTTGGTCATCCCACTTTTGACAAGTACAAGGAGGAGACGTTCCAGATGCATGTCATGGTTATTGGTACCATTAGTGATTTTCCTACTTATGGGATGTTGTCGGGCAGCGTTGTTAGGGGATACAAGGCTTGTCCAGAGTTCCTTAGCGATTATGGGAGCACCCCTCATTGCAACAAGATATGCAGAATGGGTCATCGTGTATTCCTTCCGGCGGATCACCACTAGCGTTACGAGTCCGCCGCATTTGATGGAACCGAAAAACACGGTGGTCCTCCCAGAAGATGGACGGGAAGAGAAATTTTAGCAGTGCTTAATGAGTACGATTTCTGGACACATAAGAGCATATTGTAGTGGTCCTCAGCAATCATCCCGATATTGTAGTGGAAATACCTGAAAGACCTGAGGAGTACAAATTATGGACACATAAGAGCATATTGTGAGAACTCCCGTACTGGTGTGAGTTGTTGATCCGTCACTTCCTAGACGTTATGCAGATAGAAAAAAATGTTTCTGAAAGTGTGGTGGGCACAACGCTGAACTTGGAGGGGAAGACGAAAGACGGTCCTAAGGCTCGCACTGATCTGCAAAACATGAATATCAGAAAAGAACTATGGTTGAAACAAGGGAAGAGAAAAATGCCTCAAGCTCCTTACACCGTCAAGCCTGAGCATAAATCAGAAATTTTCCATTGGATAAGTCGGGCCAAGTATCCTTCAGGCTTTGCTGGAAATATAACCAAGTGTGTGAACAGACAATTCAACAATCTTTACGGGTTGAAAAGTCATGACAATCATATCCTGCTACAATGTCTCTTCCCTGTTTTCATTCGACCGTTCCTTCCCCGTCACGTTGTGGAGCCGTTAGTAGCGTTGGCAAGATTTTTCCAGAAGGTATGCACACGGGAAGTGAGAAAATCTGCCCTCCAGGAAATGCAACAAGACATCGTTCATATCATGTGTAAATTTGAGTTGATATTTCCTCCAAATTTTTTCGACATCATGCCTCACCTCATGATCCATCTTCCTCGGCAGTTGTTGCTTACCGGTCCTGTGCACTTCACTTGGATATATCTGATGGAAAGGTACGTATTTTACACCTTATGTTAATTTCTTCATCAATATATGTGATTTAGTATTAATGTATTATCATAACACTTTAAAAACTTGATTTATAGGCAACTTGGACAATACGGTGATTTTGTCCAAAACAGATCCACACCTGAAGGATGTATAGCTGAAGCATATATTGCGCACAAGTGCGTCACCTACATGAAGCTGTATTTAGGAGCGTTATAGGAAAGCATACCGGAAGATGTACCTTCACAGTTCAATCTTTCCATACTCTCCGACGATGTTGTACTCGGTGGAAAAATGCCAGTTTCCTACAAGTTGAAAGATTATGAGGTAGCCATTGCACATTGATGGGTACTAATTAACTGCTTAGAAGTTCAGTTTTGGAAGAACATGCATCTAAACTGTGAACAAGTAGGAGGTGATCTCGATTACCACAACCGGACATTCGCATAGTATTTCGGCCGCTGGGTACGTAACTTTAACATTATTCTATACGTATTTATATATTATTGTGTATAATTATTCATATTTATAGTTGATTCTGATGATTGCAGATGGACCTTATTAAAAATGATAATCACCCAAATTGGTCGCACGAACTCAGACTTCTAGCGATGAAGCCGGTCTATTTAAAAGTTTATGCGATGTGCAAGGTGAATGGTGTATTATTTCGATGTGAAGAGAGAGACATCAGACTGAAAACACAAAATTCAGGGGTTATGGCACATGGTGGGGATGATGGAGTTGACTATTACGGTGTTCTCCATTTAGTTGTGGAATTGCATTATGGGGAAGGCATGAAAGTACACATTTTCAAGTGTAGATGGTTTGACACACGGCCGCAGAGCATGAAAACCGATCAATACGGCATAACTTCTGTGAACACTAGTACATCATGGTATGAGGATGACCCGTTCGTTTTAGCCACATGGGTGAAACAAGTGTTTTATCTTGATGATCTCGCAAAGGGTGACCCGTGGAAAGTAGTCAACACTATCCACCATCGCAACATTTACCGGGCGTCTACACTTGGAGTGGCTGAAGAGAACTAGGAAGGTGGCACTGCGTATCAAGAGCCCAACTCAAACGGTATTCCTGACTCCTCTTTTATTCACCTAGATACGCCGGTGCGAATTCGACGTGAAGAGCCACTGCTTGTTGATGTTGATCTAAATGAAGAAACTAACGAGGACTCTAGTGGTGAGGAAAGACATAGATTACCCCTATCGAGCAATTCAAAAACCGAAGAAGACTCATCTGATGATTCCGATTACAATCCAACGGATTAAATAATTTAGATGATGTCATCCTTTCATTTGTAATCCACTAATTTCTAATGAACGGGCGTGGGGATGAGCCTCCCAGCTAGGCTGGGTTCCAAACCCCTTAAAAAAAAAATTGAAATATGTTGACTGCTGGGTTTCTGTTTTCTTGATGTTCAATTTTGGTTATATATGAACAGGAAATAGAAATACGAGAGGTGTAAACCTACTGATTTTTTTTTACCTTTTTCATATAATAGCCGACGAAAAACACGTTATTTCGTCGGCTATACTCATAATAGCCGAGGAAAAATGCATTATTTCGTCGGCCATAACTATATTGAAAAATACATATTTTATTTTAGACAGAAAACGACAAAAGAATAGCCGACGAGTACGAGGTTGTCTTTCGTCGGCTATGATTTAAAACAAAAACAAAAAAACAAAAAATGACCAGATTCCATTTTCTATCACTAACGATAAACCATTGCTTCATCCTTCAAACAGAAAAAAGTCGTGAAATAAGATATGACCAAAATGATAAAATACGTTTACAATTGAAAAATGACAAGATTCCGATAAAATCTGAGTGTCGAAAGATGCGGTCAAAGGTTTTATTCCTTCGTTTCCCTAATGGTAGGGTTACCTTCTGTAAATATTTTGAGGAAAATTTGTATACGATTAGTTGCATCTTATTGATTTGAAACTATTATCTGTTGAAGGTCAGGCCAAAAAACGTCATTTAGACAGGCCAATTACCATTTCTAAGCGTTTAAAGAGTTGACTCACCCGGTTGACCGTCCCGATCGAGCCTTTAACGTTGTCAGATATAGTTAGATTTTTTTCATACATGTATTTAAGGTGAACAGTGATATCTGACGGTTGGAATAGATTTTCTAAACTTTTAGATTCAAAATCAGAACATATGCACTAATGTTCCTTAACTTGTTTACTAAGTGTTTAAGTGAATGTATTGTTTCAAATAGTTATTATGCGTAGACTCTTCAAATCCAAAAATGTCGTGAAATAAGATATGACCGAAACAATGAAATACATCTACGGTTGAAAAATGACAAGGTTCTGATAAAATCTGTGTGCCAAATGTTGCGGTTAACTGTTTTTTACTTTCGTTTTCCTATGGGTAGCCTGACGTTCGTTAAATCAATTTTGTAAAATTTTTATATGATTAGTTGCGTCTCATTGATTTGAAATTATTATCTGTTGAAGGTGAGGCCAGAAACCGTCGTTTAACTAGACTAATTTCCGTTTTTAAGCGTTTAGAGGTTTGACTTAGTGGTTTGACCTATAGTTTAGGCTAAACTCTTGCGATCCGCGCCTTTTTATTGTCCGCTGTTGGATGGCTCAGATCCGACGGCTGTTGATCTTCCAAAGTATAGCCGACGACATTCAAAGATTAGCCGACGAAATATTTTAAATCGTCGGCTATTCTCTCTGCTATAAAAGCTGAAAGTCGCTTTCAGCCCGACTTTTTCTCTCCTCCTCCGGAAAAACATCTCCGCCGCTCTCCTCCGCCTATCTGTGTCTCCAATCCTTCGAATTTCATCGACTTCCTCCTCCTTCTCCGATCTGCAGCGTCCTCCTCCTCAAATCGGCGCCGGCGTCCTCCTCCTCCGGCCTCCTCCTCCTCCTTTTCCTCCTCCGCTAGGTAATTTTTTTTTTTTTTGCAATTTATTTTAATTGTATAATTTAGGTATATAATTTAGATATTTAAGTGTGTGTTAAATTGTTATATAAATTGTTAGATTAATTATATATATAAATTTGTAGATTAATTATATAAATTGTTATATATTTGTTAATATATACACATATTTGTATATATATATATGTTAATGATGAAATATAGTTATATTTGTATATAAATGGTTATATTTATGTTAATGGTTAGTATTATTTAAAATTAGTTAAATTATAAATATTAATTTGTTAGTGTGTTTTAAAATATGTTAGTATTATTGGTTATTATATTAATTAGAATTTGTTATTTAATGTCATATAATTTAATATTAATTAATGTATTAATTTATTTGTTTCCAGATGGCCGATGCATTTAGACAGCTATTCGGAGGCCGTCGTTCCAGATCTAGGGGTTCTAGAAGTTCTGGCGGATCCGGAGACTCCGAGAGGAGCCCTAGCCAGCCTGAGAGGACCACCAGCCAGCCTCAGAGGATCGATTCATCCCAGCCGCGAAGCAGTGTGAGCAACCGGCAGCAGACCCTTTTATCGGCGGGGCGGCCGTTGAGCAGTTCATGTCCCCCTCTCTGGCCAGATCCTCCGAGATGTAGTACGCAGCTATTTCAGGACGACATAGCTCCAGACGTTCATCAGGTCCGTATGCCTGAGGTTCATCGGGAGCCGATGACGAGTCATGCGCCGTCTGCTGCTGACTCTACTAAGGGGCCTACTCTCCCTAATCAGCTATACCTGCCATACAACATTCCTGCCATACCCGAGGTCGACGAGCGTGGTGTGCCCATATGGCCTGCTAGGCCTCAGTACGTGAGTGTTGCGGAGGCATACCATTATGAGCCATTTGATTTCGACGAGATTAAAATGAAAGTCGACAGAAGGGTCATCGAGTTCAGGTAACATTTGATTTTATTAATTAAATGTTTTATTAAAATTAACGCACTAATATTTAATTTTATTAACCAATCGTCGTTTATGTGATAGGGACCGCCGCTAGCAGTTCAAGCAGGAATACGAGATGTGTCATATGTTTTGATACGCTCAGGAAAAGTGTTGAGACCAGCAGGAGGATCCAGATCAACGAACCCCCTAATCAGGATGTTAAGGGGGAAAAAACACCGCGATTACGCGGGTTGCGTGAGAGCACTAATTAGGGATAGAGTCCCTATGTTGTGGACACGGTGGGCTGATGTGCCGGAAGAGATCAAGAGGGAGGTCAACAACGCGGCGTCGGTGAATAATTTAAAAAACTTAATTTCTTTATCGTAATATTTAATAATTTTTGGTATTGTTATAATTTTAAAACTAATAAAATATTATCTTTCAGGCATACTTCGAGATTGCTGAACACAAGCAGGCTTGGGCGTACGCGATGTAGAACTCGAGGTACGTTGGGAATTCCTCATCTTATAATTTGAAATATTTTATGATATTAATAATATTTCTAATGCACTTTTGTTTTTTCCGTAAGTTCAAAGAGTGGAAGAACGAGCTCCGTACCCACTTTACCGATTACGACAAATATGGTCGTATGGGTACTCCAAGAGAGTTCATGTTCAGGGAGTACGAGTGGCGTTGGTTGAAGACAGTAGACTTCAACAACCCAGTTATGCAGGTAAATACTAAACTTAACTATAAATGTTTATTTTGTTAATATTTTAATTATTAGTTTAATTATTTTATAATTATTACACTAATATTTTTTTATGCATTTTTCTAATATTTTATTATTCGTTTGAAGGAACGGTCTCGGCAGAACTCTGCGAACCGCCGTCATAACACAACCCCCCATCATGGTGGTTCTAGGCCATTTTCACAATATCAGGAGGAGGCGCTTAGAGATCATCCTTTAAGCAACCCGTACGTAGAGACGTTCAAGAAGGCTTATTCATTAGCGACAGAAGAGCTTGTAAGTCGTTGATTACGATTTTAAAATTTTAATTATTAATTTTACTTAATTATATATTTGTTAGAATATTAATTATTATTTTTTCCCGTTCAATTAGAGGGTGAATCGGGCCGAAGAAGAAGTGTTGCAGACAGTAGTTTGGGAGACACAACCGAACATTTCAGAGGAAGATCTGCAAGAAGCCCTGAGCCAGGTCGATCGATCGAATGTCCAAACTGCAGCGAGGATATTCGACGCAGTCTTCCCAAAATGGTCAAACGACTACTACTGCTGGGGTTTGGGAAGTTCTGGAATAAGGGTCCTGAAGACCACTAAGGGAGCTCAAAAGAGGGGACGCGGGGACACCCAACAGATGAAGGGGGAAATGTAGAGATTGGCAGAAGAAAATGCAAGATTGGCGGCCCAGTTCCAGAGATCACAGGAGCAACAACGCAGAACACAGCAGTATCAGATGGAAATGGAGCATTGGCATGCTGAATGCGAGAGAATTCGGCGACAGAACTACGCCGGCCAACAAAACTGGTGGTATGCTATGTTCGCGGCACAACAACAAGGCCTTGAACCCCCGCCCCCGTTTGAGCCGTTAGATGAACCTCGAATGCTGAGAGCTCCCGAGTTTATTCAGCAGGATGACGAGCATGATGGGCAGCAGGATGGTGGCCAGGATGGAACAAATTAAATAATTAATGAAAAACGTGTCTCTTGTTGGATTGTCATTGTGAATTGCAGATTGCTTGGAATGGTAATTTAGAAATTAATTTAATTTTTTTTTTCCAAAATGTAAGAACAGCCGACGATATTGACATTATTTCGTCGGCTATCACTGCTATAGCCGACGATTTTTACCAAATTTCGTCGGCTATAACTGTTATAACCGACGAAAATGACATTATTTCGTCGGTGGTCTATGTTAAATAGTGACGGTTTCGTCGGCTATAACTAATTAATGCCTCTTAAAATATTAATATATTCCGACGAAATCTGCATGTCGGCTATATTTCAGAACAAATAACCGACGAAACAGAAGAGATCGTCGGCTATATTTTACGATATCGTCGGTCATATGTGAAAATATCCGACGAATTTCGTCGGGCATTATGCCAAGGTTTGGTCGACGAAATGTATTTTCGTCGGTGATAACTTTAGAATGGCCGACGATTTCGTTATTGTCGTCGGGTATTGTTGACAGTACATATAGTATACCGCCAAGCACATCCGGCGACCTCGTGGACCGTGCAACCGGCGTCGGGGGTCCTACTTCCGGCATCTAGCGAGTAGTCCAGCACCCCGGCTACATCTCCATGGTTCCACATCACCGGTGCCGTGCTCGGAAGCAGTGCCACCGGGCGCCTGAAGTAGCTTCGTGAGTAGGGAAATATGTAATAGTGTAGTAAAGCATCCCACATTGGAAACATGGTAAAGGAGGAAGCCTTCCTTCTCTATAAATAGAAGGCTTCCCCCTTAGTATTAGGGATCTTGGATCCAAGGCATTCCACCCTTGTAACCCGATGGCTTATTGGCCACGCCTACTGGATTCCAAGTGGACGTAGCCGTGCCCTCCGATGGCACGGTGAACCACTATACTTGCAGTGTTCGGTATAGCTTAATTATTGTCCTGTATCTACTAGACCCCCGGGTTTAGGCAGAAACAATTGGCGCCGTCTGTGGGAATACTTACAAAGGCTGTGTTGCTCTGCCGGCAAGCTATTGCTCGGACAACAGGATAACTGGCAGCCCAGCCCTGCCCAGCACCAGCAGCCCAGGCCAGCGAGCCTGCCAGGAGCACCGACCAGTGGCCCAGCAAGGACCGGCCCAGGACTGACCGGGTCAGCACGGTCAACGCCGGTCAACAAACATCTCCTTTGGGCACCCCCGGCCGTACGTCATTATCCGGTGCGCTCGTCCTCTCCCCGGCTCCGGCTCCGGTTCCTCCTCCGGTGCAGCACATTCACCGGGCATCTCCCGGCATCATCCATCAACTCCTCTCCCGGTTCGGCATGCAGCACCCGGCCGTCTAGCCTCCCGGACAGCATCCTCCGGCGTGCAGCCCGTGCAGCCCTTCCGGTGCGGTGGTCAACCTGTGTGAGACTCTGGGCACGGTGAGCTCCGGTTCAGTCCCCGGGCGTCTCCACCAGTCAAGCATCCCCAAGGCATTCCACCTCTCCCGAGCCCTCCCTTCCGGTGCGGTGGTCTCCGGTGCGGTTCGGTTTCCTCAAACCCCGGCCGAATGACCTCCGATGCTACCTCCCTCCCTTCCGGTGCGGTGGTCTCCGGTGCGGTTCGGTTTCCTCAAACCCCGGCCGAATGACCTCCGATGCTACCTCCCTCCCTTCCGGTGCGGTGGTCTCCGGTGCGGTTCGGTTTCCTCAAACCCCGGCCGAATGACCTCCTCCGGTGCTACCTCCCTCCCTTCCGGTGCGGTGGTCTCCGGTGCGGTGCGGTTTCCTCAAACCCCGGCCGAATGACCTCCTCCGGTGCAGCCTCCCTCCTCCCGGGCAGAGCAGTGCGGTGGTCTTCATCACCCGACGGTCAAGGCCCGGACGAGAGTCCCCGGCCGAGAGATACGGTCCGACGGCCGAGAAGAGCAAAATCAAGCAGAAGAAGAAAAGCAAATTTGGCGGGAAAGGCAAGTTCGAATGGCATGACCCGGTCAACGTCATCATCCCATGCATCTTGGGCCGGGTACGGATCAGCTGCAGCAGGCTAGGTTGGGTGCAGCAGTCTTCTCTGGACACCCAAAATCCTCTTTGGGCACCGCAGCTCATCGTCCGGGAACGTCGGCGACGGTTCGGCTCCGCAGCGTCTTCCTCTGCCACGTCCGGGTTCCGAGGTCGCCTCCCGGTGAGCCATTCCCCTCCCGGTCATTCAGCCTCAGGCTGCCCTCTCAGCTGCAGCAGGCCCGTCGACTCTCCTCCCGGGGCAAGACACGATCTCCGCCTCCGGGCGACGGTGCAGGTCGCCCCCTTCTCCGGTGCGGCCGCTTCCTCTTCTCCGGTGCGCAGTTCTCTCCACCGAGAAGTCCGACGAGCCGCCCGGACGAGAGAGAAACCCGAGAGAGAGAGAAGAGAAACAGAAGAGAAAAGGAAGAGAAAATGGCGGAAAATGAAGTTCAAACTGCATGGTCCGGTCAAAGCTCACGTCATCCCATGCAAGATGGGCCGGGCTTGGACAGCAGCGACGGGCCGGATCAGATCTGCAGCATCTCGCCCGGATTCCACCAGGTTGGGCTGCAGCAGTCTTCTATTGGCACCCAAGCATCTTCTCTGGACACCCACTGCTCCAAGCAGCAAAATCAAGCTGCTCTCTACGCCCGTAGGCATTCACCGGGCAACTCAGGAATCATTCTCGCATGCTATTCCAAACACCCGACGGCTTTCTCCAAAGCTAAGTATTCTAACCTATCTATTATTACTCAACGCGTGCTTCACCTGTGCATAATCTGTTGGGAAATATTGATAATTAGACATGTGATAAAAGTGCTGCTCATCATTGTGCATCGATTGATCATCTCAGCATTGCAATGCATCGCCATCATTATGCGTCATTGCACGCATGTCATATGCGCTTATCAGTGCTGCTCACATCAATGCATCGCATTACAATGCATAGCACTACGGTGCACGCATTCCAATGCATCGCATCAATGCATCGCATTACAATGCATAGCACTACGGTGCACGCATTCCAATGCATCGCATCAATGCATCGCATTACAATGCATAGCACTACGGTGCACGCATTCCAATGCATCGCATCAATGCATCGCATTACAATGCATAGCACTACGGTGCACGCACTCCAATGCATGTAGACCTCGTTTCGATATGGCATGTCGCCCGAGCGAGGTCCAACCCATCGGTTCCATCATGTCCAACCAGCTTGAGAGTACTTTCCGGCATGATCACCCGGACCCATGGCTTTTCACAGGGGGACTCGTTTCGATATGGCATGTCGCCCGTCGAGTCCGCCCGCCTCCATGGCAAACGCATTGGGCTTTATAAACCGGGCGAGTTTACATCTAACACATGTACTCTTGTCCAGCAGGATAAAAACCCTGCATCGCATTGAACTGCGATACTGTCCAGCGGGATAAAAACCCTGCATCGCACTGAACTGCGATACCTTTGGGAACATATGGGGGAGACTCGTTATCTCTACACCATCCCACAGGGCAGATTGTATCTCTGACACAGAACAAATCTCCCCGCAGGCTAACAAAACCTGCACATTTACCTCATCGCTTATTCAACAAAAGCTGAGAAGAACTAGCAAGTGTTTACCGGCGCTTTAAAACCAGCCCGCAACACCGGGGTAATCCCCCGCAGCCTAGCAATATGAGACTCGCCTCCATAGCGGTCGAGTCCTCGCATCATCATCCCATGATGCTCATATCATTATGCATCGCACTACGGTGCATGCATCAATACATTGCATCTCAGCTCTTCTACACTGCGGGCCTCGTTCCGGTATGGCATGTCGCCCGGGCGAGGTCCAGTCCGCCAGCTCTCCGATCCGTCCGACGGCTCAGCGCCCGGACGGAGTCGCCAGCTCTCCGATCCGTCCGGTGGCTCAGGGCCCGGACGGAATCGCCGAGCACACCGATCCGTCCGACGGCTCAGCGCCCGGACGGTATCGCCAGCTCACCGATCCGTCCGACGGCTCAGCGCCCGGACGGAGTCGCCAGCTCTCCGATCCGTCCGGTGGCTCAGGGCCCGGACGGAATCGCCGAGCACACCGATCCGTCCGACGGCTCCGCGCTCGGACGGTATCGCCAGCTCTCCGATCCGTCCGACGGCTCCGCGCCCGGACGGTATCGCCAGCTCTCCGATCCGTCCGACGGCTCAGCGCCCGGACGGTATCGCCAGCTCACCGATCCGTCCGACGGCTCAGCGCCCGGACGGAGTCGCCAGCTCTCCGATCCGTCCGGTGGCTCAGGGCCCGGACGGAATCACCGAGCACACCGATCCGTCCGACGGCTCCGCGCTCGGACGGTATCGCCAGCTCTCCGATCCGTCCGACGGCTCCGCGCCCGGACGGTATCGCCAGCTCTCCGATCCGTCCGACGGCTCAGCGCCCGGACGGTATCGCCAGCTCTCCGATCCGTCCGACGGCTCAGCGCCCGGACGGTATCGCCAGCTCACCGATCCGTCCGACGGCTCAGCGCCCGGACGGAGTCGCCAGCTCTCCGATCCGTCCGGTGGCTCAGGGCCCGGACGGAATCGCCGAGCACACCGATCCGTCCGACGGCTCCGCGCTCGGACGGTATCGCCAGCTCTCCGATCCGTCCGACGGCTCCGCGCCCGGACGGTATCGCCAGCTCTCCGATCCGTCCGACGGCTCAGCGCCCGGACGGTATCGCCAGCTCACCGATCCGTCCGACGGCTCAGCGCCCGGACGGAGTCGCCAGCTCTCCGATCCGTCCGGTGGCTCAGGGCCCGGACGGAATCACCGAGCACACCGATCCGTCCGACGGCTCCGCGCTCGGACGGTATCGCCAGCTCTCCGATCCGTCCGACGGCTCAGCGCCCGGACGGTATCGCCAGCTCTCCGATCCGTCCGACGGCTCAGCGCCCGGACGGAATCGCCGAGCACACCGATCCGTCCGACGGCTCCGCGCTCGGACGGTATCGCCAGCTCTCCGATCCGTCCGACGGCTCAGCGCCCGGACGGTATCGCCAGCTCACCGATCCGTCCGACGGCTCAGCGCCCGGACGGAATCGCCGAGCACACCGATCCGTCCGACGGCTTAGCGCCCGGACCGGATCGCCAGTGCTCCGATCCGTCCGACGGCTCAGCGCCCGGACGGAATCGCCAGCTCTCCGATCCGTCCGGTGTCTTGACGCCCGGACGGAATCGCCGAGCACACCGATCCGTCCGACGGCTTAGTGCCCGGACGGAGTCGCCAGCTCTCCGATCCGTCCGGTGCCGAGGCGCCCGGACGGAGTCGCCAGCTCTCCGATCTGTCCGGTGTCTTAACGCCCGGACGGAATCGCCGAGCACACCGATCCGTCCGACGGCTTAGCGCCCGGACCGGATCGCCAGTGCTCCGATCCGTCCGACGGCTCAGCGCCCGGATGGAGTCGCCAGCTCTCCGATCCGTCCGACGGCTTAGCGCCCGGACGGAGTCGCCAGCTCTCCGATCCGTCCGGTGCCGAGGCGCCCGGACGGAGTCGCCAGCTCTCCGATCCGTCCGGTGCCGAGGCGCCCGGACGGAGTCGCCAGCTCTCCGATCCGTCCGGTGCCGAGGCGCCCGGACGGAGTCGCCAGCTCTCCGATCTGTCCGGTGTCTTGACGCCCGGACGGAATCGCCAGCTCTCCGATCCGTCCGATGGCGCAGCGCCCGGACCGGATCGCCAGCTCTTCGATCCGTCCGGTGGCTCAACGCCCGGACGGTATCGCCAGTTCGCCGATCCGTCCGACGGCTTTACGCCCGGACGGAGTCGCCAGTGCTCTGATCCGTCCGATGGCCGAGCGCCCGGACGGAATCGCCTTGCTCTCCGATCGTACCGGTCCTATCCGGCGGGTCACCCCCTCCGGCGGGTCACCCCGGATTCAGCACCGCCCGATCAGGCTTCAGCGCGTCAGGACCGGTCAAACCCGGATCCTCCCTGGCCACCCACCACCTCATCACTCCCGGCACCCCAACACTCCCGGCCAAGTCACATCTCCAGCACGAACTTGGGGGACTCGACATTCGGACACCTCGAGAAGAGCCCAATCTTACTTAGGGACTTGGGGGACTGGAGGTAGTAGGTCGGTAGTAAGGGTGACTCGGTCACCGCCTACGCTTGGCGGCACATGATGATTAACTCCCCAAGTAAGATTGCACTCTTACTCGGGAACTTGGGGGACTTGTTGACAGTACATATAGTATACCGCCAAGCACATCCGGCGACCTCGTGGACCGTGCAACCGGCGTCGGGGGTCCTACTTCCGGCATCTAGCGAGTAGTCCAGCACCCCGGCTACATCTCCATGGTTCCACATCACCGGTGCCGTGCTCGGAAGCAGTGCCACCGGGCGCCTGAAGTAGCTTCGTGAGTAGGGAAATATGTAATAGTGTAGTAAAGCATCCCACATTGGAAACATGGTAAAGGAGGAAGCCTTCCTTCTCTATAAATAGAAGGCTTCCCCCTTAGTATTAGGGATCTTGGATCCAAGGCATTCCACCCTTGTAACCCGATGGCTTATTGGCCACGCCTACTGGATTCCAAGTGGACGTAGCCGTGCCCTCCGATGGCACGGTGAACCACTATACTTGCAGTGTTCGGTATAGCTTAATTATTGTCCTGTATCTACTAGACCCCCGGGTTTAGGCAGAAACAGGTATATTTTTACCGACGCCGTTTTATTGACGAATAATAGCCGACGAAATTTTCGTCGATAGAAGGAATACCCGACGATTTTGAATAGTAGACGAAATTTTTTTCGTCGGCTATTCTGTCCGATCTGGTAGTGTTTGCTTGATCAAATATACAAACTAACCTAAATTGAAAGCAAACTTTAATACATATTGCATAACTTAGAAAGCCCACTAGTGTTTCTGAAAAAAAAAAAAGAAAAAAGAAAAAAAAAATCCACTAGCAAGCTAGCAACAATGATCCATCGGGTTCTCAAAACACACAAAATTCCAGGCCTATTACCAAATTTCAGATTTTGTTTCTTCCTTCGAGATTAATCATCTTAGATCAGATCTATCATAGAAGAGAAACAAAAGAAAGAAGAAGTCAAGAGAAACATGTAGAAATAGATGAAATTACCTACTGCTGAAGAGATCTCGGCAAAAACGGTTCTAGTTAGCGGAGAAGAGCGAAGAGAGCAGCGAAGAGCGAAGAGAGCATACAAGACTGTCCTGGTTAGTGGCAAAGAGCAAAGAGAGCAATAAAGAAAGAAGTTAGGTTAGTGCGTCTTATCTAAGGGTGAGGAAAAAGAGCACCCAGGTTAACACCACCTAAAGAGGTGAAAAAGGAAACATAGGCTTACCTAAGTCTATTTAAGTTTGTACCCTTTAACAACAAACATTATATAAGCCATATGGTACTCCTTATTTGAAACTGTCCTGGCTAATCCTAAAAAACAAATATGCACTAGAAGTTACTGGGCTGGCCGGCTGGGCGTGGGCAGAGGGACTCTCATAATTCTTTATTTAGATGTATAAAAAAGTTATATAAAATTACTAATAACTACACTTTTAAGGCAATAATTACTAATAACAAGTGTGATTTTAAATTTACCATTAGCAAACTTTCATTCATCTTAACTAACGAAATCTGTTACTGAGTAAGTTATAAAATTACCTTTTTTTTTATGATATTACTGAGGGTCAGTAGTATTTCGCCATTTTTGAGGGTCAGTAGCATTACGCTATTTTGAGAGTCAGTAAAAAACAAATATGCACTAGAAGTTACTGGGCTGGCCGGCTGGGCGTGGGCAGAGGGACTCTCATAATTCTTTATTTAGATGTATAAAAAAGTTATATAAAATTACTTATAACTACACTTTTAAGGCAATAATTACTAATAACAAGTGTGATTTTAAATTTACCATTAGCAAACTTTCATTCATCTTAACTAACGAAATCTGTTACTGAGTAAGTTATAAAATTACCTTTTTTTTTTTTATGATATTACTGAGGGTCAGTAGTATTTCGCCATTTTTTAGGGTCAGTAGCATTACGTTATTTTGAGAGTCAGTAGCATTACACCATTTTTAGGGTCATTATTATTATAATAAATATAAATATGACCTAATCAAAATATTCTGATAGTTATAGCTGATTAATGACTATAATGTACACATAGGCGTAAAGTTATTGACTGTCAGTATACAACAATAAGATTAAATATCTACATAGCCTACAAATAGGCATAAAGTTATTGAGTGTCAGTATACAACTGATCCTCGATAGGATGATAGTTGTATAATACCCAGATTACTCGAAAATAACAAATCTAAACTCAACCACAAACAATTCACAATCCAATTAACATCTCTATAGTTGCAATTCGACCAATCCTAGCCTTATCACACCAATCCACCATAGCCACATGCATCAATCTCACATTTCCTCCATCTCGACCATACCCAGTTAACCCAATCTCTCTCCACCAAACTCCTTTTCGATCCCCAATTTCGAACCTCCGTTCGGGCTAAATTCACCTAGCGGTAAGGGCCACGAGCAAGGCTGTCGTTCAAGCGTCATCGACGGTGGTATAGAAGATCTGGAATAATATTGTTTGAGAGAGGAGATCGGAGGCATGCCGTCGTCATTGACATTAAGGCTTCGTCGGCTTCGTTGACATTAAGGCTTCGTCGGCGTCGTTGAAGCTGAAAGAGAGAAGTTTCAAATATGCGTCGAAGAGAGAGAGAGAGAGAGAGAGAGTTTTGGGAGAGTTTTGTTGAGAGACAGCATGTTAGTTCTTCTGTTAGTAACCCCTACTACTGAGAAACTATTTTCAATGCCATTTTATTGGTAATTTCAGCCAGAATAATGTAGATATCGGTAAAAACTCAAAAAAAATTATAATAATAAAGTTGTCATATACAGGTAAGCGCATTTCGTCTTTTCCCCAAATTAATTTAAGCAAAGCCAATGATCAATGATATCAACATCCATATATATTGTATGTTAAGCACCCACGTTAGTTTAATTAATCTAACAAGTTAGCAAATATATAGGCACTTAAATGCCCAAAAAGTACCTTAACTTTACTCACTATCTCCAACATGTCCCAGGATTCCGACTCAGCAGTTCCTTCATCGAGCAGAGACTGGTACTTTCCCTCACCCCCCTTCATCCACACGCCCAAATCCCCAAAATACCACAGAAGATTCTCCACAAACCCCAGACCATCCCAGCCTCTCCCCACCGATTCTCAACCTCCATTTTCTAGCTTTTCGTCTCCCAATCCGGCGACGTCGTTTCGTGCCGTTTCGTCCTCCAGCTCAGCCCCTTCTAGAACTTTCAACCATGAAAGGCTCCGCCGTAGAGTTGACTTCCCTCGTCGGCGAGAGAAGCCACCGCGAGACGATGTTGATCAGCTCAGTTCCAGCGTCTCCGATGGCTTCTCCAAAAAACGATCGGAGGCTTCCCCCGTTTCCGGCGACAAGTTTCTTAAGTTTTCCGGACTCGGATTCAAGCTTCGGTGGAAAATGGCTTTTACAGTAGCGGTAATTTTCTCTTTCTATCTCAAAAGTAGTTTGATTTTGATTGGAACTCATAGTTTCTTTGGTGCCTGACAGATTTTGATGACAATTTTCTCTTCAGTGGTGTATCAAAATTTCTGTTTACATAGCCAAGTCAATGAGTTGCAGGTACTTGCTTATTTGTTAAAAATTGAAATGAAATAGTATATGCATTTTTGTTGGCAAGCTTAGACCTATTTTATGCTTTCAGGATTATATTTCCAAACTTGAATTTAGATTACAAGCCTACAATTCGTTAGATTCTATCGAGCTCATTTCTTCTGGGCTGGAGGATGATCTTCCTAACAGAAGCTTAAAACGACTAGCCCTTATGGTTTCTCTTGTACTTTTATCAATCCCTATTGTAGTTTTTAAGTACATTGACTATGTATCGAGATCACGATCACCAGAGAACATCTCCGAAGAAGAATCTCTAAACAAACAGCTAGCGTACCGTGTTGATTTGTTTTTGTCAGTCCACCCGTACTCTAAGCCATTGGCATTGTTGGTTGCAACACTAGTGCTTATTTGTCATGGGGGTTTAGCACTATTTGGAGTGAAAGATGATAGCTTGGCGGAGTGTCTTTGGTTATCATGGACGTACGTGGCTGATTCAGGCAACCATACCGACTCTGAAAAAATTGGTGAAAGGCTTGTTTCGGTTTCAATTAGCTTTGGTGGAATGCTGATATTTGCGATGATGCTTGGACTCGTTACAGATGCAATTTCTGAGAAGTTTGACTCATTGAGAAAAGGAAGAAGTGAGGTTGTGGAGCAGAACCATACATTAATCCTTGGTTGGAGTGATAAGTTGGTAATATTTTATTACATTGTAAATTCCCTGGCCTTACTTGGTTGTGGGATATATTTGAGTTAGTTTAACTAGGCTAAAAGTAAATTGATTGAGAATTTCATTGTTCATTCAGGGATCACTTTTGAACCAGATTGCCATAGCCAATGAGAGTTTGGGTGGAGGAATTGTTGTAGTTATGGCTGAGCGAGACAAAGAGGAAATGGAACTTGACATTGGCAAAATGGAGTTTGATTTCAAAGGATCATCTGTAATATGCAGAAGTGGTAGCCCTCTTATTCTCGCTGACCTGAAAAAGGTATGATGCTCTGCTTTCACTGTTATTTAACATAAAGATCTTTGATGTCTGCCACAGTTGTGTGGGACGTTACTTAGAGGAGGGAACTATACAATTTTTATTCTAGACATTATTGTCTACCTCATTATATATGCTCATTTATGTAGACTGGTAATTAGTAATTTTTTATTGAGTTTATTTCATTTATTTATTCAAGAACATGTTCCTCTAGTGTTGGTAAAGTCATTTTGATCAGGCCGAGAGTCCTAGGACATGAAAACTGTAGCGTAAATCTGCAAGACGGTGGTGCACTTGTAGATGTATGGAATCTATAAGAATGCCTTAAAAAACAGTTCTTGAGGAATATTTATTATGCTTTTCTGCTTGTGTATGAATTGTGAAGCCTTGTTCCTTAGAGTGATTCGCGAGACACCTTTGTTGTGATGCCAAATGCTGGCATGAAGCCGGAAATGTTCTAATTTCTCTATAGGAGCGAGTCTTAGAACCCTCCTGGTGTGAAGCTCATAGTGTGACCTTTGTATAATTTGTTCTATTTGTTGCCCATTAGAAAAACTAGTTTAGCTTAGCATGTGATATTATATCAGTTTTTGATCTTATGACTACTCAAATATCTTATTTACTCACTTTTAAAGCCATAGTTTCATGAAATAAAATTGGGGAGCTTTGATAAATTTCCTGAACCCGTTTAAGTTCTGTTACCTAGCATCTATAAGCTTTGAAGAAGTTAATGGAGCTCACTTCGCATCTTACTTGTGAGTGGCATATACACGATTTTTTCAAACCAATTTTAGCTCTCTTATTCTTTTCCAGCTTCATTCATTGCGGTGTTAAGCATCAAATTCTAATTTAGAATTTTAATCAAGAATAGATTTCAATGTTGTGTTTTGTCTTGATCTACTTTTTTCTATAAAAGAAAAAAACAAAGCATTTTTAGAATGTCCTACAGCTTTGTATTCTTAGCTTGCTGGATTCAAATATCAATTGTGATATGTATCTAAATGCATCCTATATCTCTTTGATTGTTTATATTCTTCATAAAAAACTTTTAACATCTCAAAGGTACAAGCGCATATATGTATTCTGTTGTATCATTGAAATAATTTGAAAGTATTAATGAATTTTTATACTCTTCGCCATGTGATTTCTTCTACTGTCATTTGTAGGTATCTGTCTCTAAGGCACGTGCAATAATTGTCCTTGCTGAAGACGGAATAGCAGATCAGGTATAGTATACCAATCGATGTAAAAGGATGTGTTCTTATTATTCTTAAATAAAATATGAATTATTTATTTTGGTATTTATGCTTATTTTCCTTGGGTTCTAAACAAATTTTACTTAAATATTTAATGCGTTAGAAGCATCTTGTTCATTACTTGTTGGTTTGGTGCAGAGTGATGCCCGTGCATTAAGAACTGTTTTGAGTCTAACAGGAGTGAAAGAGGGGCTGAGAGGACATATTGTTGTTGAACTAAGTGATCTTGACAATGAGGTTCTTGTTAAACTTGTTGGTGGAGATCTTGTGGAAACTGTTGTGGCTCATGATGTAATTGGTCGTCTGATGATTCAATGTGCTAGGCAGCCTGGACTTGCACAGGTCAATTTCTGTTTTACTCTTATTAGCATATTGCTTTATACATGATGTTGATTTTCTTATCATTTGAAGTTTTTGTTGAGTTTCGCATGGCAATTGGATAATCCATTTTCTTTAATGGACTGACAGATCTGGGAAGATATCCTCGGATTTGAAAATTGTGAGTTCTATATCAAAAGATGGCCTCAGTTGGATGGCATGCATTTTGAGGATGTACTGATCAGTTATCCTGATGCCATTCCTTGTGGAGTCAAGGTTGCATCATTGGGTGGTAGAATTATTTTGAACCCAGATGACTCTTATGTTCTACAAGAAGGCGATGAAGTACTTGTAATAGCAGAGGACGATGATACCTATGCTCCTGCAGCATTGCCAATGGTGATTTCCTATTTCTCATAAGCAGAGTTTTTAATATATTTGCTTAGTCGTTTTACCAACTTGTTCCATCTTTTTTACCTGAAGAAGCGTATTGAAGATAAATAGTTCTCAAGACTGGCTTATTCTTGTTATTGTTGTTGATCCATCTTACGTCAATAGGTCTAGAGTAGCATCAATCTCGTCTTATCCGAAAAAAGCAGAGTGACGTAAATTAATTCTGATATCACAATACTAAACACTCAATACAAGCAAAAATACTAGAATATATGATATTACATCAGGGCTAACGCCATTTTATCTTAGAAAAAAATGTTTTAATGTATATGTTAAGGCCTATGTATAGAGGAAGAACTGTTTCGCACACTGGTGGACAAATATTGATTTTCCATAGCGCTTTAATTTTTTTTTAATTAAGGAAGTTTCAGAACCATTCACCATACCTTAAGTCTTTAGAATAGCCGGGACTCTAACATAAGTATCTATATGAACATAACTTAAGGTTTGCCAATGTCTTTTTTGAACATCTAAGTCACTTTGTTATAGTAGGAAGACTAGGAGTATTATAGTTTAACAGATCATAACTATCATTCATGACACCTGTTTCTTATAAATTTGTAACTTGAAAATTATATGTTAAGATCTCTTAATGACCCATGGCAAATTTAAAATCAAGTAAAAGATGAAAAGATGCATCTGTCTCACTGGAAACGTCTCCTTGGTTGTGCACTTTGATTGTTGGAGGTTTTTTGAAGTTGTTGTTAACATATATTGTTGTTACTAGTAGCATATTGTTGTAACACGTATTGTTATTACTAGTAGCATCCTTTGATGCAGTCACATGCTTCCTTCTTTTCTTGCCCAACCCTCTCCTCCCTTACAACAACTAGTCCATAATATATAATGCATTAAAATTATCTTGTCTTTATGCGTATGACAGTTTAATCAAAGTGAAAATGTGCAAAACATTGAGTGGAACTGCAATCAAAGAAAACTAAAGGTGTGGAAAAAGAGTTAGAGGTCAATCTCTTAAAGTCCAAATTAGGATGATGCCCATAGAGTTTTAGTGAAGGGGAGATGCCATAAATAGAACTCATAAAACTATAATCACTTTGATCATTCAGGTCAAAGAGGCATCTTTCATTCAAATTTCCCGAACAGCAAGAAAGCCACAGAAGATTCTACTTTGTGGATGGAGGAGGGACATAGATGATATGCTTGTGGTAAGTTTGTTCTATTGATTCCCCTAATTTTTCTTTTTCTTCGCTTCAATGCTGCAGGTCTGGAGAGGAAGTCTGCCCAAAGACTTTGTTGTTCCAAAGTCTACAGAAAGGATACTTTTATGTGGTTGGCGGCGAGATATGGAGGATATGATTATGGTAAAGTCACAAGATGTCTGCAATCATAACCCTAGTACTTGGGGTTCTACTTTACAAACTGAATAATTAATGATAATTCTCTTGGAGATATCTTCCTGTTTCTGTGCATTATAGCTGAATTAGTTTCATTTTTGGACTTCAGTTCAAAATTTAGAAGTTCCATTTGCCATGTATACATTTATGTGTGATTACATAATTATTAATTTTTCCTATGTAAAAAATTACAACATCTATGCTTTTTAGGTGTTGGATGCCTTTCTAGCCCCTGGTTCAGAGTTATGGATGTTCAATGAGGTTGCAGAAAAGGAGAGGAAAAAGAAACTCATTGATGGCGGTCTTGAAATCAATCGTTTAGTAAATATATCTTTAGTTGACCGTGAAGGAAATGCTGTCATACGGCGTCATTTAGAGAGCCTTCCTTTGCAATCTTTTGATTCGGTGAGCAGTTATAGGGTCTACACTTTAGAAAAATCTGAATTTGGGGCTAGTAAAAAGGAAGGGAATAAATCGTACATAGGAGAAGGACCCGTTCTGTATTTGACATGATTGTTAAATTCTGGAAGCCCAGTATTGGGAATGAGCTGCTTGTTACCAATTTATTGGTGTACCGTATCAGAATGCTGATATAATTTTAGGATCCAGAATGGAATGAACAAGTTTGTGTAAAAACTGAATTAGGCTCTTTCTCACATTGATAGTTGGCGTGTGTTTGGTTTAGGGTTTAGGGTTTATCTCTTTCCTTTCATTGGTTGAACATACTCTATTTCATATGTGTAGATCTTAATTTTGGCTGATGAGTCTGTGGAAGACTCAGCAATTCAAGCTGATTCAAGATCTCTTGCCACTTTGCTTTTGATTCGTGATATCCAGGTACTTTGTGATTTAACCTTTTAATACACCATGAATATGAATGTATTGAAAATTTGAAATTGAATATTTACAGATGATTCTTCAATTTTGTAATATCTTAAACATTTTATTTTATTTTGTTATTTTTTTTAAATAACTCACACACCCTTACATATGTCAGTGAGGTTTGAACTCATGACCTCAACGTTGTCGGTTAAACTACCGATTTCATTATTTTGGTTTAAGAGTCTTTATTTTTGTGGTTCGTATATTGTTTACTGGTCCACCGTGCTCTTTGTTTAATATTAGCTTCTGACACAAGTCGGGTCAGAAAGCTAGTATCTAACACATTTATGTATTTTTTTCATAAGTTTTATTATTCAGCTTGGAGAATATAAGTATGTTCATCATGTTACTTATGTTGAAATGGATGGTTGACTTTTCGTTTTTTGGTTTGCTTCAGTGAGAAGTTGTATAACAACAAATTGTATACTTTTGCTTGTACTAATGATGATTCTTTCTTTTTTACCAAATAGTTATGAATTACTCGAGCACTGTTTGTAGGAAAATATTTAATTTTCATTGTCTACATCTTATCTACATTCACCGAACTAAATTTTGATTATTTCAGGCTAAGCGTCTTCCTATGGTATCACATGTTGAAAGAGGAAGCTTTTCACAAAGTTCATGGATAGGAGAAATGCAGCAAGCTTCAGATAAGTCGGTTATAATTAGTGAAATTCTTGACCCGAGGACCAAAAATCTATTATCCATGTCAAAGATCAGTGATTATGTGCTATCAAATGAGCTCGTCAGCATGGCCTTGGCTATGGTAGCAGAGGATCGGCAAATAAATGACGTGTTAGAGGAGTTGTTTGCAGAGGAGGTAGTCTTTGCCTTGATGACAGTTTGTTCTACATTTTTCAATGCACTCATAATCTTAAGAATTCCAAGTTTTAATTTGGACAATTAAAGATGGTGAATGATCATAAGCCTTGCCTTTTCCCTTCTAAATTTGTTGTTGTTGTTGTTGTTGTGTTTTCATTTTTTTTTTTTCCTCCCCATGATGGACTTCCACTCAATTATGTTCAGTAGTCTAGTTGGGTTGTACAAACTTCTCTAATACCAAATGTATAGGACATGATATAAATTTCTTTAGGGAAAATTGGGAAGGGTGCAACACCTTTGTACTATCCTAAGAAATTGTCAATATTCATGACATTTGAAACACAACTACGGATTTTGTGAACTTGGCAATACATTGTCAAAGTTATATATCCTTGCTTATAGCTCTTAAATTCTCATTTTATGGTTCATTTTCTTTTGTACTTGGCTGATTTCTGATTTTAAAACCTTGTCTAATATGTTATTCAGGGAAACGAATTGCAAATAAGGCAAGGAGATCTTTATCTCCGGGAAGGTGAGGAGTTGAGCTTCTATGAATTACTCTTGCGTGCACGACAAAGGAGAGAGGTCATGATCGGTTATCGTTTAGCTGATGCTGAGAGAGCTGTCATCAACCCTCCGGCTAAAAGTAAGAGACAGAGGTGGTCAATGAAGGATGTATTTGTGGTGATTGCAGAGAAGGAATGACATTTCGGTAATAAACAATGAAGGCAAGTGTTTGAAATTCCATATGGAATCAGGGACGGTCACTCTTGAAGAAATCCTTGGCTTTAAACTAAGAAAATCACTGTTCTGTGCCAAAACTCAACTTCAAAATTGCCGATGAAGATCGGTATTTAAGCTGATGTTGGTTGTCGTTCGGCTGTATTCTCTTTTTTCAACAGTGGATTTGTGCTCAGCACATATTAGTCAAAGTAATGGGACATGGCCATTATGATCGATCAACTTGGTGCAAATTTCATGTGTTTTACTATTCAATCATATAGCTGGGCTTCCATTTCTGAAGCATGATTGTCCAGTGTAGTCATCAAGGCTATATATCTACTTGTATATGTCAGAATGTTAAAAGAATTCTCCTCTTGTAGTCTTAATATATCTATATATCGAAGCACAAATGTAATAGATGTACGTAGCTTAGTGAGTAATGTGCTTATATATAAAAATTTCAATGAATCGTTATTGACGGGCTCGTTATTGTTTTTCTTTTGGACATTCATACATGCAACTATGATCGAGTGAAAACTAATTAGGATCCATATTTTTCTAGTTTAGTGTCGTTTACGATTGAAAATTTGATCTAGCGTGACTAGCACGACATCTAATATAAACTAAGATACATTATGGTAAATCTGATGTAACTAATATAAATTAAGATACGTTATGGTAAATCTGATGTAACTAATATAAACTAAGATACATTATGGTAAATCTGATGTAACTAATATAAACTAAGATACGTTATGGTAAATCTGATGCTTTGTGAAATTTCGTTATCACAATAAAATTTTGGTTTCTCCATTTTCATTACGTGTGAAGCTAATGAAATTTCATTATCGTTGTTTTTTACACAATTAATAAGATATCCATCTTGAATAATTTTCAAGAAATAAAAATTAGATTTTAAGACCAAAATTTGTAATTGTCATATTTTTCTTGCTTCGTGAAAATGCTTTTCCACAGTAGTGGGTTTGTCCATTTTTCTTTATATAACAATGTTCATGAAATTGCATTATCATGGCAATGCTTAAACTAAATAACATGTTAAATAAAATAATTATTTAACACTAATAAAATGCTCTAAATTTAATATTTAAATAAATATTAATGCAATTTAAATAGAGTATTATATCATAGAATAATTTAATCGAGATTTAACGAAAAAAACATTATTAATTGGATCATGCTATCAGTTTGCCAAATAAACTTCGTGTAAAGCGGTTGCTCGATCTTAATTCCATTTTGATCGCAGTATCGTAAGTGAGACGTCAAATATCAAAACAACAATATTCATATGATTAGTCACATTTAATCATTATATTTAATATAGTTTAGCATGTAATAAATAAGACAGAATTTCCTATTTTATCATTAAATTCGTAAATTAGTAAATATAATTCACTGTTCAGTAATTTAAAAAAATTACCTTTGAATTTACCAGTAAAAAGTAAATATCCTTTTTTTTTCACGGGTCAGATCGATCAAACCGGTCGGGTTTGCTGGACACGGGTCGGATCATACCCAAAGGATCCGGGTCAGATCCGACCCAAAGGAGCCGGGTCGAATTTTTTTTTCGTTCGCAGCGGAGGAGCGGAGCGGAGGGCGGCGCTGGCGCGGAAGGCGGCGCGAGGTCGTTCGAGCAGTGGCGAGGTCGATCCGATCTGAGATGAGGTCGAGGCCGATCGGAGGGGGGGGGCATCGATCGGAGGCCGGTTGAAGCAGACGCCGATCGAGGCGAGGCAGCCCGATCGGGTTCGAAGGAGCAGATGTGCAACCGAGGGTTAGGGCTTGCCGGCTTCCGGAGGTGGCTGGAGGTGGAGCGTCGGTGGCGTTAAGCTGGGCCGGCGCGCAGGACTGCTAGCGTGGCGCTGAAGATTGGCTTAAGGCCGCGGCGGCGGAGCTGATATCGAAAGGGTGCCCAGATAAGATTTCTGGGTGTCATGAGAATCTTTCTTCTTTGCCAACAAAGATGTTGTCGGCGGAGTGCTTGGCGTTTCTTTTACTGACGAAGAAGTTGTCGGAAAGAGGGATTCTGGGGAATGAGGCCTTCTTTGCCGACAAAAATGTTGTCGGAAGAAGAGAATTTCTGGGGATTTGCCTTCTTTACCGGTAAACAGTTGCCGGCAGAAAAAATATTAGGGTTTTGATATTTTTTCAGGAACAAAACCTAGGGTTTTTTTTTCTCCCGCTAAAGTAAAGTGCTGATAACGTGTTGTAGGAGAATCGGAATTGGTCTACTCATTTCATTGATAATCTCTTTTATATAGGGTGAGTATTATAACAGTAATAGAAAATACATTAATGACAATAATGACTATATAATTATCTCTCGTCTGTTATATTGACGAAGACACATAATGTATTTTTCCTTCAACAAATGAATCGTTATTGACTGGCTCGTTATTGTTTTTCTTTTGGACATTCTTACATGCAACTATGGTCGAGTGAAAACTAATTAGGATCCATATTTTTCTAGTCTAGTGTTGTTTACGATTGAAAATTTGATGTAGCGTGACTAGCAAAACTAATAACTAATAACCATGACCATGTATATCTATCCCGATCGTATGCATATGTTTAAAAATGCGTTGTCCAGCCATCCATAGTCTTAACTTTTAATTTTATATTGAGGTTTGAGTCAAATAATTACTTTTATTTTAATTATATATTTGGTAAGTTTTTTTATAAAATATTTTATAAAAAAGACACGTGTAAGTCTATTTTATCAATTTGGAACAAGTGTTCCCACTTGTTTCTAGAATTTGAAAAAACAAAGAAAATGAAGAAATATGCATTATTCTAGTTAGTCTTCCCCCAAGGGTTACATGCATAGAATTGGAGTTTAAAAAGTTTAAAGTTTCGTGGGTGATGCAATTCATTTAAAAGCCTAAAAAACATGCACCTAATTCTGTCTAGCCTAGCTTAGCTATATAGTGAGGTCCCCTTCTAACTAGACACAGCTAATAACTTAAATAAAGCTAGTGAAGGTACACTACATAAACTTTCTGGTCAATATAGATTACCGGCTTAATCACCATGATAATTATACAGTATGTATCTGTGGATTCCGAGCGGGAAAAGCATTAAAGTAACAGCACCAGCAGTTGTATATAATTGAAACCCCTTTCAAACTCTCAATATGGGAAGCGCAAGAACCTCCAGTCGTTTAAATAATTCAACCTGATCCAATTTACTAAAACCACATAGGACCCAATCAACAAACCAATTAACTATATATAGATAAACTCTCATTTGTCTCGGTATCGAAAGCTGAGTGCGCTGCAGCTGAAAGATGGCCTTATCGTTGTATCTTCCATTAGACTGCACTTACCTGGAAGTGGAGGGAGATTCCTCCCTTGTTAAAGGTGGATGCTCGGTACCTTAGAAGCTCATGTCCCTTATCAGGGATATCAAAACTCTCTTGGAGTCGTTTAACAACGTTTCCTTGACGCATGTGGCCATGTCTTCAGAGAAGCCATTTTCTTGACGGACGCTCTTGCCTCTTGTGGTCATTCCATTGTCTTCAGAGTGCCTCGTCAAGCTAGTCTAGCTTCGTTTCTTGATTTTTCTGTTTCAGGGCGCTCTAGAGGCGAGTGTTTGTAATTTATTTTTTGGCGCGTCTTTGTAATTTATTTTTCTCTTAAAAAAAACTTTTAAAACTCAGTTACAACTTTGAGGACTAATGTTATTATTTTAATGACTCATTTTACAAGTTTAGGTCAAAGTTAGTGCATGCTATGCATTAACACATTTGTAGAATATTGCGATATGAAGATTTTCTTTCTCTTTTTCCTATTTTTTTATAGAATAGAGAATGTTATAGATGAGTTGTTGGAGTAAAAATATAGTGTTTTCCCTCTATACAAGAGATAATTCTAATTTTTCAAGAGCTGTTGGAGCTAGATGCTCTAATGACTGGTCAGCCAAGTATATATATACTCAAAAGAAACCTTGACATGGTATGTCATGCAACATTCTCGCCGTTGTCATTCGCAAAATGCCTACATCAAGTACAGCGCCTCCAGCATATTGAAGTCACCAATAAAATATGTAGGTGACAATTGATACCTCAGTAAAAAGATTAGTCCTCGAGTAGACATACGCCACAAGATGGCAAAATGCTGCTTCAAGTATACGCAGAGCTAAACACACAAGACGGTTCACTACCAGATCGGAGAGAATAGCCGACGAAAAAAATTCTGTCGACTATGCCGAATTTTCGTCGGCTCTTCCTTCTGCCGACGAAATTTTCGTCGGCTATACGTCGTCGGAAAAACGGCGTCGGTAATACCAATGGCCGACGAAAATAACGAAATCGTTGGCTATTTTCGGGTATGGCCGACGACAGTGCCGACGAAAATTAATTTTGTCGACCAAACCTGGGCAAAATATCCGACGAAATTCGTCGGCTATGCTCGAGCATGGCCGACGATATCGTAAACTATAGCCGACGAAATTCGTCGGCTATTTGTTCTGAAATATAGCCGACGATTCCATCTATTTCGTCGGTTATTTCGTCGGAATATATTAATATTTTAATAGGCATTAATTAGTTATAGCCGACGAAATAATGTCATTTTCGTCGGCTATAAAAGTTATAGCCGACGAAAATTGGTAAAAATCGTCGGCTATAGTTCTTATAGCCGACGAAATAATGCCAATATCGTCGGCTATTCTTACATTTGGGGGAAAAAAATTAAATTAATTTCTAAATTACCATTCCAAGCAACCTGCAAATCACAAAGACAATCCATGCATTTGCACCAACAAGAAACACGTCTAAATGATTTATTATTTAATTTGTTCCAATATACATAAAATATAACCCTAATCATCACGTAAAACACTAAAGTCCACCACGTCATCCCCAGCATCCTGCTCTCCATCATGCTCGTCATCATCGGGAGGTTGAGGCATTGGAGGTTCAACTAACGGCTGAAACGGGGGCGGGGGTTCAAGAGCTTGTTGTTGTGCCGCGAACATATCACATCACCAGTTTTGTTGGGCAGCGTAGTTGTGTTGCCGAACTCTGTCGCATTCAGCATGCCAACTGACCATATCCAAATGATACTGTTGTGTTCTGCGGCGTAGCTCCTGTGATCTCTGGGACTCGGCCGCCAATCTTGCGGCCAATCTCTGCACTTCCCCCCTCATCTGTTGGCTGTCCCCGCCTCCCTTTTTTTGACCTCCCTTAGTGGTCTTCAGGAGCCCTATTCCAGAACTTCCCAAACCCCGGCAGTAGTATTGGTTTGACCGGTCTGGGAAGGCTGCGTCGAACATCCTCGTTGCCGTTTGGACGTTCGATCGGTCGACCTGGCGCAGGGATTCTTCCAGATCTGCCTCTGAAATGTTCGGTTATGTCTCCCGAACTACTTGCTGGAACACCTCTTCTTCGGCCTGGTTCACCCTCTCCTAATTGAACGGGAAAAAAAAATAATTAATATTCTAACAAATATATAATTAAGTAAAATTAATAATTAAAATTTTAAAATCGTAATCAACGACTTACGAGCTGTTCTGTCGCTTGTGGATAAGCGATCTTGAACGTCTCCACGTACGGGTTGCTATCAGGATGATCTCTAAGCGCCTCCTCCTGATATTGTGCAAACGGCCTAGAACCACCATGACGGGGGGTTGTGTTACGGCGGCGGTTCGCAGAGTTTACCCGAGACCATTCCTTCAAACAAATAATAAAATATTAGAAAAATGCATCCAAAAATATTAGTGTAATAATTATAAAATAATTAAACTAATAATTAAAATTTTAACAAAATAAACATTTATAGTTAAGTTTAGTATTTACCTGCATAAGTGGGTTGTTGAAGTCTACTGTCTTCAACCAACGCCACTCGTACTCCCTGAACATGAACTCTCTGGGAGTACCCATACGACCACGGTTGTCGTATTGGTTAAAGTGGGAACGGAGATCGTTCTTCCACTCTTTAAACCTACGGAAAAAACAAAAGTGCATTAGAAATATTATTAATATCATAAAATATTTCAAATTATAAGATAAGGAATTCCCAACGTACCTCAACGACTGCATCGCGTCCGCCCAATGCTGCTTATGTTCTGCAATCTCGAAGTATGTCTGAAAGATAATATTTTATTAGTTTTACAATTATAACAATACCGAAAATTATTAAATATTACGTAAAATAAATTAAATTTTTTAAATTACTCACCGACGCCGCGTTGTTGACCTCCCTCTTGATCTCTTCGGGCACATCAGCCCACCGCGTCCACAACATAGGGACTCTGTCCCTAATCAGTGCCCCCACGCAACCGGTGTAGTCGCGGCGTTTTTTCCCCTGAACCTCCTGATTAGGAGGTTCGTTGATCCGGATCCTCCCGCTGCTCTCAACAGTTCTCCTGAGCGTGTCAAAACATATGACACCTCTAGTATTCCTCATTGAACTGCTAGCGGCTGTCCCTATCACATAAACGGCGATTGGTTAATAAAATTAAATATTAGTGCGTTAATTTTAATAAAACATTTTAATTAATAAAATCAAATGTTACCTGAACTGGATGACTCGTCTGTCGACTTTCCTTTTCTCCTCGCCGAAATCAGGAGGTCAGGGTTCTCAAATGGCTGCTGCTGGTATGCCTCCGCAGCACTCACGTACTGAGGCATAGCAGACCATATGGGCACACCTCGAAAGTCGACCTCGGGTATTGCAGGAATGTTGTACGGGAGGTAGAGCTGATTTGGGAGAGTAGGCCCCTCAGTCGAGTCAGCAGCAGACGTCGTCGGACTCGTCATCGGCTCCCGATGAACCTCAGGCATATGGACCTGAGGAACGTCTGTAGCTATCTCGTCCTGAAATAGCTGCCTACTGAACCTCGGAGCATCTGGCCCGACAGGGGGACGTGATCTGCTCGACGGCCGCCCCGCCTGGAGAAGGGTCTGGTGTCGAGAACTCACACTCCTCCGCGGCTGGGATGAATCCACAGGACTCCGCGACTGGGATGAATCCACAGGGCTCCGCGGCTGGGATGAATCCACACTCCTCCGCAGCTGGGTGGTGGTCCTCTCAGGCTGGCTAAGAGTCCTGTCGGACTCTGCGGAACCGGCGGAACTTCCAGAACCTCTGGATCTGGAACGACGGCCTCCGAAGAACTGTCTGAATGTATCGGCCATCTGCAGCTTGAGGCATTAATACATTAATTAATATTAAATTATATTACATTAAATAACAAATTCTAATTAATATAATAACGAATAATACTAACATATTTCAAAACATACTAACAAATTAATATTTAAATTTGTACTAATTTTAAATAATACTAACCATTAACCTAAATATAACTATTTATATACAAATATAACTATATTTCATTATTAACATATATATAAATACAAATAACCATTTATATATTAACAAAAATATATAACAATTTATATAATTAAAATTAAATATATAACAAATATATAACAATTTATTATATAACAATTTATATAATTAAAATTAAATATATAACAATTTCTATACCTAAATTATAACAAATATATAACAATTAAATTTATTAACAAATATATAACAAATATATAACAATTTATTTAATTAAAATTAAATATATAACAATTTATTATATAACAATTTATTATATAACAATTTATATAATTAAAATAAAATATATAACAAATATATAACAATTTGTTAAAATTAAATTTATTAATAAATATATAACAATTTATATAATTAAAATTAAATATATAACAATTTATAAAATTAAACTAAATTGAAAGAAAAAAAAATTTAACCGGATCGGAGGAGGAGGGGAAGGAGGTCGGACGAGGAGGGGAAGGCGGAGGGGAAGGAGGAGGAGGAGGAGGCCGGAATTGGAGGAAGAGAGGAAAAGCCGATTTGAGGAGGAGGAGGGCGCGGCGGAAACGAACGGGAGAGGGCCGGTTTGGAGCAGCAGCAGCAGGAGGAGGAGGAAGAGAGGAAAAAGTCGGCTATGGTTCGACAGTTTCTGATTTATACCCGAAAGAATAGCCGACGATTAAAAAAGATTTCGTCGGCTATTCTTCACTATAGCCGACGAAAACTTTAACATCGTCGGCTATACTTTGAATGTCGTCGGCTATACTTTAGGAGATCAGCAGCCGTCTGATCTGAGCCATCCAACGGCGGACAATGAAAAGGCGCGGATCGCAAGAGTTTAGCCGACGAATTCAAATATTTCGTCGGCTATACTTTGGAAAATCAGCAGCCGTTGGATCTGAGCCATCCAACGGCGGACAATAAGCGGATCGCAAGAGTTTAGCCGACGACATATAATTTTCGTCGGCTATACTTTGGAAAATCAGCAGCCGTTGGATCTGAGCCATCCAACGACGGACAATAAGCGGATCGCAAGAGTTTAGCCGACGACATATAATTTTCGTCGGCTAAACTGTTGGTCAAACCATTAAGTCAAACCTCTAAACGCTTTAAAACGGAAATTAGTCTAGTTAGATGACGGTTTTTGGCCTGACCTTCAACAGATAATAGTTTCAAATCGATGAGACGCAACTAATCGTTTAAAAATTTTCCTCAAAATATTTACCAAACGTCAGGCTACCCATAGGAAAACGGAAGTAAAAAACAGTTAACCGCAACATTCGGCACACAGATTTTGTCGGAATCTTGTCATTTTTCAACCGTAGACGTATTTCATTATTTCGGTCATATCTTATATGACGACATATTTGCATTTGAAGAGTGTACGTATAGTAACTATTTGAAACTATACCTTCACTTAAACACTTAGTAAAAAAGTTAAGGAACATTAGTGCATATGTTCTGATTTTGAATCTAAAAGTTTAGAAAATCTATTTCAACCGTCAGATATCACCGTTCACCTTAAATACATGTATGAAAAAAAATCCAACTACATCTGACAACGTTAAAGGCTCGATCGGGACGGTCAACCGGGTGAGTCAACCCTTTAAACGCTTAGAAATGGTAATTGGCCTGTCTAAATGACGTTTTTTTGCCTGACCTTCAATAGATAATAGTTTCAAATCGATGAGACGCAACTAATCGTATAAAAATTTTCCTCAAAATATTTACCGAACGTCAGGCTACCCATAGGAAAACGGAAGTAAAACACAGTTAACCGCAACATTCGGCACACAGATTTTGTCGGAATCTTGTCATTTTTCAACCGTAGACGTATTTCATTATTTCGGTCATATCTTATTTGACGACATATTTGCATTTGAAGAGTGTACGTATAGTAACTATTTGAAACTATACTTTCACTTAAACACTTAGTAAACAAGTCAAGGAACATTAGTGCATATGTTCTGATTTTGAATCTAAAAGTTTAGAAAATCTATTCCAACCGTCAGATATCACCGTTCACCTTAAATACATGTATGAAAAAAAATCCAACTACATTTGACAACGTTAAAGGCTCGATCGGGACGGTCAACCGGGTGAGTCAACCCTTTAAACGCTTAGAAATGGTAATTGGCCTGTCTAAATGACGTTTTTTGGCCTGACCTTCAACAGATAATAGTTTCAAATCGATGAGACGCAACTAATCGTATAAAAATTTTCCTCAAAATATTTACCGAACGTCAGGCTACCCATAGGAAAACGGAAGTAAAACACAGTTAACCGCAACATTCGGCACACAGATTTTGTCGGAATCTTGTCATTTTTCAACCGTAGACGTATTTCATTATTTCGGTCATATCTTACTTGACGAGATATTTGCATTTGAAGGATGAAGCAATGGTTTGTCGATAGTGATAGAAAATGGAAGGTGGTCTTTTTTTGTTTTGTTTTTTTTTTTTAAATCATAGCCGACGAAATCAAACATAGTACTCGTCGGCTATTCTTTTGTCGTTTTCTGTCTAAAATAAAATATGTATTTTTCAATATAGTTTTGGCCGACGAAATCACGTAGTTTTCGTCGGCTATAATTAGTATAGCCGACGAAAGAATGCATTTTTCGTTGGCTATTCGTTGAAAAAAAATAAAAAAATCAGTGGTGTTACACCTCTCGTATTCCTATGTTCTGTTCATATATAACCAAAATTGAACATAAAAAAAAAAAACAGAAACCCAACAGTCAACATATTTCAAATTTTTTTTTAAGGGGTTTGGAACCCAGCCTATGCTGGGAGGCTCATCCCCACGGCCGTTCATTAGAAAAGAGTGGATTACAAATGAAAGGATTACATCATCTAAATTACTTAATCCGTTAGATTGTAATCGGAATCATCGGATGAGTCTTCTTCGGTTTCTGAATTGCTCGATAGGGGTAATCTATGTCGTTCCTCACCACTAGAGTCCTCGTTAGTTTCTTCATTTGGATCAACATCAACAAGCAGTGGCTCTTCACGTCGAATTCGCACCGGCGTGTCTAGGCGAATAAAAGAGGAGTCAGGAATACCGTTTGAGTTGGGCTCTTGATACGCGGTGCCCCCTTCCTCGTTCTCTTCAGCCACTCCAAGTGTAGACGCCCGGTAAATGTTGCGATGGTGGATAGTGTTGACTACTTTCCACGGGTCACCCTTGGCGAGATCATCAAGATAAAACACTTGTTTCACCCATGTGGCTAAAACGAACGGGTCGTCCTCATACCATGATGTACTAGTGTTCACAGAATTTATGCCGTATTGATCGGTTTTCATGCTCTGAGGCCGTGTGTCAAACCATCTACACTTGAAAAGGTGCACTTTCATGCCTTCCCCATAATGCAGTTCCACAACTGAATGGAGAACACCGTAATAGTCAACTCCATCATCCCCACCATGTGCCATAACCCCTGAATTTTGTGTTTTCAGTCTGAGGTCTCTCTCTTCACATGGAAATAACACACCATTCACCTTGCACGTCGCATAAACTTTTGAATAGACTGGCTTCATCGCCAGAAGTCTGAGTTCGTGCGACCAATTTGGGTGATTATCATTTTTAATAAGGTCCATCTGCAACCATCAGAATCAACTATAAATATGAATAATTATACACAATAATATATAAATACGTATAGAATAGTGTTAAAGTTACGTACCCAGCGGCCGAAATACTCTGCGAATGTCCGGTTGTGTTAATCGAGATCACCGCCTACTTGGTCACAGTTTAGATGCATGTTCTTCCAAAACTGACCATCTGGACAGTTAATTAGTACCCACCAATGTGCAATGGCTACCTCATAATCTTTCAACTTGTAGGAAACTGGCATGTTTCCACCGAGTACAACATCGTCGGAGAGTATGCATGGAAAGATTGAACTGTGAAGGTACATCTTCCGGTATGCTTTCCTGTAACGCTCCTAAATACAGCTTCATGTAGGTGACGCACTCGTGCGCAATATATGCTTCAGCTATACATCCTTCAGGTGCGGATCTGTTTTGGACAAAATCACCGTATTGTCCAAGTTGCCTATAAATCAAGTTTTTAAAGTGTTATGATAATACATTAATACTATATCACATATATTGATGAGGAAATTAACATAAGGTGTAAAATACGTACCTTTCCATCGGATACATCCAAGTGAAGTGCACAGGACCGGTAAGCAACAACTGCCGAGGAAGATGGATCATGAGGTGAGACATGATGTCGAAAAAATTTGGAGGAAATATCATCTCAAATTTACACATGATATGAACGATGTCTTGTTGCATTTCCCGGAGGTCAGATTTTCTCACTTCCCGTGTGCATACCTTCTAGAAAAATCTTGCCAACGCTACTAACGGCTCCACAACGTGATGGGGAAGGAACGGTCGAATGAAAACAGGGAAGAGACGTTGTAGCAGGATATGATTGTCATGACTTTTCAACCCGTAAAGATTGTTGAATTGTCTGTTCACACACTTGGCTATATTTCCAGCAAAGCCTGAAGGATACTTGGCCCGACTTATCCAATGGAAAATTTCTGATTTATGCTCAGGCTTGACGGTGTAAGGAGCTTGAGACATTTTTCTCTTCCCTTGTTTCAACCATAGTTGTTTTCTGATATTCATGTTTTGCAGATCAGTGCGAGCCTTAGGACCGTCTTTCGTCTTCCCCTCCAAGTTCAGCGTTGTGCCCACCACACTTTCAGAAACATTTTTTTCTATGTGCATAACGTCTAGGAAGTGACGGATCAGCAACTCACACCAGTACGGGAGTTCCCACAATATGCTCTTATGTGTCCAGAATTTGTACTCCTCAGGCCTTTCAGGTATTTCCGCTACAATATCGGGATGATTGCTGAGGGGCTCAAAATCGTACTCATTAAGCACTGCTAAAATTTCTCTTCCCGTCCATCTTCTGGGGGGACCACCGTGTTCTTCGGTTCCATCAAATGCGGCGGACTCGTAACGCCAGTGGTGATCCGCCGGAAGGAACACACGATGACCCATTCTGCATATCTTGTTGCAATGAGGGGTGCTCCCATAATCGATGAGGCACTCTGGACAAGCCTTGTATCCCCTAACAACGCTGCCCGACAACATCCCATAAGCAGGAAAATCACTAATGGTACCAATAACCATGGCATGCATCTGGAACGTCTCCTCCTTGTACTTGTCAAAAGTGGGATGGCCAACGTCCCACAATACCTTAAGCTCTTCAATCAATAGTCTCATATACACATCGAGACATTTTCCTGGGTAACCAGGCCCCGGAATCAACAACGTCAACATATTATATTCCTTCTTCATGCACATCCAAGGAGGAAGGTTGTAAGGTACCAAAACCACCGGCCATATACTGTATGAAAGACTCATGGTGCCGAAAGGGTTGAACCCGTCGGTTGAGAGCCCGAGCCTGACGTTTCTGACATCTGACGTAAAATGAGGAAACTCATTGTTTATATGCTTCCAAGCCGCTCCGTCAGAGATGTGTGTCATGATATCTGTGTCTCCCGCGTCCCGCTTACCGTGCCATCTCATAGCTTTTGCGGTGGTTTCTGACATGTACAACCGCTCAAGCCTATCTCTCAACGGAAAATACCGAAGCACTTTCACAGGTTTCCTATTGCTTGCTCCCGTCAACTTATATCGGTTAGACTGACATATCGGACATGCGTCAAGGCTAGCAAGATCATTCCCTTTTGCATCTTTACCCCAGAAGAGAACGCAGTCAAATGCGCATGCATGGATCTTAATGTAGGAAAACCCTAGATCTTTGAGGATACTTCGGACCTTACGGTGATTGGTAGGATTACGATGACCCTCCTCCAACAACGAAGAAGTGTACTGTAGATATTAATCCACTTGCCTGATAGTCGATTTTGTCTCGACTTTAATCCTCATTACCTCCATCACACTTTGAAGAACTGTCTTCTCAGAACTTGAAGACACAGGGTTCTGTTGCAATGCAATCAGTTTGTTGTACTTGTCAAAGGCAGCAGTGTTGACAACTTGTGGGAAAGGCAGCACCGGGTCATGCATATATTGTTCCCCACGTACACCGCTTTCAAAAGGAAACACGTCATTGACGAATGCCATTGTTGGATCGTTGGATGTACTACTACTGCCCGCCTCAAAAAACTGCCCATGATCATGCGATCCATCTAATGATGGCTCACCGTGATATATCCAACGTTTTTACTTCGGCCAAAACTCATTACTCTTTAGGTGCTTCCATACTGTCCTAATCGGAAATCGACACATATCACTGCGACACTTACATTTCTTGCACGGGCAATAATGGTAATCATTCTCGTTTGCATTTTTCTCGACGAACTGCAAAAAATTCACAACTCCTGTAGTGTATCGTCGGTCATGCCTTGGAAGCGAAATCCAACTCTTATCCAGATCCATATATAGCCTGATAATAATATATATGTATAACTTTAATTAATAAGAAATTAATTAACACATACATATATATATATATATATATATATATATATATATATATATATACAGAGCTTTTCAAATACGGACGTCCGTATTTTAAGTTCCGTACAGATTTCCATTTTTCCACCATTTCCCGATCGAATTTCATCAAACTTCCTTCTAGACTTATCTAGATCATGTTGTGTAGATCATCTCTGCAAAATTTAAGCCAATTTGGTGATCGTTAAGACCCTCAAAATAAAAAAACAAACCGGACGGTCTGAAATCTGCCTGGTTTTGATATATAACAGAAAAACTGAAGTTTGAGGGCCTTAACGATCACCAAATTGGCTGAAATTTTGTAGAGATGATCTACACAACATGATCTAGATAAGTCTAGAAGGAAGTTTGATGAAATTCGATCGGGAAGTGGAGCAAAAAGTGAAAATCCGCACGGAACTTTAAAATACGGACGTCCGTATTTGAAAAGCTCCGTGTATATATATATATATATATATATATATATCCTTAATAATTAATTACATTAAAATATATATTATTATCAACATCAACTCATATATATATACCATTAATTAACAACCATTATTTAAGTTACACTATATATCAACCATTATTTAAGTTAATTAATTACACTATATATCAACAACTATTAATTAACATATATATATATATTTAATACTAATTAAAATAGCATCAAATTAAAACACATAATTAAACTAAAACTCAAAATCAACTCAACTAAAACTCAAAATCAACATATATACATACATTCTAACACTAATTAAAACAACAACAAATTAAACAAAAAATCACTTAATAAATCAAAATCACTAAAACTCAAAATCAACTCAACTAAAACTCAAAATCAACACATATACATACATTCTAACACTAAAACAACAAAAAAACAAAAAATCACTTACTAAATCAAAATCACTAAAACTCAAAATCAACTCAACTAAAACTCAAAATCAACATATATACACATGTACGTACCTATATATAGCTCCACAATGTAAGAGAGGACGGATTTCAACAATACTCACAGATTTTTCACTCTTTCTCCCGTTTTTCCTTTTTTTTTTTAAATGAGCAGCTGCTGCCTAGATCTGAAAATATATAGACTTATAGACGACGAAAATGTCAACTTCGTCGGCCATACTTCCAAAAATTTTCGTCGGCTAAAGTTTCGGAGAAAGGCCGACGAAAATACAAATCGTCGACTGAAATATGAATATAGCCGACGAGTTTTTGAAAATACCAACGAAAAAACGGTTTCGTCGGTTATGGTTAAACTATGGCCGACGAAAAATAAAATCGTCGGCTATTCATTAGAATTACCGACGAAAATTTTAATTCGTCGGTCGTTTTTTTTTTCGTCGGGAAAACCCTTTTTTCTGGTAGTGGTTCCTTTACAATTGAGATTCGAGAGACATGAGAACAATATCCCCCCATGGCTGGTCCAGAGAAATTAGAGGCCTAGTGCGAAATTTTTACCGAGGCCCTATGTTCAATAATTAGTTACATTTTTGAATAAAGAAAGTTGATCGAGGAGAGATTAAAAGATAATAGTAACAAGTGTAATGACAGAATAATTTAACAATGTACTTAAATTTTATTCTCAAACAACCAATAAAAACTATGTAATTTTTTAGTAATTTTAAACACAGTTTTGCGTTAATTTTTATTCCTTTAATAAAAATATTATTTTATATTCATGGACCGACTAATAATTTTAATGAAAAGCTATACTACTTAGCATATATATATATAGCATATATATATATATATAATAAAAAAAGGAACCAAAAAAAATATAGAAAAAGAGAGAAATGAAAAACAGCCAAGGTGATTCGAACGAGAAAAAAACATTTTAGATTTAAAAGCGACCAACAGGACTAAATAAGCATTTGTACTTATATGGAGCAGTATATATATATATATATATATATATATATATATATATATATATATATATATATATATATATATATAACATTTAAAACTCTGAGGCCTCCCATTTTTTAGTGGCCTTGTGCGGCTGCACACTTGGCACGGCCCAAAGGCCGGCCATTTATCCCCCGCATGCAAGCAATCTGAAAACAACTTTGATCGAGATTGACAATAAGCACCGGAAGATGTCCAAATATTAGTTCAATTCTATGCTTAATTTAAAGAACTCGATCAGCATTCGCTGCTTAAAAATCCCACGAGGCACGAGTGAATCTCTATATTACTAATTAGTTATTCACATTCATATGACTTCGCCTAGTATAAGTATATAGAAAAGCAAAAGATTAGGCAGTTAGGCTGAGGCTGATCGAGGCTCGTCTCAATAATATGAAGCAACCAGTAGAACACTAAACAATAGAAAATTAGAACGTGGGTTACGCCTACCTTCTGATCACGTCCAAACAGTTCAACCCTCCTAGTTTTTGTTATATATATATCATTCCCCTTTTGCCTTTTCACACCCTTGCCTCTCTTTTTTCGACACTGGGAAAAAACAAACACTAAACTAAAACTCAAATCTTCCAGTACACCCTTGCCTCTCTTATAAATACACATTCATACGTTCCAATTCTTTACCCTCAAAATATATTACCCCACCTCTAATTTTAATTTGCAACTATGCAGTTCAAACAAACACATCATCTCCCAATTCCTTCTGATCCTTCCCTCTGCCTAACAAGGTAATAAAACATCCTGTCTCTCCCTCTCTCTCATAGTAGCACTTCGCTGCCGTTCTATGTCTTCTGTAAGAGATTTGAGTTTAAAATTTCTGTAACCTATGCATAGGGCTATGAATGAAAGGAGATCGATGACTGGGATGAAACAATGCTATATTTGATTATGTGTATCTGAAATCAGGTGGTGGTCGGAGGAGACCGTGGCAATAGTGACCGGAGCAAACAAAGGAATTGGGTTTGCGCTGGTGAAGAGAATGGCGGAGTTGGGACTGAAGGTGATATTAACAGCCAGAGACATTGAAAGGGGTTGCAAGGCCGTTGAAGCACTCAGGGCTCAAGGTCTTCATAATATTACCTTTTTCTACCTCGATGTTTCTGATCCTTGTTCTATCAAAACCTTCGCATCCTGGTTCTCAGAAAACTTTGCAGCCTTGGACATTCTTGTAAGCCTCGTGTTCTTCCTTTTTTTGAAGACTTCTTCTTCTTCTTCTTCCTGTTTTTCTTCCCCATTTTAGCCAGTTGTTACAAACAATGACCTTATTGGGACAATTAATTTATGAACTGATTTGCAGTTTGGTAGGTATATTGCATGTGTTTCGTTGATCGGCCGGCCATCGGTTGTGAAACACTCTCACATGCAATTTAGGATTCACACATAAATAATACAGATTTGTATATATATATATATATATATATATATATATATATATATATATAATTAGAAAAAGAAAACACAGAAGACGAAAACGAAACTTATAGTTTTACAGAACTAATTAATAGCTTAATCTTACTTTAGCATGGTTTAAAGTCAGAACAGTTATTTTGCCCTAAATTGCGGACACTTGATCGAGCCTTGAAGACCATAAATATCTCGAGTTCTCGACCAGGTCGATCAAGTTGTTTGGAATCGCCCTAAATCAGTATTACGTAGTGATTGGAATTTCTTATACTAAACGTGGAAATGCACACCCTGCAATGCTCATGCTCATATCATATACATAATATAATGTCATTGAAATTCGTCATGAGAAAGAAAAAAAAAACAGTACTAAAACCTATCCCTAATTACCTCACCTTGCAGTGAAAAGGAATATATCATATAAATATTTCTCTTCTATGCTTAAATATTATTATTATATTTTTTTTATTTGTAAGTTGATTATCGAATAAAAGCTATATATATATATATATATATATATATATATTAATTCTCTCTCAGGTGAACAACGCAGCTGTTTCGTTCAATGAAATCAATGAAAATTCGGTGGAACATGCCGAGATCGTAATCAGAACAAATTTCAACGGACCAAAGTTACTGACGGAGGCTCTCTTGCCCATGCTCCGTCGTAGCTCCTCCACCAGTCGAATACTCAATCTCAGTTCCAGACTTGGTTCCCTGAACGTAAGTAGCCTCAATTGATCTGATGTGATTTACAGTAGCTAGTAACTTTACTAATTATAAGCGTGTGGTGCACTGCAGAAGGTGGGAAACCCTAGCATAAAAGAGGTTCTAGAAAGTGAGGAGCTATCGGAGGACGATATTGAGGGAGTTGTTAGCTTGTTTCTGGAACAAGTCAAGACAGGAACATGGAAGACCGGAGGTTGGCCTGAACTGTGGACGGACTATGCTGTGTCGAAGCTTGCACTGAATGCATACACTGGGGTTTTGGCAAAGCGCTATCAAGGAAGGGGTTTGAGTGTGAATAGCTTCTGTCCTGGCTTTACTCAGACCTCGATGACTCGATGCAAGGGAGATCACACCGCCGACGATGCAGCCATTGTTGCTGCTAGGCTGGTTTTACTTCCTCCGGACAATATACAAAGTGGAAAGTTTTTTCTATGGCGTAGTAGCAGCATTACTAGTATCAGTAATAATAATTTGGTGTTGTCCTCCAAATTATAACTTAGATTTCATTAATTTGGTGAACTTAGATTAAGGATGTAGGCATCTTTCGCATGTGAAAGGTTCTGGCCGGGAAAGTACGTAATCCACATTTTGGCCGGTGTGTAAACTTTAATAATTAAGTCGATCGGATCTGAATCCAGTAGTGTGTGTGTGTGTATTTGGTGGAAGACCAAGGATTGGTTTTTGGAGATGAACGACTTGGTCAACTCGATCGTCACAATAAAATTATTGGACAACAAGCATATATACCAAACTAAATACGTACGCTAGCTTCACCAATCAATTCGTGTATATGATTAACTACAAGGGATGTTATAGTTGTTGGGGGCTTGACAGCTTTTTTATATGGCGTATACTTCTACACCATGAGAGCTTCTGGAGGATGAACTACAAGTAACTATAGATATGTATGGAGGAGACAAAGTCCAGAAACGTACAAGCTGAAGGAAGCATGCCCTGAAACGCTTAATTAACAAATCAGTTTGCAATAATTTAGCTGACATTCTGAGAACAAGCCAAGACTGTGTAAGACAACATTGCAGCCCTTTCTTTACGTTTTTCCAAATGAATATGCAATATTTCTTCTCTGGATAATACATTTAAGTTTTGTTTTGACCTAGTTAAGCCGTAGTTTATAATTTTGTCCACCACTCCATCGGGTCTCCGGGCAATGTCAGAAGAGGGATTTTGTAGAAGCGCGCGCGCTCATATGCGTGCCAATTGTGGGAGAGATATTTAGGACATGCTTAATTAATTAGCTTTTTGTCTTTGTTTGTATAAATTTTCTGTGATCAATTTCCTTCATAGAGGGCAGGGCAGGGCAGGGCAGTAAAGGGGATCGGAGTGATGTTGTAAATACAAGTTTGATGAGTAGTGCTAATGCTAAACTAGTTTTACTAGGTCTTCTTAACTTCATAGGCCGGTTAACATTTCGCTGAAAGACTTATTGTAACGACCCGAACCTTAAAATACCTCTTTAAAAGTTTTGATTTAATTGTGACGTATCGGAAATGTATTTTTATAATTCGGAGGTTTCAAAAGTTAACTTTTTATACGTTGACCCGACCGAGAATTTTATTTCTCAACGAGATAGAGGATGTTAAAACGAGTTCGTATGGAAAAGTTATGACGAAAAATCGGGAGGAGGAAATTTCTAGAAAACGAGAATGCGGAATATTCTAAACAGGAGGAGAATATGCCCTTCCCTTCTTTTTATTTTTCATTTTCTCTTTTCTCGGGGACTACTCCCTCTCTCTCTCTCTCTCTCTCTCTCTCACCGATCGGTCCGCCTGCGCCCTGCTCCCTGCTCCCCTCCACCCATCTCCGCTGTCTGGCTGAACTGGACCGCCGCACCGATCACGTTCGGACCGGCTCGGCCTCCTCTCACTACCAGATATGGGAGAATAGCCGACGAAAAAAATTTCGTCGGCTATACCCTCTACCGACGAAATTTTCGTCGGCTATAAGTCGTCGGGAAAACCCCGTCGGTAATACAATGGCCGACGAAAAAATCAAATTCGTCGGCTATAGTAGAGTATGGCCGACGAATTTACCGACGAAAATATTTTTCGTCGGCCAAACCTGGGAGAAATTGCCGACAAATTTCGTCGGGTATTTTCGAGTATGGCCGACGAAATTCAGTAACTATAGCCGACGAAATTCGTCGGCTATTGTGTTTTAACTATAGCCGACGATTTATTAAACTTTCGTCGGCTATTTCCTCGAAATATATTAATATTTTAATAGGCATTAATTAGCTATAGCCGACGAATTACTAGAATTTTCGTCGGCTATACAACTTATAGCCGACGAAAATTGGTAAAATTCGTCGGCTATTCTTAAATTTTAGGGAAAAAAAAATAAATTATGCTTTGGATGGAGGAGGGGAAGGAGGAGGGGAAGGAGGAGGAGGCCGGAGGAGGGGGAGGAGGAGGAGGAGGCCGGAGGAGGGGAAGGAGGAGGAGGAGGAGGAGGAGGAGGCCGGAGGAGGGGAAGGAGGAGGAGGAGGAGGGGAAGGAGCAGGCCGGAGGAGGAGGAGAAGGAGGAGGAGGAGGAGGGGAAGGAGGAGGAGGAGGAGGAGGAGGAGGGGAAGGAGGAGGAGGAGGAGGCCGGAGGAGGGGGGGGAAGGAGGAGAGAAAAAAGGCGGGAGGCAGCGATTTAAAAGATTTAGAAGGAGAATAGCCGACGAAAATAAAAAATTTCGTCGGCTATACTTAGAGAATAGCCGACGAAATTAATATATTTCGTCGGCTATACTTTGGAAAATCAACAGCCGTCAGATCTGAGCCATCCAACGGCGGACAATAAAAAGGCGCGGATCAAGAGTTTAGCCGACGAAATACAATGTTTCGTCGGCTATACTTAGAGAATAGCTGACGAAATACAATGTTTCGTAGGCTATTCTATGAAAACATACTAAACTGCCGTTTTGAGGCCCTAAACGAACTCGAAAGCCCGAAAAAACCCACACGTCGTTCCCTTTCCGGAATGGTATCACAATCATCATTCGGACGCCGGACGCCAAATCTGCAGTAAACCGGGTTTTGACTGATTTCATTATTTCGGCACACGGATTTTATCGGAATCTTGTCATTTTTCAACCGTAGACGTATTTCATTATTTCGGTCATATCTTATTTGACGACATATTTGCATTTGAAGAGTGTACGTATAGTAACTATTTGAAACTATACATTCACTTAAACACTAATTAGTAAACAAGTTAAGGAACATTAGTGCATATGTTCCGATTTTGAATCTAAAAGTTTGGAAAATCTATTCCAACCGTCAGATATCACCGTTAAGATTAAATACATGTATGAAAAAAAATCCAACTACATCTGACAACGTTAAAGGCTCGATCGGGACGGTCAACCGGGTGAGTCAACCCTTTAAACGCTTAGAAATGGTAATTGGCCTGTCTAAATGACGTTTTTTTGCCTGACCTTCAACAGATAATAGTTTCAAATCGATGAGACGCAACTAATCGTATAAAAATTTTCCTCAAAATATTTACCGACCGTCAGGCTACCCATAGGAAAACGGAAGTAAAAAACAGTTAACCGCAACATTCGGCACACAGATTTTGTCGGAATCTTGTCATTTTTCAACCGTAAACGTATTTCATTATTTCGGTCATATCTTATTTGATGACATATTTGCATTTGAAGGATGAAGCAATGGTTTGTCGATAGTACGTGATAGAAAATGGAAGGTGGTCTGTTTTTGTTTTTTTCTTTTAATCTTAGCCGACGAAATCAAACCTAGTATTCGTCGGCCATACTTCCAAAAATTTTCATCGGCTAAAGTTTCAGAGAAAGGCCGACGAAAATTCAAATCGTCGGCCATTCTAGGGGAATAGCCGACGATTTTTTTTTTTACCGACGAAAAAAAAAAATCGTCGGCCATTCTAGGGGAATAGCCGACGAATTTTTTTTTTACCGACGAAAATTTTATTTCGTCGGCCGTTTTTTTTTATTTCGTCGGGAAAAGCCTTTTTTCTGGTAGTGTCTTCTCTTCTGTGGCGGCGGCGTGGCTTTAATCACCGCTGTTCGGCCGGGTTTTACGGGAGAGGGGTCGACTATGTCGAACCGGAACCACCTCCTCCGGCCACCGATCAGCCTGATTTCGAGGGGAAAAAAGGGGGCCTCAACCTGCACGTCAATTCCATGGAAGGAATTGACCCGATTCAGGCCAGGTAAGGAGAAATTAGAATTTGGAATTTTGAGGTTTTTGTGATTTTCGGTGGAGGTTGTGATTTTGATGTTTTTGGTGTAATTGGAGGTTAGAATTGAGTTCATGACATTGTTTGGAGTCGACTGAGTGTGATTTGGGGTTGAATTGGTTGAATTTAGGAGAAATTAGAGATTTGAGAGGCGCTGCCGCCGTGTCGGACGCCATTTGTGGCGGCTGTGAGGTTTTTATGGCGGCAGGGACGACGGGGATGAGGTCCTAAGGTGGTGGCGATCGTTTTTGGTTGAATTAGGTTTAATTTGGTGGTATTTTTGGCTACTGTGGCGGAGTTGCCGGCGGCGGGAGGTTGAAGAAGGTAAAAAGGTGAATAGTAAAACGGTAAAAGATAATTAGTAAATAGTAAAACAGTAAGTCAGTAATTGATAAACAGTAAAAAGTAAAAATAAACAGTAAAGTGAATAGTAAATAGTAATGTTGACTTTGACCAATTACTGTTGACTTTTTTTTATAATACGGTTGACTTAGTAATTTTATAATACGGTTGACTTTGTAAAAAGGTAAAAGTTGGTTAAGAATGAGAGTTTTACGTCCAATTAAGCAATAAATGAATTGGTCGGTCCGTGTTCCCAATGGGTGTGTGGTTGCGGTTTGAGAGCAAATGATTTTTAGTTGGTTTATGGGTTTATTTCGAATCTGTTTTGGATTTTCCGAGGGAATTTCTGGGACAAGTTGTTACACTTATGGATTTTGTGTATCATCACCTGAACAATAATAGGAGTTGGAGACTACAAATATTCCCGACATATGTATCCTCTTGAAGTATTTTCTATTTTAGAAGTTGACATGCAACATTAATGGAAAAGGATCTGTACATTATATGATATCTTTGAACGTACTTTTCAATCTTGATTTGAATTCAAATCATTGGATGCAAATTTGCCAACCAGAGCCTCTAGGTGGTCATAGAAGTGATAGAACCATCCAATAAGACTTTGACACGAGTAAGGTAATAAAACTATGGTAAATTATGGTTAACCCAACTTAATATGAGAGAGAAAAACAAATTTATTGATTAGTATTGATTTAATTAACTAACCTAATTAATCTTTTGAATATGTTAGGTTACAGTTGAACTCTTTCGGTTCTTGTCCGTTGTAATCGCTAGTAATTTTGAGTATGGAGGCGAGTTTTATGTCCGCCACCTATATCTCTCATAGTTGTAATTTGGTTTATAATATATATTTAATATTCTTTCTAAAAAAATTAACTAACCTAAAGAATGTAGTGAGTAATCAGAGGATGATGATGATAGAAGAGAAAAATGTTTGGGTTTAGGAATTTAATTAGGTTTGTCAATTAAATCAATATTAATCAATAAATCTGTTTTTCTCTCTCCTATTAAGTTGGTTTAACTATGGTTAAACGTAGTTTTGTTCTCTCACTCGTGTCAGATTTTTATTGGTTAGTCCTATGACCACCTAGGAGTTGTGGTTGGCAAATTTGATTTGACTCGAATCTCAAAATCTCATTCATCAATTTCGGAAAAACAATTTGCAAATGTGTGTTTGTTGATAATAAGAATAGCTTGGGTGCATTAATCACGAAATAGGATATTTTCTCTTAGAAGGGCCTCTTCAAGTATTTTTCTTTCCAAAAAGATAAAAGCGCCGCTGTGCTCTCCATTTAAAGATAACCCTAGCACAACAGCCTTTAAGGGATTTCCTCTTCTCGTCCGACAGTGGCCGTCGGCAGCGTCGGTTTGGCCGCGCTGTGGTTCTGGCTGCTGTCGGACGGGTTTTATTTGTCCACAAGCGAGTTTGGATCTACATTTGGTGGTGGTTCTCATGTTCTGATGCCATTCTCCTACCGTAGACAAATGGGTGTTCTTCGATTCCAAAGCAAGTGACGGGTAGCGGCACGCACGTCATCGTTGGGGACATCGGTGAGCTAATGTGACAGTTACAGACACTCCTGATATGAACTTGTTGTGTTGGAGTTGCAGGTGGATTCGGTGGTGGCGTTCGGGTTGCGCGGTTGTCTCCTATGTCGTAGCGGCGGCAGCGGCGGTTGGTGAGTCGTGGCGGTGACAAAGTGATGTTGGGTTGGTGACAGCCTGGTGTGGGGCAGTGTTGGATGGGCTTGGACTGAGTCATCTCTAATTGGGCCGAGCTTTTGTGGTTTTGCTTGTGTTTTAGGTTTAGACTAGGTCTGCTGTAACTAGGGTTTTTTATCTTAGTATTTGGTTTGGCTCTAACTAGGGTTTTTAGTGTACGTGGGGAAGCCCACTCTGTGTACGGTGGTCCTAGTAGTCTAGATAATCTAGCAGGTTCTGGTTCTGATTAATATATGGTCTAAGTATAGATTGCCTAGGTTTTCTTAGGTAGTTTTGTCTGGTTCGATTCTAATGCAGCCCGCGAGGGTGGATCGTACTCGTGTTGATTCCTACAATTATCAATATAAGGTCTTAAGTCATTCTTTTCGGAATGAAAGGTTAGAGCATTTCCAACCCTAGGTTCTAAACTCTATAATATAGGGGTCTTAAAATTTTCAGCCTCTCCAATGGTGAAAAAGAGGGGTTCTATACCCTATAAATCTAGGGTCAGGTCTCATCTCCCGTCTCATTTTGAGACTTCATTTGAGACGGGTGCTAAAAATTTGGGGTGGGCCAGTGTTGCAGACGCAAAGCAGAAGAGAGAGAGGCGGGAAAGAAGAGACGCGGGAGGGAAGGAGAGTGGACGCCAGACGCGCTAGCCGACAAAAAGCTGGGCTGCTGCTTCACGCGCGACGGGAAGGGAGAGTGAGGAGACAGCGTCTGGCAAGGTGGCCCGCAACACGTGGCTCGGCAGAGAGAGCAACGGCTCTCTGCAACCCCAACGGTCAAGATATCCAACGGCCATAAATCAATATGCTTCCAATCTAACGGCTTCAATTCAATCTCAGATTTAATTTTGTTATTTATTTTTCTAAATGAATTTTTGATCTGACGGTTCAAGATATAGATTTGAAATTAATCGACGGTTCGCATTTAAACTAACTTTAATTTTATATAAAACGGTAATAAAAGTGACGAAAAAAATAATTAAAATTTTATTTAAAATTTTCTGCCCGTTGGAACAGTATATCTACATTTCCTCTATAAATACCAACCTGTTCAAGGAAGGTTAACTCCGTAACTTCCGTGGTGTGTCTTGTCCTAATAAGACTAGAAGTCTAGATACTCTATTAGATAGGGAATCCCTGTCCGCCAGGGATACTTGATGTAATGCCTATATAAAGGCCTCCTTATCAATGAATAAACACAGAGAGATTTATCAATCTATTTCTCCTACAACACGTTATCAGCACATTGCTCTAGCCTCCCGTCTAATAAGCCCTAGAAACCCTAATTCCGATTTTTTTTTTCTTCGAAACCCTAACCTACCGTCGGCCGCCGATTCTTCTCTTCGGCACCGTCGGCCTCTTCTCAGCAGCATCTGCGCTGCTCGCCTGCCGCACTGTACCTTCGAGTACTGCTCCTCCTCTGCCTCTAGGCAGACAACCCGCTCGCCAGCAGCTCTCCCTTGCGTGCTACTTTTTGCACGCATCCGCCAGACGATCAAAATTGCTCGCAAGCCAAGCAAGCGATCCGCGAACCCTTATTCGTGGTTAAGAAGAAATCAAGAAAAGTCGAAGAAAACAAGCTTCCCCAAGAGTCAAGTTTCGTTTGATCAAGCTTCTCTTGAAGAGGTAAATATTTTTATAAACGTTCCCGCTTATGAAAATTTCAATAGTTGGGTTTTGTTTTCTCTTCCGGGACCTTTCCGTGTCCCTGCTTCTTCATCCCGATTCTATCGCTTCTCGGGACGGCATACGGGGATTTAGTCACCCCGGTGCCAACGTTTATTGGGGTAACTGTGATGTTACCGGCCACCGTTATGCTTGTGACTGTGATGTCACTGTGAACCATAACGTATTATTCTTTTTTGGAAAGAAAACAAAGGGAAGATATCGATTGTGACTTGAAGTCACGTTAAGCATCGATTTATGTGACCATGATATATCTTGGCACTGTTCTAAAAGAACAATCAAACTTGATTAGTATTCAAACATACTAACGTCTCCCTGTTTGTGTTCTGTAGATAGCTGACACTCAGCGTCCAGAATTTGACATCTTGGATGTCCAAGGCAAGGAATACAAGAGGTGGGTCTCAGATGTTGAGAACACTTTCATTGGTAAAAGATTTACTGCCACCATCAACCCTCCTGAGGATGAAAGCTTACACGCTTCTCCTGAACAGAAAGCACAAGCCCTGATGTTTCTCAGGCGCCATATCCATCCAACGCTCAAGAAGCAATACCTGAGGAAAACTGATCCCAAAGAGCTATGGGATATCCTCAAGGACCGCTTCGACAATGTGCATGACGCACAACTCCCAGACCTCATGTCTGATTGGGAGCAAATCCGCTTACTGGATTTTGATTCCGTCCAGGAATATCATCAGACTATGCTAAACTTGCAATCTGATTTGAGCTTTTGTGGGGTCGAAAAGACCGATGATGATATGATGGAGAAGACTTTCACGACGTTCCCAGAATCTGCGTCCATGTTGTCGCATCAGTACCGCGATCTCCGCGAGAAAGGCACTATCAAAACCTTCAGTGATTTGATGAATGTCCTTCAAAGAAAGGAGAGGTACCATGAGTTGATTCTTACCACCAATAAGAGGCCTCGAGGACCGAAATCCATTGCGGAATCTCATCAAGCCCGTGGTAAAGCTTTTAAGCAGAAGCATCAACCTCATGAACGTCAAGCACCGCCACCACGTACGCCAAGAGCAATACGTGGCGGACGAGGAGGGAGAAGAGGCGTCGGCCGTGGCCGACCGCTTTCTTGGACAAGGGATGATGGCAGAGCCGCCGCTCCCAGAGGGAGGAACAGTTTTAGTTCCGGTCCCAGGCGTGGTGGCCATCCGCCGAACAATGCTTCGGCTCCTTGCTTCAAATGTGGTTCTACGAATCATCTCCAACGCGATTGCATAGCAAGCAGAGATATTCAAGCCGCTTACAAGAAACACAAACAATACATAGAACAAGAAGCACACTATGTAGGAGACTTTGAGGAAGAAGTATACGATGAGGAAAATACGAACTTCGCCATCGATGACTTCCAACCTACCAAGAAACGTAGGACTCAGGAGTATGATACTCCAGACTATGAATAAGTATTTGACTTAGGTCATGAGATACGTGTTCAAGTTTGATTTTGATTGTTATTTTGACAGAATAGTCAATAAATCACGACTTTGTTCGATAAGTCGTTCTATTTAGAACAACCTTGATGTATTCTTGAGTTGTCATCAATAAAATCTATCTTATTCTACGAATGATTTGAGATTTTTACATCCCTGAAAGCAAAATTGGTTCAATGCGTCCAATTCTCAATGGCATAACCATTTTGAGTTCACCAAAATTCTGGTGATGTTAACTCATATCCGAAAAATCACAAAGACAAAAGGAGAGATCCGCGATACGCCATCCGCGATCCGCGATACGCCATCCGCGATCCGCGATACGCCATCCGCGATGCGAGATATGCCATCCGCGAGCCGCGATACACGATCCGCGATCCGAGATCCGCGATCCGCTATCCGCCAACTTGGTCGCGATCCGCCAGGACTCGCTCGCCATGGCTATTCGCCAACTAATCCGAGATCCGCGATCAGCGATCCGCCAACTTGGCTGCGATCCGCCATGCCTCGCTCGCCAAAGCCCATAAGCGCTTTGCCGCGACTCGCTAGGCCTCACTCGCCATGGCCATTCGCCAGCTTGGCTCAACACCGAATCCGGTTTTTTTTGAAACCAATAATCGATAGCCTATCGAACAAATGCAACTTTTGCATCAATGGCTCGGCAACGAAGTGTCTTCGGACTCGCCATGCTTCGGATTTAGCTCAACCGTCGCATCGCATTGCCTCAATGCCTGACCGATTCTCACCACCCGCCTTGCTTCGGCTCGGCCTCTGGGTCGCTTTGGCCTTACCACAGCTTCGGCTTTGGCTTGGCCCCGGCCTTTGCCTTGGCCTCGGCCTTGGCTCGGCCACGCCACCTACGACGGTGTCCGGTCTCAATCTCTGAACTAGGCTATGATTATCAATGGTGATACTCGGTGATTAAAATGCGGCTTATATATTTCTCTCAAGTTTTGTCGTTGCCATGGCTATGTTATTGGCCTTAATGCACTTCATTTTGTGATGATATATTGTTTCAGTACACTTACTTTAAAGTGTTCGCCAAAGTCTAAAGTAGACTATTGATTCAATTTACATTGTTTTTGTAGATGTATCAAGGCGAGATTGAGTGTTTGTTGGATTGTGCAACAACTCACACGATTCTGAGAAATCGGCAATTGTTTTCGGATTTTACGCCAAGAGAATCGTCGTTATCTACGATGACAGGAACTGGACCCGTAATTAAGGGTCGTGGCACTGCTCAATTCTTACTGCCAAATGGCACTGAGATTCGGGTAGAGGACGCCCTATATGCGCCTAAGGCGCCAAGAACCTTGCTAGCTTTCAAGGATGTGCGTGACAATGACTATCACCTCAGCACTTATGTTGAAGATGGAACTGAATATCTGTTGATCACCTCCACTCAATCTATGCGCACTCGCATTGTGGAGAAGTGTAAGCGAGTTCGCAATGGCATGTATTTCACAACCATTCGAGCCAACGAATCTCATGTTGTTATATTATGTGATTCTGATGCTTATAAGCTTTGGCATGATAGACTCGGTCATCCGGGTCGTGATCTGATGATCCGTATTTTGAAATGCTCCCACGGTCATCCATTTTTCCGATCACAAAAGCACAGAGGGCGCCTCGGCCTCGGTTCGGCCGTGCCGTCGATAGCCGCCTCTCGGTTCCAAGGAGAGGTTCGGTCCCCTCCTGCTTCTCATGCTTCTGTAGCGATGTCTAATGCTCATCGTTCGTTTTGTAAAGCTTGTTCACTAGCAAAACTTCAAGCAAGACCATCTTTTGCTATTGATAATAAACAGAATATTCCGTTTCTACAACGAATACAAGGTGATATTTGTGGACCTATAACACCAGAATGCGGACCATTTCGATATTTCATGGTTCTGGTTGATGCATCAACGCGTTGGTCACACGTAGCGTTGTTGTCCACGAGGAATGCTGCATTCGCTAAACTCCTAGCTCAGATTATTAAGCTTCGGGCTCACCACCCGGACAATCCGATTAAGTCCATCAGACTGGATAATGCTGGAGAGTTTACCTCAAAGTGTTTTGATGACTATTGCATGTCAGTTGGGATTGAAGTTGAACATCCCGTACCCCACGTTCATTCTCAGAACGGTCTTGCAGAAGCCGCTATCAAGAGACTACAGCTTGTAGCTAGGTCTCTTGTCATGGCCACAAACTTGCCAGTTTCGGCATGGGGATATGCAATATTACATGCAGCTATGCTTATTCGTCTACGACCCACAGATAGCCAACCATTTAGTGCGTACCAGTTGGTAACTGGTTACGAGCCTGATATTTCGCATCTGCGTACTTTTGGTTGTGCCGTATATGTGCCTATCACGCCTCCACTGCGTACCAAGATGGGTCCACAACGACGATCAGCTATTTATGTTGGATATGAAGCACCAACTATTGTCCGCTATATAGAGCCTATGACAGGTGATCTGTTTACTGCAAGATTTGCAGATTGTCACTTTGATGAGACATCCTTCCCGCCGTTAGGGGGAGATGGGGCCGCATCCGTCCCAAATGAACGTCAGGAATTGACGTGGTTCTCTCCCACTATGTCTCATTATGATCCCCGTACGTCTCAGTGTGAGACTGAAATACAACGCATATTAGAACTACAAAAGGTGGCGGATACGATGCCCGACTCCTTTACTGATATTGCGAAAGTGACAAGATCAACCATACCTGCTGCGAATGTACCTGCAAGGCTTAACATTCCTCGCCATGCGCGAGCACGCGCCGCCGGTCTCGGACCCGCAGCCCTAGGTGCCATCGGCAGCCTAGGCTCGGCACCTCCAAGTGGAGAGCCGGCGTCGACTTCGGATCCTCCTAGAAAGAGGGGGAGACCAATCGGTTCCAAGGACAATGTACCTAGAAAGAGGGCATGTGTCCAGGCACAAAGCGATCCGTTCATCATCGATACTGTGACGCCGTCACACGAGATTGTCTCCGACTATACCTATGTCCAAGAATCAACTCTGAATCATCTGGGGGACGCCTCAGACTCACTGTTGATGTTGGAGAACAAGGAAATCTCACTAAACTACTTATGCATGCACAATCTGATGGAAAGAAATTCCATGTATATCGATGATGCATTCGCCTACGCCGTTGCTCAAGAAGTCATTGACGACGACGATATGGAACCCCGCACTGTTGATGAATGTCAACGTAGGGCGGATTGGCCGAAGTGGGAAGAAGCAATCCAGGCTGAACTAGACTCTCTAAAGAAAAGGCAAGTTTTCGGACCGGTTGTGCCTATACCGCCGAACGTGAAGCCTGTTGGACATAAATGGGTCTTTGTCAGAAAGCGCAATGAGAATGGCGAAGTCCAGCGATATAAAGCTCGACTCGTGGCGCAAGGTTTTTCTCAACGCCCTGGAATTGATTATGAGGAGACGTATTCTCCTGTCATGGATACTATTACCTTCCGATACTTAATAAGTTTGGTAGTCTCAGAGAGACTCAATATGCAGCTTATGGATGTTGTAACTGCGTATCTTTATGGGGACCTAGATACGGAGATGTACATGAAAGTGCCAGAAGGACTTTCGTTACCCAAGTCAAGTGAGCAAAAACCACGAAGTTCATTTGCTATCAGGTTGAGACGATCTCTATATGGACTCCGACAATCTGGTAGGATGTGGTACACACGGTTAAGTGATTACTTGATTGGGAAAGGATACAAGAATGATGAGTTGTGCCCTTGTGTGTTTATAAAGAGAACAAGTTCAGGATTTGCCATTATAGCCGTCTATGTCGATGATATGAACATCATTGGAACTCTGAATGAGATCAATGAGACCGCTAGCTATTTGAAATCCGAATTCGAGATGAAAGATCTGGGAAGGACTCGGTTTTGCCTAGGCTTAGAACTAGAGCACCGAAGTGGTGGAATTTTTATACACCAGTCTGCATATGTCCGAAAGATGCTCAGGCGATTTAACATGGACAAAGTTATGCATCCTACAGGCACTCCCATGGTCGTTAGAAGTCTGGATATCAACAAAGATCCCTTTCGTCCGAAAGAAGATGACGAAGAGATCTTGGGAGCTGAATATCCATATCTTAGTGCGATTGGAGCTTTGTTATACTTAGCTCAGTGTACTAGACCAGACATCGCTTTCTCTGTGAACTTGTTAGCTAGATTTAGCTCTGCGCCAACACAACGTCATTGGGTTGGAATCAAGAACATCTTCCGATACCTTAAAGGAACCCTTGACATGGGCTTGTACTATCGATACACTCATCAGGATTCGACACATAGTCGATCTCTTGCATCTAACAGCACAAACCATGGCTCGGATTGCCATCCGCCAGCCATATCCGCCAAGACTGGCTTTGGTTCATCCATCCGCCATCTTGCAGACATATCCGCCAATTTATCCGGACCCGCGGATGCTAAGTCGTGGTCCCGATACGGCTTTGGCGATACCCCCTCCTACTCAGATACACCAAATGATGTGATGGTAGGATTTGCTGATGCTGGATATTTGTCAGATCCACACAAAGGACGTTCCCAAACAGGTTATGTTTTTACCATCGGGAATACGGCGATATCTTGGAGATCAACCAAGCAAACCCTTGTTGCTACCTCCTCGAACCATGCTGAGATTATTGCACTACATGAAGCAGTCAAAGAATGTATTTGGCTTCGCTCAGTTATATCTCACATTCGAGAGTCTAGTGGACTTGAGTCTACTACGATGGGACCAACTTGCATATTTGAAGATAATGCAGCATGCATTGAGCAGATGAAGTTGGGATACATTAAGGGTGACAATACTAAACACATTTCGCCTAAGTTCTTCTACAATCAGCAGCAGCAAGAGACTTTGAATATTCAAGTGAAGCAAGTCAGCTCAGAAGAAAATGCAGCGGATCTGTTCACCAAGTCTCTACCTAAATCTACATTTATGAAGCATGTAAAGCGCATTGGAATGTGTCGCTTATCCGAACTCGAAGACTGATTGACTATCAGGGGGAGTTCTCATCTAGACTTCAGGGGGAGCCTAGTTATGCATGTCTCACATACTTGTAGTTGGTGCGTTGTACTCTTTTTCCTTAGACCATGCTTTTATTTTTGCCCAAGAGGTTTTTGTTTGCTGGCAAAGGTTTTAACGAGGCAACGGTTCATGCACCATTGAGGACGCGACACAAGGGGGAGTGTTCAAGGAAGGTTAACTCCGTAACTTCCGTGGTGTGTCTTGTCCTAATAAGACTAGAAGTCTAGATACTCTATTAGATAGGGAATCCCTGTCCGCCAGGGATACTTGATGTAATGCCTATATAAAGGCCTCCTTATCAATGAATAAACACAGAGAGATTTATCAATCTATTTCTCCTACAACACAACCCAAAATTTCATTCATTCTACACCATTTTTGTATCACGGAATACAGAATACAATTAGGGTTTAGAACGTTTATATACTAAGCCCAACATGAAACTATAACCCAGAATACAGCGAGATCCCCGAATGGCTGGTTCAAGGTATATATTAACAAATCATATCCACCGACACATGTCGATCGTACACATGTCCGATTGTGGATGATGCATACGGGGTCCAAATTTTTATTTTTTTTTCAAATGAATATTATAGTTATTTATCTATCATGTACAATAATAGTTTACAAATATAAATTATTATTAATTACAACATAAAAAAATAATATTAAATTTATAAATATAAGACCCCATTATAAGACCTTACCATTGGAGATGGTTAAAGTCCTATAATGAATAGTGTCTAAGTGAAGTCCTATAATAGGTATAGGACCCCATTATAGAACTTCATGGTTGGAGATGCCCTTAGGAATAAACTTATTATGCCCTAAATATCCTCACATAATTTAAATAACCTGAAATTACCAAACTCCAATTAATTTATATATATTGTATCTTTAATTATATTTTTTTTCAATATAAATAGCAATTTAGAAATTAAACATATACACATTCTCAAACTTCAAAGGCGTAATCTATTGATGTACTTGAAAGTATAGATCATTCTACTCATCTTATACCACAATATATGCTTAAGGATATTTTAGTAATCAAACTAGTATTTATTATAATTCCCTTTGATAAGTAAACAACATCAATTGTAGTAATAAACGTCTCAATGGAATTGAAATCTCTAGATATAATTCTATTATGTTTCTCATTCCTTCTGACTTCTATTCTCAATGAATTTCATTTTAAGTAAGTAATCGTGCCCTTAGAGTTTAGGGTTTAGAAAACAACAAGAAAACTAAAATAGTGTTTGACAAAATTTTCTGTCAAAAAATCTCACGTGTCAAAATTTGATTGGAAAAGAGAACCACTAGGCATTGCCATGTAGTCCTCCGGTAGAACTGAAAAATTTCTCAGTGGAGCGGGGGTGGAGAAAAATATACCAAATTTGTTAGACGTACAGCCTTCGAATTCGTATTAAATTATTAATGTTGCTTAATTGTATTATCATTCATTCATTTGTATGTTCTTGCGGTTAAAGTGTGTTGACTAGTGACTAGGGGTGGGCATTTGGGCGTGAGGGACCGAAAACCCAGCCCGAAAAATCTAAAAATCTTGAAACGGGCCAGTCTTTGTTAGCTAAAAGCCCGGTCTGATTTTGGGCCCAAATCGAAACAAGAAAATCAAGCCGAGCTCGATCTTTGAAATTTTTGGGAGCGAAAGCCCGGCCTGACCCGAATTAACATATATGGCCGCTTGTCACGTTATTATTCTGCCACTTGTCAACTTCTTGATAGTTATATAATCCATTAAAGACAAACAATTGAAGTAATTTCAGTTTACCTACTTGAAACTTTGGCTCAATCATCATTTCAGTCCCTATTCTTTTGATTTCATCAGCTACACCCCTGTACTTCCTAAATTAATCAACCGTTATCAATTTTGTAAATTCCGTCCAAACGATCTATCAATACCAAAGACTCTTCGGTACCCTTTGCCTACACTAATGCACTGTTACCATATTACGATTATAAATAAGGGTAAACAAATCATATAATCAAGTAGAACAATAGAAAACAAACAAAAACAAATCATATGGTAAATGTCAATCACTACCAGAAAAAGGCTTTTCCCGACGAAATTAAAAAAAATGGCCGACGAATTAAAATTTTCGTCGGTACTTCCAACGAATAGCCGACGATTTTATTTTTCGTCGGTGGAAAAACAAAATCGTCGACCATAGTTTAACCATAGCCGACGATACTGTTTTTTCGTTAGTATAAACAAAAATAGTCGGCTATATTCATATTTCAGTCGACGATTTGGATTTTCGTCGGCCTTTCTCTGAAACATTAGCCGACGAAAACTTTTGAAATTTTAGCCGACGAAATTGACATTTTCGTCGGCTATAAGTCCATATATTTTCAGATCTTGACAGCAGCTGCTTATTTAAAAAAAAACGAAAAAAAACGGGAGAAAGAGTGAAAAATCTGTGGGTATTGTTGAAATTCGTCATCTCTTACATTGTGGAGCTATATATTGGTACGTATATGTGTATATATGTTGATTTTGAGTTTTAGTTGAGTTGATTTTGAGTTTTAGTGATTTTTTATTTTGTTGTTATTTTAGTGTTAGAATGTATGTATATATGTTGATTTTGAGTTGTAGTTAAGTTGATTTTAAGTTAGAGTTTAATTATGTGTTTTAATTTGATGTTATTTTAATTAGTGTTAATATATATATATATATATATATATATATATATATATATCTCTCTCTCTGTGTGTGTGTGTGTGCGCGCGCATGTGTGTGTGGAGTTTAATTATATATATATATATATATGTTAATGGTTGTTGATAGTGTAATTAACTTAAATAATGGTTGACATATAGTGTAACTTAAATAATGGTTGTTAATGGTATATATATATATATATATGAGTTGATGTTGATAATAATATATATTGTAATGTAATTAATTATTAAGGATTTATATATATATATATATGTCAATTAATTTCTTATTAATTATAGTTATATATATATATATATATATATATATATTTCAAGCTATATATGGATCCGGATAAGAGTTGGATTTCGCTTCCAAGGCATGACCGACGATACACTACAGGAGTTGTGAATTTTTTGCAGTTCGTCGAGGAAAATGCAAACGGGAATGAATACCATTATTGCCCGTGCAATAAATGTAGGTGTCGCAGTTATATGTGTCGATTTCCGATTAGGACAGTATGGGAGCACCTAAAGAGTAATGGGTTTTGGCCGAAGTACACACGTTGGATATATCACGGTGAGCCATCATTAGATGGATCGCATGATCATGGGCAGTTTTTTGAGGCGGGCAGTAGTAATACATCCAACGATCCAACAATGTCATTCGTCAACGACGTGTTTCCTTTTGAAAGCGGTGTACGTGGGGAACAATATATGCATGACCCGGTGCAGCCCTTCCCACAAGTTATCAACACTGCTGCCTTTGACAAGTACAACAAACTGATTGCATTGCAACAGACCCCTGTGTCTTCAAGTTCTGAGAAGACAGTTCTTCAAAGTGTGATAGAGGTAATGAGAATTAAAGTCGAGACAAAATCGACTATAAGACAAGTGGATGAATATCTATAATACACTTCTTCGTTGTTGGAGGAGGGTCATCGTAATCCTACCAATCACCGTAAGGTCCGAAGTATCCTCAAAGATCTAGGGCTTTCCTACATTAAGATCCATGCATGCGCATTTGACTGCGTTCTCTTCTGGGGTAAAGATGCAGAAGAGACTGACCTTGCTAGCCTTGACGCATGTCCGATATGTCATTCTGACCGATATAAGTTGATGGGAGCAGGCAATAGGAAACCTGTGAAAGTGCTTTGGTATTTTCCGTTGAGAGATAGGCTTGAGCGGTTGTACATGTCAGAAACCACCGCAAAAGCTATGAGATGGCACGGTGAGTGGGACTTGGGAGACGCATATATCGTGACACACATCTCTGACGGAGCGGCTTGGAAGCATATAAACAATGAGTTTCCTCATTTTGCGTCAGATGTCAGAAACGTCAGGCTCGGGCTCTCAACCGACGGGTTCAACCATTTCGGCACCATGAGTCTTTCATACAGTATATGGCCGGTGATTTTGGTACCTTACAACCTTCCTCCGTGGATGTGCATGAAGAAGGAATATAATATGTTGACGTTGTTGATTCCGGGGCCTGGTTACCCAGGGAAATGTCTCGATGTGTATATGAGACCATTGATTGAAGAGCTTAAGGTATTGTGGGACGTTGGTCATCCCACTTTTGACAAGTACAAGGAGGAGACGTTCCAGATGCATGCCATGGTTATTGGTACCATCAGTGATTTTTCTGCTTATGGGATGTTGTCGGGCAGCGTTGTTAGGGGATACAAGGCTTGTTCAGAGTGCCTCAGCGATTATGGGAGCACCCCTCATTGCAACAAGATATGCAGAATGGGTCATCGTGTGTTCCTTCCGGCGGATCACCACTGGCGTTACGAGTCCGCCGCATTTGATGGAACCGAAGAACACGGTGGTCCTCCCAGAAGATGGACGAGAAGAGAAATTTTAGCAGTGCTTAATGAGTACGATTTTGGGCCCCTCAACAATCATCCTGATATTGTAGCGGAAATACCTGAAAGACCTGAGGAGTACAAATTCTGGACACATAAGAGCATATTGTGGGAACTCCCGTACTAGTGTGAGTTGTTGATCTGTCACTTCCTAGACGTTATGCACATAGAAAAAAATGTTTCTGAAAGTGTGGTGGGCACAACACTGAACTTGGAGGGGAAGACGAAAGACGGTCCTAAGGCTCGCACTGATCTGCAAAACATGAATATCAGAAAACAACTATGGTTGAAACAAGGGAACAGAAAAATGCCTCAAGCTCCTTACACCGTCAAGCCTGAGCATAAATCAGAAATTTTCCATTGGATAAGTCGGGCCAAGTATCCTTCAGGCTTTGCTGGAAATATAGCCAAGTGTGTGAACAGACAATTCAACAATCTTTACGGGTTGAAAAGTCATAACAATCATATCCTGCTACAACATCTCTTCCCTGTTTTCATTCGACCGTTCCTTTCCCGTCACGTTGTGGAGCCGTTAGTAGCGTTGGCAAGATTTTTCCAGAAGGTATGCACACGGGAAGTGAGAAAATCTGACCTCCGGGAAATGCAACAAGACATCGTTCATATCATGTGTAAATTTGAGATGATATTTCCTCCAAAATTTTTCGACATCATGCCTCACCTCATGATCCATCTTCAGCGGCAGTTGTTGCTTACCGGTCTTGTGCACTTCACTTCGATGTATCCGATGGAAAGGTACGTATTTTACACCTTATGTTAATTTCCTCATCAATATATGTGATATAGTATTAATGTATTATCATAACACTTTAAAAACTTGATTTATAGGCAACTTGGACAATACGGTGATTTTGTCCAAAACAGATCCGCACCTGAAGGATGTATAGCTGAAGCATATATTGCGCACGAGTGCGTCACCTACATGAAGCTGTATTTAGGAGCGTTACAGGAAAGCATACCGGAAGATGTATCTTCACAGTTCAATCTTTCCATACTCTCCGACGATGTTGTACTCGGTGGAAAAATGCCAGTTTCCTACAAGTTGAAAGATTATGAGGTAGCCATTGCACATTGGTGGGTACTAATTAACTGTTTAGAAGTTCAGTTTTGGAAGAACATGCATCTAAACTGTGAACAAGTAGGAGGTGATCTCGATTACCACAATCGGACATTCGCAGAGTATTTCGGCCGCTGGGTACGTAACTTTAACATTATTCTATACGTATTTATATATTATTGTGTATAATTATTCATATTTATAGTTGATTCTGATGGTTGCAGATGGACCTTATTAAAAATGATAATCACCCAAATTGGTCGCACAAACTCAGACTTCTAGCGATGAAGCTGGTCTATTCAAAAGTTTATGCAATGTGCAAGGTGAATGGTGTGTTATTTCGATGTGAAGAGAGAGACATCAGACTGAAAACACAAAATTTAGGGGTTATGGCACATGGTGGGGATGATGGAGTTGACTATTACGGTGTTCTCCATTCAGTTGTGGAACTGCATTATGGGGAAGGCATGAAAGTGCACCTTTTCAAGTGTAGATGGTTTGAAACACGACCGCGGAGCATGAAAACCGATCAATACGGCATAACTTCTGTGAACACTAGTACATCATGGTATGAGGATGACCCGTTCGTTTTAGCCACATGGGTGAAACACGTTTTTTATCTTGATGATCTCGCCAAGGGTGACCCGTGGAAAGTAGTTAACCATATCCACCATCGCAACATTTATCGGGCGTCTCCACTTTGAGTGGTTGAAGAGAACGAGGAAGGGGGCACCGCGTATTAAGAGCCCAACTCAAACGGTATTCCTGACTCCTCTTTTATTCGCCTAGACACGTCGGTGCCAATTCGACGTGAAGAGCCACTACTTGTTGATGTTGATCCAAATAAAGAAACTAACGAGGACTCTAGTGGTGAGGAAAGACATAGATTACCCCTATCGAGCAATTCAGAAACCGAAGAAGACTCATCCGATGATTCCGATTACAATCCGACGGATTAAGTAATTTATATGATGTAATCCTTTCATTTGTAATCTACTAATTTCTAATGAACGGGCGTGGGGATGAGCCTCCCAGCTAGGTTGGGTTCCAAACCCTTTAAAAAAAATATTTGAAATATGTTGACTGCTGGGTTTCTGTTTTCTTGATGTTCAATTTTGGTTATATATGAACAGGAAATAGGAATACGAGAGGTGTAAACCTACTGATTTTTTTTTACCTTTTTCATATAATAGCCGACGAAAAACACGTTATTTCGTCAGCTATACTCATAATAGCCGACGAAAAATGCATTATTTCGTCCGCCATAACTATATTAAAAAATACATATTTTATTTTAGACAGAAAACGACAAAAGAATAGCCGACGAGTACGAGGTTGTCTCTCGTCGGCTATGATTTAAAACAAAAAAAAACAAAAAATGACCAGATTCCATTTTATATCACTAACGATAAACCATTGCTTCATCCTTCAAACAGAAAAAAGTCGTGAAATAAAATATGACCAAAATGATAAAATACGTTTACGATTGAAAAATGACAAGATTCCGATAAAATCTGAGTGTCGAAAGATGCGGTCAAAGGTTTTATTCATTCGTTTCCCCTATGGTAGCGTTACCTTCGGTAAATATTTTGAGGAAAATTTTTATATGATTAGTTGCATCTCATTGATTTGAAACTATTATCTGTTGAAGGTCAGGAAAAAAAACGTCAGTTAGACATTCCAATTACCATTTCTAAGCGTTTAGAGGTTTGACTTACCCGGTTGACCGTTCCGATCGAGCCTTTAACGTTGTCAGCTGAAGTTGGATTTTTTTTCATACATGTATTTAATCTTAACGGTGATATCTGACGGTTGGAATAGATTTTCTAAACTTTTAGATTCAAAATCAGAACATATGCACTAATGTTCCTTAACTTGTTTACTAAGTGTTTAAGTGAATGTATAGTTTCAAATAGTTACTATACGTAGACTCTTCAAATGCAAAAATGTTGTGAAATAAGATATGACCGAAATAATGAAATACGTTTACGGTTGAAAAATGACAAGGTTCTGATAAAATCTGTGTGCCGAATGTTGCGGTTAATTTTTTTTTACTTTCGTTTTCCTATGGGTAGCCTGACGTTCGTTAAATCAATTTTGTAAAATTTTTATATGATTAGTTGCGTCTCATTGATTTGAAACTATTATCTGTTGAAGTTGAGGCCAGAAACCGTCGTTTAACTAGATTAATTTCCGTTTTTAAGCGTTTAGAGGTTTGACTTAGTGGTTTGACCTATAGTTTAGCCGACGAAAATTATATTTCGTCGGCTAAACTCTTGCGATCCGCGCCTTTTTATTGTCCGCCGTTGGATGGCTAAGATCCGACTGCTATTGATCTTCCAAAGTATGGCCGACGACATTCAAAGAATAGCCGACGACATTCAAAGAATAGTCGACGACATATTTTAAATCGTCGGCTATTCTCTTTGCGATCCGCGCTTTTTTATTGTCCGCCGTTGGATGGCTCAGATCCGACGGCTGTTGATCTTCCAAAGTATAGCCGACGACATTCAAAGAATAGCCGACGAAATCTTTTAAATCGTCGGCTATTCTCTCTGCTATAAAAGCTGAAAGCCGCAGTCAGCCCGACTTTTTCCTTTCTCCTCCTCCTGCGCCGTCTGCTCCTTCCCCTCCTCCTCCTCCTCCTCCTCCTCGTCCTCCTCCTCCGGCCTCCTCGTCCTCCTTCCCCTCCTCCTTCCCCTCCTCCTCCAATCTTAACGGTAATTTTTTTTTTTGCAATTTATTTTAATTGTATAATTTAGGTATATAATTTAGATATTTAAGTGTGTGTTAAATTGTTATATATATTGGTTATATATATAAATTGTTAGATTAATTATATATATAAATTTGTAGATTAATTATATAAATTGTTATATATTTGTTAATATATACACATATTTGTATATATATATATGTTAATGTATATTTTAATTGTTATATATAAATTGTTAAATTAATTATATATATAAATTGGTAGCCTAATTATATAAATGGTTATATTTATGTTAATATATAAATGGTTATTTGTATGTATATATATGTTAATGATGAAATATAGTTATATTTGTATATAAATGGTTATATTTATGTTAATGGTTAGTATTATTTAAAATTAGTTAAATTATAAATATTAATTTGTTAGTATGTTTTAAAATATGTTAGTATTATTGGTTATTATATTAATTAGAATTTGTTATTTAATGTAATATAATTTAATATTAATTAATGTATTAATTTATTTGTTTCCAGATGGCCGATGCATTTAGACAGCTATTCGGAGGCCGTCGTTCCAGATTTAGGGGTTCTGGAAGTTCTGGCGGATCCGGAGACTCCGAGAGGACCCCTAGCCAGCCTGAGAGAACCACCAGCCAACCTCAGAGGATCGATTCATCCCAGCCGCGGAGGAGTGTGTGCAACCGGCACCAGACCCTTTTATCGGCGGGGCAGCCGTCGTGCAGTTCATGTCCCCCTCTCCGGCCAGATCCTCCGAGATGTAGTACGCAGCTATTTTAGGACGACATAGCTCCAGACGTTCATCAGGTCCGTATGCCTGAGGTTCATCGGGAGCCGATGACGAGTCCTGCGCCGTCTGCTGCTGACTCTACTGAGGGGCCTATTCTCCCTAATCAGCTATACCTGCCATACAACATTCCTGCCATACCCGAGGTCGACGAGCGTGGTGTACCCATATGGCCTGTTAGGCCTCATTATGTGAGTGTTGCGGAGGCATACCATTATGAGCCACTTGAGAGACCAGAGCTCCTGATTTCAGCGAGATTAAAAGGAAAGTCGACAGACGGGTCATCGAGTTCAGGTAACATTTGATTTTATTAATTAAATATTTTATTAAAATTAACGTACTAATATTTAATTTTATTAACCAATCGTCGTTTATGTGATAGGGACCGCTGCTAGCAGTTCAAGCAGGAATACGAGAGGTGTCATATGTTTTGATACGCTTAGGAAAAGTGTTGAGACCAGCGGGAGGATCCAGATCAACGAACCCCCTAATCAGGATGTTCAGGGGAAAAAACCGCCGCGATTACGCGGGTTGCGTGGGAGCACTAATTAGGGATAGAGTCCCTATATTGTGGACACGGTGGGCTGATGTGCCGGAAGAGATCAAGAGGGAGGTCAACAACGCGGCGTCGGTGAGTAATTTAAAAAACTTAATTTCTTTATCGTAATATTTAATAATTTTCGATATTGTTATAATTTTAAAACTAATAAAATATTATCTTTCAGGCATACTTCGAGATTGCCGAACACAAGCAGGATTGAGCGTACGCGATGCAGAACTCGAGGTACGTTGGGAATTCCTCATCTTATAATTTGAAATATTTTATGATATTAATAATATTTCTAATGCACTTTTGTTTTTTCCGTAGGTTCAAAGAGTGGAAGAACGAGCTCCATACCCACTTTACCGAATACGACAAATATGGTCGTATGGGTACTCCAAGAGAGTTCATGTTCAGGGAGTACGAGTGGCGTTGGTTGAAGACAGTAGACTTCAACAACCCAGTTATGCAGGTAAATACTAAACTTAACTATAGATGTTTATTTTGTTAATATTTTAATTATTAGTTTAATTATTTTATAATTATTACACTAATATTTTTTGATGCATTTTTCTAATATTTTATTATTTGTTTGAAAGAACGGTCTCTGATAAACTCTGCGAACCGCCGCCGTAACACAACCCCCCACCATGGTGGCTCTATGCCATTTTCACAATATCAGGAGGAGGTGCTTAGAGATCATCCTTTAAGCAACCCGTACGTAGAGACGTTCAAGAAGGCTTATCCATTAGCGACAGAAGAGCTTGTAAGTCGTTGATTACGATTTTAAAAATTTAATTATTAATTTTACTTAATTATATATTTGTTAGAATATTAATTATTATTTTTTTCCCGTTCAATTACGAGAGGGTGAACCGGGCCGAAGAAGAAGTGTTGCAGGCAGTAGTTCGAGAGACACAACCGAACATTTCAGAGGAAGATCTGCAAGAAGCCCTTAGCCAGGTCGACTGATCGAATGTCCAAACTGTAGCGAGGATATTCGACGCAGCCTTCCCAAAACGGTCAAACGATTACTACTGCCGGGGTTTGGGAAGTTCTGGAATACGGGTCCTGAAGACCACTAAGGGAGCTCAAAAGAGGGGAGGCAGGGACACCCAACAGATGAAGGGGGAAATACAGAGATTGACAGAAGAAAATGCAAGATTGGCGGCCCAGTTCCAGAGATCACAGGAGCAACAACGCAGAACACAGCAGTATCAGATGGAAATGGAGCGTTGACATGCTGAATGCGAGAGAATTCGGCGACAGAACTACGCCGGCCAACAAAACTGGTGGTATGCTATGTTCGCGGCACAACAACAAGGCCTTGAACCCCCGCCCCCTTTTGAGCCGTTAGATGAACCTCGAATGCCGAGAGCTCCCGAGTTCATTCAACAGGATGACGAGCATGATGGACAGCAGGATGGTGGCTAGGATTAGGGTTTAGGGTTTAGGGATGGAACAAATTAAATAATTAATGAAAAACGTGTTTCTTGTTGGATTGTCATTGTGAATTGCAGGTTGCTTGGAATGGTAATTTAGAAATTAATTTAATTTTTTTTTCCCCAAAATGTAAGAGCAGCTGACGATATTGACATTATTTCGTCGGCTATCACTGCTATAGCCGACGATTTTTACCAAATTTCGTCGGCTATAACTGTTATAACCGACGAAAATGACATTATTTCGTCGGTGGTCTATGTTAAATAGTGACGGTTTCGTCGGCTATAACTAATTAATGCCTCTTAAAATATTAATATATTCCGACGAAATCTTCATGTCGTCGGCTATATTTCAGAACAAATAACCGACGAAACAGAAGAGATCGTCGGCTATATTTTACGATATCGTCGGCCATATGTGAAAATATCCGACGAATTTCGTCGGGCATTATGCCAAGGTTTGGTCGACGAAATGTATTTTCGTCGGTGATAATGGCCGACGATTTCGTTATTTCGTCGGGCATATGTGAAAATGGCCGACGATTTCGTTATTGTCGTCGGGTTTCGTTATTACCGACGCCGTTTTATCGACGAATAATAGCCGACGAAATTTTCGTCGATAGAAGGAATACCCGACGAAAATTTTGAACAGTAGACAAATTATTTTTCGTCGGCTATTCTGTCCGAGCTGGTAGTGAATTGACATCGATTAATTAATTTAGAAAACACAGGGGTGTAACTGATGAAATCAAAAGAATAAGGACTGAAATGATGATTGAGTCAAAGTTCAAGTAGGTAAACTAAAATTAACTCCAAACAATAAGTACAATATTTGTAATCAAACATATGTAAATAGCTTGTGCTCTAGTAGTTTGGAGTATGATTCTTTTACAAGAGTTTTGGGGTTCGAATCTCCTCTCTTATATCTTAATTTTTATTATTTGTTTGAACCCAATATTTGGGCCCAAAAAAGCCCAAAATTGGCCCGGTCCTCACTCTCGAATTTGTCGGGCTTTGGGAAAGGGTTCACAATTTTTCAGCTCCGCCCACGCCCTACTAGCGACCGTACGCTTAAATTAAGCAAAAGAGGGTTTGTTTTGTTTCTGGTCTTTGTTGCTTGTTCTTAGTAGCTTATGGTTAGGCAATTCTTGGCAATTAAAGTTTGGACCTCCATATATCTTATGGTGCTCGTTGATTTTCTCAGGTTTGATTCTGGTCCCTTTTTTACTTTCTACAATAATTTGAGTGTAATTCCATCTCTCTTTCAAAAAAGTTACGAAAACTATATGGTTGATAGTTGATACATACACCGTTAATGTTTTCATATGGAAGATGAATTTCATTTTATTAAGAACTTCCAAATTCTGATAACACCAAGGGGAACATTAGAATTGGCATTTCAGCCTATGAACCCGTTAACCGCCCAATACCCGCCCATGAGTAACTCGTGAAAACCCGCCCAATAAGATTTTTCGGTTAATGGGATAGTAACCCATTAATAACCCGTTAACAAATGGGCGGAAGCAGACATCCCAATGGAACCCGTTAACCTGTTAAGAAAATAAAACCTTATGAAAATCTAAAGGACTTCTCAGCTTATCTCCGCCGTTCTCTCTCGACGACTCGACCTATCACAACTCACAAGTCTCTCCGGCCGACTGCTCCGGCGTCTTCTCTCTCATGTCTCAACTCTACCATTTCAGGTAACTACTTCAATCTTTGTTTCGTTTTGGGTTTAATGTACTGTTGGTGAGCTTAATGTACTGTTGGATGAGGATAGAGAAGTAGCAGAAGTGTCCAAATTTAGACTAGGCTTAATATTTTGTGAAGAAAATGGGAACAAATTAGGGGGAGGATGATGGTGATGAAGATGAGGATTTGGAGGAGGAGGGTTTTGGTACACTGGGATTCCTCGTATAGGTCTCAGGAAGAGCTCTTGGATTCGATAGCAAGAGGTCGGAGAAGGTGTCAGAGGAGATGGATGAGTTTCTCGAGTGTTAGCTAGATTTCTGGGTGTCTTTTGGAGATGGGGTTTGATCAAATTGAGATAGTAGTTGCAGTGATAGGAGCAAAAAATGCGACGTTTTTAATGTGTTTTACCCTCGTTTTTACTTTACTGTAATCCTTATTATTGTAAGATAGAGTCATATAGTAGAGCCATGAGTTCTTGGTAGAATTACATTGAAAACATGCCAAAACATAGGGAATTTACAGAAATTCAACAAAGTTCTTAATAGATAGTCTTGAAATGTTTCGTTGGATCTGTAAAACTTTCGTTTTTGCTTTTGATGAATTTTTCATCTCGTATGAGCAGTAGACGTGTTGATGATTGAGCAATGGAAGGAGTTATAATAATCGGAGCAAAAGAAACTACCATAAATTACAAGGAAAATTTTATCGCAATCCAGTAAGTTCCAGTAATTTTCTGGACACATCATCCAACTTCCATAACTTTTTAAGGGCGGTTCACTTGGAACCATGATAGGAGCACAAAGTATTACGATATTAATATGATTATACCCTCATTTATGCTTTGTTTAGCCCTATTTATCTAAGATCGAGTCATAATTTAGATTAGTGAATATTTGGTAGAGTTTGGCAAAAATCACTACCAGATCGGATAGAATAGCCGACAAAAAAAATTTCGTCAACTATGCCAAATTTTCGTCGGCTATTCCTTCTGCCGACGAAATTTTCGTCGGCTATAATTCGTCGGAAAAACGGCGTCGGTAATACCAATGGCCGACGAAAATAACGAAATCGTCGGCTATTCTCGAGTATGGCCAACGATATTACCGACGAAAATTAATTTTGTCGACCAAACCTTGGCAAAATATCCGACGAAATTCGTCTGCTATTCGCGAGCATGGCCGACGATATCGTAAACTATAGCCGACGAAATTCGTCGGCTATTTGTTCAGAAATATAGCCGACGATTTCATCTATTTCGTCGAAATATATTAATATTTTAATAGGGATTTATTAGTTATAGCCGACGAAATAATGTCATTTTCGTCGGTTATAAAAGTTATAGCCGACGAAATAATGCCAATATCGTCTGCTATTCTTACATTTCGGGGAAAAAAAATTAAATTAATTTCTAAATTACCATTCCAAGCAACCTGCAATTCACAATGACAATCCATGCATTTACACCAACAAGAAACACGTCTAAATGACTTATTATTTAATTTGTTCCAATATACATAAAATATAACCCTAATCATCACCTAAAGCACTAAAGTCCACCACATCATCCCCAGCATCCTGCTCTCCATCATACTCGTCATCCTGCTGAACGAACTCGGGAGGTTGAGGCATTGGAGGTTCAACTAACGGCTGAAACGGGGGCGGGGGTTCAAGGGCTTGTTGTTGTGCCGCGAACATATCATACCACCAGTTTTGTTGGCCGTCGTAGTTGTGTCGCCGAATTCTGTCGCATTCAGCATGCCAACTGGCCATATCCAAATGATACTGCTGTATTCTGCGGCGTTGCTCCTGTGATCTCTAGGCCTCGACCGCCAATCTTGCGGCCAATCTCTGCACTTCCCTCCTCATCTGTTGGCTCTCCCCGCCTCCCTTCTTTTGACCTTCCTTAGTGGTCTTCAGGAGCCCTATTCCAGAACTTCCCAAACCCCGGCAGTAGTATTGGTTTGACTGGTGTGGGAAGGCTGCGTCGAACATCCTCGCTGCCGTTTGGACATTCGATCGGTCGACCTGGCGCAGGGCTTCTTCCAGATCTGCCTCTGAAATGTTCGGTTGTGTCTCCCGAACTACTTGCTGGAACACCTCTTCTTCGGCCCGATTCACCCTCTCCTAATTGAACGGGAAAAAAAAATAATTAATATTCTAACAAATATATAATTAAGTAAAATTAATAATTAAAATTTTTAAATCGTAATCAACGACTTACGAGTTATTCTGTCGCTTGTGGATAAGCGATCTTAAACGTCTCCACGTACGGGTTGCTATCAGGATGATCTCTAAGCGCCTCCTCCTGATATTGTGCAAACGGCCTAGAACCACCATGATGGGGGGTTGTGTTACGGCGGCGGTTCGCAGAGTTTATCCGAGACCGTTGCTTCAAACAAATAATAAAATATTAGAAAAATGCATAAAAAAATATTAGTGTAATAATTATAAAATAATTAAACTAATAATTAAAATTTTAACAAAATAAACATTTATAGTTAAGTTTAGTATTTACCTGCATAAGTGGGTTGTTGAAGTCTACTGTCTTCAATCAACGCCACTCGTACTCCCTGAACATGAACTCTCTGGGAGTACCCATACAACCACGGTTGTCGTATTCGTTCAAGTGGGAACGGAGCTCGTTCTTCCACTCTTTGAACCTACGGAAAAAACAAAAGTGCATTAGAAATATTATTAATATCATAAAATATTTCAAATTATAAGATGAGGAATTCCCAACGTACCTCAAGTTCTGCATCGAGTCCGCCCAATCCTGCTTGTGTTATGCAATCTCGAAGTATGTCTGAAAGATAATATTTTATTAGTTTTACAATTATAACAATACCGAAAATTATTAAATATTACGTAAAATAAATTAAATTCTTTAAATTACTCACCGACGCGGCGTTGTTCACCTCCCTCTTGATTTCTTCGGGCACATCAGCCCACCGTGTCCACAACATAGGGACTCTGTCCCTAATCAGTGCCCCCACGCAACCCGTGTAGTCGCGACGTTTTTTCCCCTGAACCTCCTGATTAGGAGGTTCGTTGATCTGGATCCTCCCCAGGAGTGCAACAGTTCTCCTGAGCATGTCAAAACATATGACACCTCTCGTATTCCTCGTTGAACTGCTAGCAGCTGTCCCTATCACATAAACGACGATTGGTTAATAAAATTAAATATTAGTGCGTTAATTTTAATAAAACATTTAATTAATAAAATCAAATGTTACCTGAACTGGATGACTCGTCTGTCGACTTTCCTTTTCTCCTCGCCGAAATCAGGAGGTCAGGGTTCTCAAATGGCTGCTGATGGTATGCCTCCGCAACACTCACGTACTGAGGCATATCATGCCATATGGGCACACCACGAAAGTCGACCTCGGGTATCGTAGGAATGTTGTACGGGAGGTAGAGCTGATTTGGGAGAGTAGGCCCCTCGGTCGAGTCAACAGCAGACGTCGTCGGACTCGTCATCGGCTCCCGATGAACCTCAGGCATACGGACCTGAGGAACGTCTGCAGCTATCTCGTCCTGAAATAGCTAGCTACTGAACCTTGGAGCATCTGGCCCAACAGGGGGACGTGAACTGCTCGACGGCCGCCCCGCCTGGAGAAGGGTCTGGTGCCGAGAACTCACACTCCTCCGCGGCTGGGATGAATCCACAGGCCTTCGCGGCTGGGATGAATCCACACTCCTCCGCGGCTGGGTGGTGGTCCTCTCAGACTGGTTAAGGGTCCTATCGGACTCTGCGGAACCGGCGGAACTTCCAGAACCCCTATATCTGGAACAACGGCCTCCGAAGAACTGTCTGAATGCATCGGCCATCTGCAGCTTGAGGCATTAATACATTAATTAATATTAAATTATATTACATTAAATAACAAATTCTAATTAATATAATAACCAATAATACTAACATATTTCAAAACATACTAACAAATTAATATTTAAATTTTAACTAATTTTAAATAATACTAACCATTAACCTAAATATAATTATTTATATACAAATATAAATATATTTCATTATTAACATATATATAAATACAAATAACCATTTATATATTAACAAAAATATAGTCATTTATATAATTAGACTACCAATTTATATATATAATTAATTTAACAATTTATATATAACAAATTATATAACAATTTATATAATTAAAATTAAATATATAACAATTTATTATATAACAATTTATATAATTAAAATTAAATATATAACAAATATATAACAATTTGTTAAAATTAAATTTATTAACAAATATATAACAATTTATATAATTAAACTTAAATATATAACAATTTATATACCTAAATTATAAAATTAAACTAAATTGAAAAAAAAAAAAATAACCGGATCGGAGGAGGAGGAGGTCGGAGGAGGAGGCCGGAGGAGGAGGGGAAGGAGGTCGGAGGAGGAGGGGAAGGCGGAGGGGAAGGAGGAGGAGGAGGGGGCTGGCCGGCCGATTTGAGGAAGGAGGAGGATCGGAAGAGGAGGGACGATGAACATCGTCGGCTATTCTTTGAATGTCGTCGGCTACTCTATGAACATCGTCGACTATACTTTGGAAGATTAGCAGCTGTCTGATCTGAGCCATCCAACGGCGGACAATAAAAAGGCGCGGATCGCAAGAGTTTAGCTGACGAAAATTATATTTCGTCGGCTAAACTTTGGAAAATCAGCAGCCGTTGGATCTGAGCCATCCAACGGCGGACAATAAGCGGATCGCAAGAGTTTAGCCGACGAAATATAATTTTCGTCGGCTAAACTGTTGGTCAAACCACTAAGTCAAACCTCTAAACTCTTTAAAACGGAAATTAGTCTAGTTAGACGACGGTTTTTGGCCTGACCTTCAACAGATAATAGTTTCAAATCGATGAGACGCAACTAATCGTTTAAAAATTTTCCTCAAAATATTTACCAAACGTCAGGCTACCCATAGGAAAACGGAAGTAAAAAATAGTTAACCGCAACATTCGGCACACAGATTTTGTCAGAATCTTGTCATTTTTCAACTGTACACGTATTTCATTATTTCGGTCATATCTTATTTGACGACATATTTGCATTTGAAGAGTGTACGTATAGTAACTATTTGAAACTATACATTCACTTAAACACTTAGTAAACAAGTTAATGAACATTAGTGCATATGTTCTGATTTTGAATCTAAAAGTTTAGAAAATCTATTCCAATCGTCAGATATCACCGTTCACCTTAAATACATGTATGAAAAAAAATCCAACTATATCTGACAACGTTAAAGGCTCGATCGGGACGGTCAACCGGGTGAGTCAACCCTTTAAACGCTTAGAAATGGTAATTGGCCTGTCTAAATGACGTTTTTTGGCCTGACCTTCAACAGATAATAGTTTAAAATCGATGAGACGCAACTAATCGTATAAAAATTTTCCTCAAAATATTTACCGAGCGACAGGCTACTCATAGGAAAACGGAAGTAAAAAACAGTTAACCGCAACATTCGGCACCCAGAATTTGTCGGAATCTTGTCATTTTTCAACCGTAGATGTATTTCATTATTTCGGTCATATCTTATGATGGAGCTATAATCCAAGCACAAAGTACCTGCAAAAAAACTTCATACACATAATACCCTTCTTGTGTCGATTGTAGTATTGACAAGTAGGGATCGTTCTATCCGGGGAAATCAAGGGCATTTAATCACATAAAGTATTGCAAATAAAGGGGGTGTCGATTTTTATAACTAATTTACCTACTGATTTTTACTAAATTTAAATCCTAAATTATTATATACAATTGATCAACATCTTCCACACAATCACAAAACACAAAACTCATTACACATGCAACGAAATTAAAACAAGTAATAGGGACAGCAAGCAAATATCGAATTCTAGATAAATTAAGTTCCAATTTAATTAGAGACAACGCGGTATATCTAATTATTCAAAACATCACATGTATTTAGAATCAACTATGCGTGTAATCCTAAACATGGTACTAATCAGTTTAATAACACTACGCTTAGAAATTAAACACAAATAGCACATAAGCACAATATGTCGAATTGGAACATGTTAGCAAGTATGGCATCACTCATCTCACATCGACATGTAAATTTCCAGAAATACTCTAGCCCTTAGATAAATACACATTAAAATCAACTACGCGTATGATCCAACATGTATTAAATCGGCAAGTGAATTCAACATCTAGATAACACTCATGGCCTTTCGAATGCATCTAGATATCTCCTTCGGTTGCACACGAATTAAGGAAATAAACCTAACTAAATCAAGAAAACATGCAAAAGCCTACTGCCCATCATACCATATTCAATTACATAACATGCATAATTCGGTAATTAAACATAAGAAAACCAAACAATTATAACAAGAATTCGGAAATCCCATGAATAAATAACAAAACCAAAATCGGAACCAAGAATCCATACATAATTCATAGACAAATTAATGTATAAATACAAAGAAACAAAAGCCATTGAAATTACAATCCAAGTGAAAACCTTGTTGAAGAATTCGGCAAGTGGATTGGTGTTGATGATTGGAATGATTTTATGAAAGGTGGTGGAGTATGGTTCGGCTATGTTCTTGGTGGCTATTATTTTGGAGAGATTTCGGCAGAGTTTCGGCAAGTTTAAGTGAGGAAGAGAAGATATTTTTCTGTGTAAAAATCGTCCAATATATAGAGGCAAAAGGGTGGCAGCCACTAGGGTTAACAAAACCTAGTTTTTCTCAAACTTATCCTGCTGGTAGATTTGACCTTCGAGTGACGATTATGGAATATCTTTCTCTAGAAAATAGATATTAAGGTGATTCCAGTTGGGTTGGAAACTAGACTCCCGTAGCTTTCTATCCATATAAGGCTCGAACTCTGATTCATTGTGAGCTGTCCGGGCGAGTCCGTGGAAGTTGGATGACGTGCACAGGAATTCTGCCGAATTTGATCAGGATTTGTTGCGATTTTATTCCTCTATTTTCTGCCGAAAATTCCCAAGATAATGACTGAATAATTGAGCAATATCTCTTTAGGTTTTCCATGAATTAATTCAGCCAAAAATCTTGCACAAAGGATGGAATTCAGTCCACATTCGTAAGCCAAATCCATGTAGAACTCGGTATAGGTTTTCTTCTTTTGGCAGACTTAACCTTTGTGCATTCAAACCGGCATAACTTTTTGTTCAGGAACGATTTTGCTGCGATTCGAAGTCCCAGAGAAACTAGACTCGTAGAGCTTTCCAACGGTGTATGGCTCGTTCTCTGGCTCCAAGCGATGTGTCCCACAGAAATTCCGGAAGTCAGGACACAGTCCCAGGAAAATCCTGGTAGTCGCTGGATTGGTTTGCTCAAACTGCCAAGTTGCAGCCTTCATTTGGGTGACTTCCCCAACTCCGATTGACCTAAAATTTTGACACAATACACTTTAGCTTGCCAATTATATGCATACCAAATTTCATCAAATTTGGAAAAGGATAGATCAGTTTAGCATGAGCCTCAAAATTACGAAAAAAACATATTTTACTTTATTTCCAGATTTCTATACTTAGTCATTTTTCTGATTATTAAGCACACATTCTCCAAAACTCTTCCGAAATGACACTAAACTAAATTATGACTCTATCTTACTCTAAATATACTTAACAAAGCATAAATAAGGGATAATAACATATTAATAACGTCGCACATTGTGCTCCTATCATCTTATTTGACAACATTTTTGCATTTGAAGGATGAAGCAATGGTTTGTCGATAGTGATAGAAAATGGAAGCTGGTTTTTTTTTTTTTTTTTATCATAGCCGACGAAATCAAACCTAGTACTCGTCGGCTATTATTTTGTCGTTTTCTGTCTAACATAAAATATGTATTTTTCAATATATGAATGGCCGACGAAATCACGCATATTTCGTCGGCTATTCTATGAAAAAAAATAAAAAAATCAGTGGTTTTACACCTCTCGTATTCCTATGTCCTGCTCATATATAACCAAAATTGAACATAAAAAAAACAGAAACCCAACAGTTAACATATTTCAAATTTTTTTTTAAGGGGTTTGGAACCCAGCCTAGCTGGGAGGCTCATCCCCACGCCCGTTCATTAGAAATGAGTGGATTACAAATGAAAGGATTACATCATCTAAATTACTTAATCCATCGGATTGTAATCGGAATCATCGGATGAGTCTTCTTCGGTTTCTGAATTGCTCGATAGGGGCAATCTATGTCTTTCCTCACCACTAGAGTCCTCGTTAGTTTCTTCATTTGGATCAACATCAACAAGCAGTGGCTCTTCACGTCGAATTCGCATCGGCGTGTCTAGGCGAATAAAAGAGGAGTCAGGAATACCGTTTGAGTTGGGCTCTTGATACGCGGTGCCACCTTCCTCGTTCTCTTCAGCCACTCCAAGTGTAGACGCCCGGTAAATGTTGCGATGGTGGATTGTGTTGACTACTTTCCACGGGTCCCCGTATTGATCGGTTTTCATGCTATGCGGCCGTGTGTCAAACCATCTACACTTGAAAATGTGCACTTTCATGCCTTCCCCATAATGCAGTTCCACAACTGAATGGAGAACACCGTAATAGTCAACTCCATCATCCCCACCATGTGCCATAACCCCTGAATTTTGTGTTTTCAGTCTGACGTCTCTCTCTTCACATCGAAATAACACACCATTCACCTTGCACGTCACATAAACTTTTGAATAGACCGGCTTCATCGCTAGCAGTCTGAGTTCGTGCGACCAATTTGGGTGATTATCATTTTTAATGAGGTCCATCTGCAACCCTTAGAATCAACTATAAATATGAATAATTATACACAATAATATATAAATACATATAGAATAATGTTAAAGTTACGTACCCAGCGGCCGAAATACTCTGCGAATGTCCGGTTGTGGTAATCGAGATCATCTCCTACTTGTTCACAGTTTAGATGCATGTTCTTCTAAAACTGAACTTCTGGAAAGTTAATTAGTACCCACCAATGTGCAATGGCTACCTCATAATCTTTCAACTTGTAGGAAACTGGCATGTTTCCACCGAGTACAACATCGTTGGAGAGTATGGAAAGATTGAACTGTGAAGGTACATCTTCCGGTATGCTTTCCTGTAACGCTCCTAAATACAGCTTCATGTAGGTGACGCACTCGTGCGCAATATATGCTTCAGCTATACATCCTTCAGGTGCGGATCTGTTTTGGACAAAATCACCGTAGTGTCCAAGTTGCCTATAAATCAAGTTTTTAAAGTATTATGATAATACATTAATACTAAATCACATATATTGATGAGGAAATTAACATAAGGTGTAAAATATGTACCTTTCCATTGGATACATCCAAGTGAAGTGCACAGGACCGGTAAGCAACAACTGCCGAGGAAGATGGATCATGAGGTGAGGCATGATGTCGAAAAAATTTGGAGGAAATATCATCTCAAATTTACACATGATATGAACGATGTCTTGTTGCATTTCCCGGAGGTCAGATTTTCTCACTTCCCGTGTGCATACCTTCTGGAAAAATCTTGCTAATGCTACTAACGGCTCCACAACGTGACGGGGAAGGAACGGTCGAATGAAAACAGGGAAGAGACGTTGTAGCAGGATATGATTGTCATGACTTTTCAACCCGTAAAGATTGTTGAATTGTCTGTTCACACACTTGGCTATATTTCCAGCAAAGCCTGAAGAATACTTGGCCCGACTTATCCAATGGAAAATTTCTGATTTATGCTCAGGCTTGACGGTGTAAGGAGCTTGAGGCATTTTTCTCTTCCCTTGTTTCAACCATAGTTGTTTTCTGATATTCATGTTTTGCAGATCAGTGCGAGCCTTAGGACCGTCTTTCGTCTTCCCCTCCAAGTTCAGCATTGTGCCCACCACACTTTCAGAAACATTTTTTTCTATGTGCATAACGTCTAGGAAGTGACGGATCAGCAACTCACACCAGTACGGGAGTTCCCACAATATGCTCTTATGTGTCCAGAATTTGTACTCCTCAGGTCTTTCAGGTATTTCCGCTACAATATCGGGGTGATTGCTGAGGGGCCCAAAATCGTACTCATTAAGCACTGCTAAAATTTCTCTTCCCGTCCATCTTCTGGGAGGACCACCGTGTTCTTCGGTTCCATCAAATGCGGCGGACTCGTAACGCCAGTGGTGATCCGCCGGAAGGAACACACGATGACCCATTCTGCATATCTTGTTGCAATGAGGGGTGCTCCCATAATCGCTGAGGCACTCTGGACAAGCCTTGTATCCCCTAACAACGCTGCCCGACAACATCCCATAAGCAGGAAAATCACTGATGGTACCAATAACCATGGCATGCATCTGGAACGTCTCCTCTTTGTACTTATCAAAAGTGGGATGACCAACGTCCCACAATACCTTAAGCTCTTCAATCAATGGTCTCATATACACATCGAGACATTTTCCTGGGTAACCAGGCCCCGGAATCAACAACGTCAACATATTATATTCATTCTTCATGCACATCCACGGAGGAAGGTTGTAAGGTACCAAAACCACCGGCCATATACTGTATGAAAGACTCATGGTGCCGAAAGGGTTGAACCCGTCGGTTGAGAGCCCGAGCCTGACGTTTCTGACATCTGACGCAAAATGAGAAAACTCATTGTTTATATGCTTCCAAGTCGCTCCGTCAGAGATGTGTGTCATCATATCTGCGTCTCCCGCGTCCCGCTCACCGTGCCATCTCATAGCTTTTGCGGTGGTTTCTGACATGTACAACCGCTCAAGCCTATCTCTCAACGGAAAATACCGAAGCACTTTCACAGGTTTCCTATTGCCTGCTCCCGTAAACTTATATCGGTCAGACTGACATATCGGACATGCGTCAAGGCTAGCAAGGTCATTCCCTTCTGCATCTTTACCCTAGAAGAGAACACAGTCAAATGCGCATGCATGGATCTTAATGTAGGAAAACCCTAGATCTTTGAGGATACTTCGGACCTTACGGTGATTGGTAGGATTACGATGACCCTCCTCCAACAACGAAGAAGTGTACTGTAGATATTCATCCACTTGCCTGATAGTCGATTTTGTCTCGACTTTAATCCTCATTACCTCCATCACACTTTGAAGAAATGTCTTCTCAGAACTTGAAGACACAGGGGTCTGTTGCAATGCAATCAGTTTGTTGTACTTGTCAAAGGCAGCAGTGTTGACAACTTGTGAGAAGGGCAGCACCGGGTCATGCATATATTGTTCCCCACGTACACCGCTTTCAAAAGGAAACACGTCGTTGACGAATGCCATTGTTGGATCGTTGGATGTACTACTACTGCCCGCCTCAAAAAACTGCCCATGATCATGCGATCCATCTAATGGTGGCTCACCGTGATATATCCAACGTTTGTACTTCGCCCAAAACCCATTACTCTTTAGGTGCTCTCATACTGTCCTAATCGGAAATCGACACATATCACTGCGACACTTACATTTCTTGCACGGGCAATAATGGTAATCATTCCCGTTTGCATTTTCCTCGACGAACTGCAAAAAATTCACAACTCCTGTAGTGTATCGTCGGTCATGCCTTGGAAGCGAAATTCAACTCTTATCCAGATCCATATATAGCCTGATAATAATATATATGTATAACTTTAATTAATAAGAAATTAATTAACACATACATATATATATATATATATATAAATCCTTAATAATTAATTACATTACAATATATATTATTATCAACATCAACTCATATATATATACCATTAACAACCATTATTTAAGTTACACTATATATCAACCATTATTTAAGTTAATTACACTATCAACAACTATTAATTAACATATATATATATATATATATATATATATATATTTTAACACTAATTAAAATAACATCAAATTAAAACACATAATTAAACTAAAACTCAAAATCAACTCAACTAAAACTCAAAATCAACATATATACATACATTCTAACACTAAAACAACAACAAATTAAACAAAAATTCACTTAATAAATCAAAATCACAAAAACTCAAAATCAACTCAACTAAAACTCAAAATCAACATATATACATACATTCTAACACTAAAACAACAACAAAACAAAAAATCACTTACTAAATCAAAATCACTAAAACTCAAAATCAACTCAACTAAAACTCAAAATCAACATATATACACATATACGTACCTATATATAGCTCCACAATGTAAGAGAGGACGGATTTCAACAATACTCACAGATTTTTCACTCTTTCTCCCGTTTTTCCCCTTTTTTTTGAAATGAGCAGCTGCTGCCCAGATCTGAAAATATATAGACTTATAGCCGACGAATAAGTCAACTTCGTCGGCCATACTTCCAAAAATTTTCGTCGGCTAATGTTTCGGAGAAAGGCCGATGAAAATACAAATCGTCGACTGAAATATGAATATAGCCGACGATTTTTTGAAAATACCAACGAAAAAACGGTTTTATCGGCTATGGTTAAACTATGGCCGACGATTTTTTTTTTCACCGACGAAAAATAAAATCGTCGGCTATTCCTTAGAATTACCGACGAAAATTTTAATTCGTCGGCCATTTTTTTTTTTCGTCGGGAAAACCCTTTTTTCTGGTAGTGAATGTGCTTAAAAGCTGGAAATTTACATAAAATTAACAGAGTACTGAAAATCGAAGTCATTATATATTTCGTTGATTCTGTAAAGGTTCCATGTTACTTTTGATGGATTTTTCTTCTCTTATGAGCAGTACATACATATATGATCGAGTAATAGAAATAGTTTGAGTGATTGGAACTAAAGAATATGCCGGAAATTACCATGCAAATTCGGATACAATAGGTTACAGGAATTTCCTGGGAACATCACTCAACTTCCCGATTTTCCGCAGAACAGCTCATTTGGAACTAGGAGACGTACCACATATGCCTGGAAAGATCTCTGAGTCTAGTTTTCATAGAATTTAGAATCGCATCAATAGCTATTTTCTGGAGGAAGTTATGCTTGATTGAGGACACGAAAGTCAAATCTGCTAAGAAGAAAGGAAATTTCTGCATAGCCCCTGCTGATAGGCTGCAATGCCGGCTTTGGTGATTTGCAACCTTGCCACAGCGCAGCGCCTGCAACCAGGGACATCCATACCACCGAGACGTATCGGACACGGGCATGGCGTGTCCGGTCCGTATCCCAGACTGAACCAGGTGTATCAGAGGGTGTATCCGAGACGTATCCGACAAGGTTCTTGTCGTTGACATACTGTATCGGATACTGGCATCGCGTATCCGATACGGGACCTATTCCCTGCCCATGCCGACGTTGTTGCCTTGCTACCGCTGCCATGCACGCCTTACCGTTGCCGCCCACACGCCCACACGATGTTACTAAGAAGCCTCGCCAACCTTGCACCAGCTCTACCACGCACATGCGCACATGCCTGCGCACACATCCGGAAGCTGTCGAGAACCCCCGCACGCCATCGCATGCCAGTCTACCAACACGCGGGCGCATGCCTGCACAAGCCCTGCTGTCGAGAAAATGCTTTCCTGCCGAGAGAGCTTCTGGGTAATTTCCAAGCCATTCCTTGCCTTTCTTTGTGGCTAGAAGTGGCTGCGAATAATCCTAGGACTACAAGGAAGAACTGCAGACGTGTGAAGATCAAAGGAAACCAATGCAGCCGCATACAATCCATGAGCAACAAAGAATCCTGTCGAGAGAAGGATTGGTGTTCCCGGGTGAACAAGGAAAGGCTGTGTCCGATCTCGAGCCTTTTAATCCATTAAAGTATGGGCTTCCGATCTACATGGGGTATCTAAGAAGAGTTGCAGCCGGTCCAAGAAGAAAACGCACGGAAGGAAAGAAGAAATCTTGGCCGGCAAGTTTCCTAAACCAGCTCGGTTTAGGTTTTGCATTCCTTCTTGTGTCCGGTTTCTCCTAGGGTTTCTGCTGACTCTTCTCCTATATATAAAGGCTGTTTTCCCACAGAAAAATCATCTCATCTCAAGCACAAGTACTAGCCAAAAGCTTGTCTCACAAACAGCAAACACCAAAATACTTAGCCAAAACCTGCACCACCACCATCCGAAATTCCATCTCTTCATTCTGCTTTTCTGCCGTGCAGCCGAGCAGCCTCTCCACGACGATTTGGAAGTCTTTAAGGTTTTTAAAGTGTGATCCACTCCCTCTATGACTTCTGTATTTATTCATGTTTGTGTTGTTTGTAAGAACTTGTTTCGATTCTTGGTTTTTGTTTAACTTTTGTATGAACTCGGTTTGATGTTTATGTAATGGTTTTTGCGATTTTAACTTGTGGAATATGTATGTTGGATAATTAGGACAGTAGGTATTTGATGCATGTTTAAGAACTTAATTCGATTAATAATCTAAGGTTAGGGCATTAAATCGACACACTAGTTTTGTTTAAAGCATTTGTTGTTTAAAGCATGTAATTCTAAGTGTTAGGTTTCATAAGCTAGAGTAATTTGATTGAGTTATACTCGTAATTTTCTTAAATCACTTTGCTCACTTAGAGTTAATAACCTTAGAACTTGCAAGTTTAATAAGAAGATTGACAACCTTACTTGTTTGCTTGTCTTTGATTTGAGATTCATGTGCTTGAATGTTAAACGTGTAAAACCGGTTAGCATAACCTTAGGATTATACTCGTAGTTAATCTTAAGAACTTAAGTAATCAAATGATTAGATGACCTCGTAGGCTGTAGTTGGGATCGAAATTGATTAAGTCTAAATAGCATCAATACTTGTTCCTTACTTTCTTGCATGTATTTCTACTTGTTAAAGAGTCTTTTGTGTGAATTGCTTGGTGTGAAAGATGATGATCACTTGTACATATTAGAATTAGGATTTATTTTCGTGTCTTAGGTCTAGGGCAGCCCTATGGCTGCCGATCCCAATCTCTCCCCCAAAGTGACGTTTTTCATGCATATAATTGTGAATATTTGTCTAACATTCTCATGTTTCAGGTACCCTTAATCTCCGGCTAGAACGATCTCTACTTATTACTATACTAACGATCTTTTGTAGAGTTATTATTTGCGTGTTGCTTCTGTGATTCGTCAAATCAGAATGCGTTCCATATAGACGAAAGCTCTGGGAGTCTAGTTTCCAAAACACTTAGAATCACATCAATAGCTATTTTCTGAAGAAAGTTATGCCAGTTGCAAGATTGGAAGGTCAATCATGCCTAGAAGAACAACCTACTGCCTGCCGAGAAGAAAATCTGTGTTCCTACATCAAAGAGGCATCCAAATGCATCAAATGAGAGTTATTGAGCTAAATAAAGATTAGGAAAGTTAGCCAAGCTAAAAAGAAAGTGCAAATAAGGAAAGAAGAAGTTCTCTAGTCCTAGCAGAAAAAGGAATGCAAGCTGCCATATCTAGGAGAATGAGTTACTGGCCCAACTAGGGAAGCTCAAGGCTACGTCTGTGGATTATTTATCTATCAAGGAATAAGCTGAGTCCATCAAGAGATCCACAGAGAATTGATCCATGAAAGAAATCGGCAGAAGAAGAATCCTAGAAGAACCAAGAAAGGAAGAAAACCAAAACCGGATACAAGAAGGTTTTCCTTGCCGATTCTCTCCCAACCTTCTATCCTATATAAAGGCATAGCCTCTTTATAGAAAGATCATCTCATCCCAAAGTAAAAATCTAGCCTTAAGCTCTACCAAAATTCAGCTTAAAATCCTACATAGAATAGCAAGCCAAAAACACTCCACCACCACCTCTAAATCTGTCTGTACCGAATCAAGTTCCTGCCTCCATCCAAGTATCTTCAAGTCACGATTGCAGCCTCTCTCAAGATGTGTACAAAGTGTGATCCACGCTTGTCTTTCCCCCTTCTCTAGGCTTGTTTATTTTATGTAATTATGCTAGGTTTTGTCTATGAAACTTGTATGTATTTTTAGTTTCAGATTGCATGTCTTTGTGTAAACCGACTGGAGTTTTGGTTTTATAGTTTACATGTTCAGTTTGTTTTCAAGATGTTTATATCATTTTTGAAAGTAAGAAAACGAATTGCATGTTAAAGAGTAAAGAAAATATGTAATAAGAAAATATGTTTAGGTTTGGCAAAGCATGTTAACTTAGTTTTAAATTCGCTCTTGATTTATTCTTTAAACTCATGTGCAATAAAGGTTGCTGCCCTATACAATTGCAATGTATTGTGGGTATCGATCTCATATGCTGAAATAAATATAGGTCTAGTCTAGCTCTTCGCGGTCTTGATTTGTATTGTTTCTTAGGGATATAGTAGTCTAAAGAATTTACATGTCAATGTATGATGAGTGACACCATATGTACTAACGTGTCTCCGACTAAAAAGACTTATGTGCCTAAGTGATAATTTATTTTAGTGTCTACTCTTCGTGTCATTAAAATAAGATTAGCATAAAGATTAGGGTAATGTGCTTGTCAAAGTCCTAAGTACTTGCTAAGTCTTAAATCAATTAGTGGACCTATTCCGGAACTAATTAGGTTGGAACTAAGTCAAGTTTAGAACACTTTAATATAATTGCCGAGTCCTCTCTTTGTCTAATTGTTATGTGTTTTGATTACTTGTGTGCTATGCTTTGTGTGGAAGGATGATGATCACATGTATATAAAAATTTAGGTTTTCAATTTCGTGTCTAGGTTAAATAGGGCAGTAGGACTGCTGATCCAAATCAATTCCCTTTGATTATTGAAACATGTGTATATATGTGTATATATGTGAATATGTGTCTAACCTTTAAAAATTTCAGGTACGCTTAATTCTCGGCTAGAACGATCCCTACTTACTACATGCTACTAACGATCTTTTGTAGGGTTATTATTGAAGAAGTGCTTAGGTAACTCGTCATGCAGATATTGGAGATTCAGATGAGAGAGAGAGAGAGAGAGAGAGAGAGAGAGAGAGAGAGAGAGAGAGAGAGAGAAAGATTGGAGATTGAGATTGAGATTGGAGTAGTTTCAGGTGTTAGCTAGATTTATGAATATTGTGGGATATTCAAAGCTAGAATATCATATCGTTTTGGAATTCATAAGAACATGTAGAATAGTTTCAATCATTTTCATTCTATCACCATCAAGCAGCTGGACCATTCAACATACATGTTGCAGTGTGTGTGTGTGATGAGAGCTAACTAGAGAAGGGTGTGTTGGGATAAAGCTATAGGTTTTCTAACGAGAAGTAAAAGAATGAATGGAGAAAGGAAAATAAAGCATGATCCTAGTCTTACAAATCAAATTATTGGAATAAAATTCTTACGAAATATCACAGAGTATAATTGCACTTTAAGAAATGATATAAACTTAGACTTAGGTGTCCAGTAGCAATGTGAGGGTATTGTATTGAGACAATACAAGAATTTGTCCAATGATATAAATTATTGGATTACTGTACAGTTCAAAACAGAGACCAGGGAGTTCAAACCTGATTTTAGAAACACAGGAATTTGTTATGCAATCCTTAGTTTCTTATTGCTATTGTGTTGAGACAAACTTATTTTTAAATTGATTTTTATTCCAGATGACTAATGACATGGAACAAGAAGCAGATTTTATAGGAAGTGTACAAGTATCCGGTACAATAAAATAGCGAAAGAAGAAATCTCGTTGTTGGAAATCGTTTTGAAAAGTTACGTGTGGATGCAGATAGAACTGAGAGTGCAAAGTGCACTAAGTATGAAGTAGAGTATAAGTGTGATTCCATTACAGGAACTACTAGTCTTATACGTCATCATGATGTGTGTTATGCTTCAGGTAATGTGGTCTCACCTCAATTTGCTACGCGTTCTTCAAAGTTTCAGCATGAAAAGTTTACTGGGTTGTTGATTGAGGTCGTTATCAAATATGATTTTCCGTTTAGCCTTGTGGAGTATGAAGGCATTAGGGCAGTCTTTGAATATGTGTCTTCTTCTCTTAGGTTGCCATGTAGAAATTCTGTTAAGGCCCATCTTTTGAGACTATATGAAAGTGAGAAGTCTAATGTTCAGAATACGTTGAGTTATGCTAAAGGGAGAATTTGTTTAACTTTTGATTTGTGGAATTCTCAAACAACTGATGGGTATCTGACACTCACAGCACATTTTCTCGATTATGAATGGAAATTGCATAGGAAGATTCTTAGTTTTTCTCACATGCCTCTGCCGCATAATGGTAGTGCTTTGGTTGAAAAAATGAATTCATTGATAAGTGAGTGGGAAATTGATAAGAACTTGTTTTCAATTACATTGGATAATACGTCTGCAAATGATTCTTTTATTTAAAAGTTGAGAGCTCTATTGAACTTTAGAGGATTGTTGTTGCTAAATGGGAAGTTTTTTCATATAAGATGTTGTGCTCACATCTTGAACTTAATAGTTCAAGCTGAACTGAAATCCATCGATGAGTCGGTTATGAAAATACGTGATTGTCTTAAGTACATGAAACATTAAGGAAGCACATATTTATAGAATGTATTGCACAAGTAGGAATTTGGGGGGGGGGGGGGGAGGGGGAGTAAAAGAGCATTGAGGCAAGATGTCCCTACGAGGTGGAACTCTGCTTATATCATGCTTGATAGCGCACTTCATTATCGTTGTGCATTAATCAATTTTGCCTTTATTGACTCTGATTTCAAGTGTTGTCCATCACCTAATGAATGAGATAAAATAGGGGCTATCTCTAAGTTTCTTGGATACTTTTATGAGGTCACATGATTGTATTATGGAACCAAGTATACCACTTCGAACTTATTTTTTCCCAAAGCGTTCATCATCCAACATAGCATTCAACTAGCAATGGCACATAGAGACGACTTCATGAGACGAATGCGAAACGAGATGAATATGAAGTTCGAAAATTATTGGGCAGATTACAGCTGAGTGCTTGGTATTGCAGTTGTGATGGACCCTCGGTATAAAATGGATTTTGTTAGGTGGGCTTATAGGAAACTCTATGGTGAAAACTCTGATGAATTGAAGAAATTCAGTGAGACTTTATCATCCCTATTTGATGTATGCGTGGAGAGGTGGTCTAATGCTGATGACACAAGTTGTTTTATAAATGAAGGTTGTTCTCAAAATGAAGATGAAGAGAATATTTCGCAGGTAATTACAAATAATAGTCTTCTACATCATGAAATGATAATGTTTTAATATTAGTTACCTCTAGTTTCACCAATTTTTCTCTTTTATGTTTTTTAGACTTTATAATCAGTTTTATGTTTAAGCTGGTAACACCACCTGAACCATAAGAAACTGAGAAAATATACATTTAAAGACTGAGCTTGGTTGTATTTTCTTGTATTGATACATTATGACTTATTTTCATGCCTGGTTTATATTGTGAAGGACTTTGATGCCTTTTACAAGAACCGGTCAAGTTCGAGTATGAAAACGGAACTTGACAAGTATCTTGATGAAGAAAGGTTGGATAGGAGGATGGAGTTGGAGGTTCAATCTTGGTGGAGGATGGAACAACTTTGATACCCTATACTTTCCCGTTTGGCAGATGATGTGCTCACTATTCCTATATATTTCCTATATATACGGTAGCATCGAAATTTACATTAAGTATTGCTGGTAGAGTACTGGACCAATACCGTAGCTCTTTATTGCCTGAAACTGTTCAAGCTCTACTATGTACTAGAGATTGGTTGTTCAATAAGATATGTATGTTTTTCTATCTTTTGTTACCATTTCTTGTCATATCTTCATGTGAATATTTATTTATCTCATTTTAATATTTTTGCACTTTTAGTTCACCCCTTCATATACTTATATCGACTTTTGATGTATTAATGTGGTGATATGTAGATCTTTACACTTTTGGTTTCACCACTTATACTTATATCGACTTTTGATGTGTGTTGATATGTAGATTTTTACACTTTTAGTTTCATCACTTTATGTTGTATTATCGACTTTTGATGTGTTAATATGATTTGATGATCCATGAGTAAAAAATATTTAACATATGTAATTAGATTTAAATTATTTACTTCATGAGGGTGATTTTTAAAAGGTTTTAGTATTTTATAAAATAATAAACTTGTTATCAGTTAGATTTAACATATTCTCCTTGCTCTTACACTAAAAAATAAAAAATTACAAATAGAAAAAATAATATTATGAAAATATCATAATAAACAGAACAAAACTAAAAAAAAAAAAAAAAACTCAACAGGCTTAATGGGTTCTAACAGGTAACCCGCGAACCCAACAAGTTCAACCTGTTATAACCCGTTAAGCTTAACGGATTATAACAGGTTGAACCCATTTAGCCCTCAAACCCGTCACAACCCTCTCGTAACCCGTCCAAATGCCAGGTAACATACCTCATTAGCTTACCAAATCCAAGTTATTAAGTGGTGAAATTATTTGTTGAAAATTTTGAAAAATATGAAAAATATAAAGATGTTTTTCTGTCGAATAAACAAATATGCTAGAGCATAACACATTGTTTATCTGAATAAACAATGACAGATTAAGAAAAAAAAAAAACAGATTATGAACAAGACAATTGTCTTATAAGAACAAAACCATACTGCAAATTTTTATTATACTCCATATCTGATGTCTAAGTATAGGTCATCTTAGTTCTACAAACTATTTATACCAAAGTCTTGCCCATTTATGTGTAAATCACTAAATCTCCAATCCTCCATCTTCAATTATTATGGCGAGTCAGCGTGGAAGGTGTGGAGGGGCCGGGGGGGGGGGGGGGGGGGGGGGGGTGCTTATAGTTGCGACTGTCTGAGCCGAAGCCAGTAAGGTGAAAATGTAGGTGTAAGAGAACAAGAGAAGTAAAACTGAGGCATATTTGGGTGTTTGGGTGCAAAAATTGAAGGTCTAAATGCTAATGTTGGAAGTATGCTAACAAACAAGAGTTATAACTTCGAGTACAACTGTTCTTACAACCTCACATCAAGTCATTCATCACTTCTAAAAAGGCTCATATGCTTATCAGATCAATGAGGGTTGCAATAGATGGGAGGATGAAAACGAAATGGCATCACAACCGCTAAGCTAATTGTTGATTGAAAAGGAAGACTTTAATCTTTCAGCAAGAAGTGGAAGCGTCTTTATCCCATCTTCGGTTGTTTGCTGAACACATGACTCCAAATCATTTAGTGCACCTGTTTTGGCCTGTTGAAGCTTCGCTGCATCAAATTTGTCTTGACAGACCATCAATGCCCTACTCAACCTTTCCTGCACACAAGATACATAAGAGTGAGGACCGAGTCAGTTTGCTATACAACCCAGGAATATAATATACTATGCATAACTTTATCTTGTATAAATGCAATAGGATAATAAACTTGAAAATAAATAGAATTTAAAAGATCCCTTTTATACAAAGTGGCACAGAAAAAACTTGACCCACATTCAAAATTGTGCCCCTTCAATAACTGATCAAGTCATTAATGGACAGTTTTACAGTATAGAGTAAAATACTATCTTCTTTCTTCTATATATAGAAGCAATTATGTTAGACAACAAAGTATAACAAACGAAAGACTACTATCTTCTTTCTTATAATATTACTACAATATAAATGGAAAAGGACAACCGATACCAGACCAAACAGATCTGTATTTAAGCCCTGTACCACATCATTCGTTGACAAAATATTGTTAAAGCTTCTGTTGCCTACCGCATTTGCTTCTATTAAAAAAAAATACAACAATTTAGATGACATGTATACATTAGTGACTCCATTACCACGGCAACCTCCATTGTCATTAATAACTACATCAATTATCAAACGTCTCACGATAACCATCACACCACCATGACTGCAACTAAGTAGGTTAATCCCACCTGAACTATGAATGCCTTTGAAAAAGAGCTGGTTACAGTCATCATATTAACTCCAACAAAGAACAACACAGAAATCATCTTACAGTTTGTATACGGCATGAATGTAGATTGCCAACCTAAGACACTGAAAACTCACTATGGTATACTAGAAAAGATTTTCAGGAATCTTTCCCCTTCAATATCTTTTATACATGATGATTTTAACATTATGTTCAGTTTCTAAATAGTTTTGAAATCAAAATACTTTGTGGGCAGCCAATCCCTCATGTGTCTATCCCACAACCAACACTTGTCCATTTTTGGTTTCTAACACAACCCTTTCTCTTCATCCCCCATCTGATATGCATTCCAATTCTTTCCACAACAGTGCCATCTTCAAGGACCCTACCAGCTTCACCACATAGAGCTTTAAAGATGTTGTTCTCACAGTGATTAAAGCTTGTAGCTGCCCTGAGCCTAGAGTATATTTTAGCAGTAATAGATCTTCTCCTCTACTCCCTCCTTGATCTTGTTCTTCAAGTAATTAACCTCCCTGATGACCATCATGGTCATTCCTGATCATCAACCTCTCACCCCGTAAGCATTTGCTCTCTAAAGTCAGTTTAATACTTGTGATTTGTGAAGAATTAAAAAATGGGGAAGAAGAGGAGGGGATATGAGATGTTACAAAGAGATAGGGACAGGTGAGGATCTGTGGATTATACATAGAGAGAAGGTTAGGAAGTGCTGTCCATCATATGGGCAGCCCAGTATCATCCGTTTCGAAATATACATGAAGTGAAAGAAATGAACCTTCCTGGCTTATGAGTTAAAAAAAAAAAGGGTTTACTAATTTAGGACTCTCACGCGAAGGTGGAAAACTAGTTCATTCACTATTAGGGGAATATCTATTTTGTTCCTAGTTTTGTCATAGACAAAGGGCTGAGACTTCAGAAACAATGAGAGCCAATAATGGGACGTTCAGCACGGTAATATCCCATGAAACAGGAAATCAAATCAGGAAACCCCCCTTTTTATAGGTTTGTTTGATTCACACTCATGTCCTTCAAACTTAATCGTCAGCATATATAATCAGAAACTGTCTGTGGAATACAGGATTTTACATCACCACAAGCTAAAATTCCAATAGAGTTTCACATGAGAAACGCAGGAGCAAAGAAGCACTTACTTGAAATTTGGCCATCTCACTCTCAACTCTCTGTTGAGCACTAACAACAGGAACGCTACAATTTTCAACGCAATTGCCAATCTCTTGTTGGCTTCTTCTCCTATCAAAGCACTCGTATGCACATTTAAAGTATGCTTGCTGCAAAAAGAAGAAAAAATTATAACTAACCCACCCAAAATGTTAGTAAAATAACCCTATTAGAAATTGATAAGACGTAGACGGAAACAGAAGACAGACATGCTACTCATCTTTCTGATATCGGATGAAACATAGTAATATATATGTATGAATTTCCAAAATTCCAGAAAATCCAATCACAAATCAGCAAACTCAGTTTCAATTAAATAGGCCACGACTATATTTTTATCGTTACAATAATTGCTCTCAGAAACGAAATAGCAGTGATAAGAATAACAGAGTTGATTCATACCCATCAGAAACAATCAGGTTTTGATTATAGATTTTAGCCGGAAAAAGAAGAAGAGGAAAGCCGAAATTGAGCGCAAATATGCGATACCCATGAGAGAGATATACCTGTAGAGTGAAGTTGACATGGTCTTGGACCGGAGAAAGATACTTTTGGGCAGCTGCATTCACGTCTTGAAGCTTTTGCCGAACCCTCTCTGATACCACTTGCTCTTCCATAGCTGCCATGTGATCCATTTTGCAATTCGGGCCTTTGGGGTTGCAAGGGATTTGCGGTGGGATCCCTCTGCTGTCTAATATACCAGTCTTAGGCGGTGTACTCAATTAACTGAATTAAGAATTAGTTGGATTTTTAAAGATTTATAATCTCTATGGATATTCAATCAGGATTTTTAAAAGTCTATATAAAACTTGACTAGCCTTCTGTGTGGATTTGTAGCAGTGTGGTAGCAACCAATGAGGACGATGTGCGACGGCGTTGGACGGGAACCAGACCATAGCGATCGAGTCTAGGGTGTATTGTATATGAATTTATATAATTTTTTTTTTAATTTATAAACTTTCTTAATAGTCCACAAAATTTTTAAAAAGACCACAAATTTACATAGATTTATGTCAATTTTTTTTTAAATCTTTGATTTTGATTATAAATTTTTATGAAAATCCACAGAGTTCATAATGAACGACTTCTACATATTTCACCTCAAAATAATATTATAACAAAAAATAATTAGAACATAAAGGAAAAATATCTCACTGTAACGAATAAAACCACATGTAGATGTATCAAATACAAAACAAAAAAATACCAAAAAAAGGAAGAAAATGTTCTAGGAGAAAAGGAATAGATGCAAAGTGTAACATTTATTGATAGATAAGGAGGCCTTTATATAGACATTACATCAAGTATCCCGAATAATCACGGATTCCCTATTTACTAAGGTAACTACTATTCTAGTCTAATTAGGTCATGACACACATAGGAAGTTATGGAATTATCTTTCCTTGAACCTCCCTCTTGTGTCACGTACCTAATGTGACACAGTGCATAATATGTTGCCTCGCTAAAACCTTGTCAAGCAAAACAAAACCTCCTGGGTAAAAATAAAAAGCTTGGTCGAAGGAAAAAGAGCACAACGGACCAACTACAATTGAAGATTACATATGACATAGACTCCCCCTGATGTCTACAAGACAACTCCCCCTGATTGGTAACTCAATCTCGGAGTTTAGATTAATGGCGTATACAAATGCTCCTTATAAGCTTCAAAAGTAGGCGTGGCCAATGATCTAGTCATTGAATACGGCCACTTTATCCGGGTATTAGACCAGCTATACTTAACTTTACTTGGTCTTAAGGAAGAAGGTAGCTTAACAACTCAAAACTAGAGTTCGCGTTGAAAATCAGATTCACGCACAGCATGACCTTCGTGTACTTAAACAGTCATAACTCCTTCGTTACAATATGTATGAACATACCTTAAAGAGTTATGGAAACTAGACACCCATATCTTTCTAGTGATATAAAGTAAATAATATGGTTCATTCTGAGCTGATCACAAAGCTCTATTGAAGGTGATTGATCTTCAAATTACCAGACAGATTCATCCTACTTTGCTAAAATAACCATAACTCACTCAATATGATAGCTATGATCAAATAGTTGGTGTCCCTGCAAAGTAGACACATAGACCTTTCCAAAAATACCAGATTTATCATATTTTGATGAGTAAGCTGTCCTTTAGGTCTCGGGGAAGTTGACATACAGAAGTAGGCAGATTCTGGAATTGCCTATTGATGTGTCTTTCATGGTGGGATCGAATGAGCTTATACCTTTCACACTTGAAAGAAACTACCGCCATATACCATGGCATTGCGTGGGTGTATCTAGCCATTGCCTTGGCTTTATAAGCTTATAATGAATCAGATGGCGAGTCGAGCATGTTATGACAAGTACATGATTGCGTACATGGTACTTAGATGGAGAGTTTCATCTCCCAAGATTTCTCGTCACATAGACGAAACGAGTCTTCTCAAGACATCGACTAATCATATGATACATATAGGCTTTGGTTTAACGTCCATTAGATAGCCATAAGCCTATAGATGAATAAGTTCACCACTGACGTTCTCACATTCAAGACCAAGTATTCTCAAGATCTTTTCATTCTTAACGTCGGATTAGTGATACTTTAATCACAATTGATCCTAAGTTTACACACAAATAGGCATGATTCCTTTCATCCCATCTCCAATTAAGTAGTCACTCAATCGTGGTTTTTTGCTTACTTGACTTAGGTGAAAACTAATCCGTTTAAGATGTTTATGTACATCTCTTTACTTAGCAATAGAGATGATACAAGCTGCATGTTCAATTTTTTGGAATTACCTAACTAACAAGGTAGTGGAGTGCAATATGACTCCATTACGACAGCATATGTCATCGTAGTCGATTACAGGGCTTTTGTGAGAGACCTTGCGCCATAAGGTGAGCCTATGCTCTTTTTCTCACTACGCTTTCAATCAAAGAATATCGATAAGGTTTACACTTGCGGTGTCGGCATCACCTAACCAATTGGATCTATCTCTTTGTTTAAACTAGAACGCATATCTTTCCATGTAGGCCAATTCACAACGTTGGTATTTGCTTCAACGAAGTGAGTGTATTCGATATCTAACTTATACACCACGTTCTCATGTACACTAGTGTAATTTTCATTGTAAAGATCTCTATATGGATTGGCTTCTCATTGAGGCGTCCCCCAATGATGACCTTAATCTATAAAATCCATGGGATGAATGAGTTGTCATTGATCGAAAGATCAAATTGTGCTATACTCGCATTCGGCGAGTGCATATTGAACTAAGTGCCCTCTCCACACTTCTTATGAGAGTCACGGCCTAGTAACACCATCTACCACTTTTGTAGAGTCACTATGTCACCATCTATGGGTGACAATGTGTCCATTTATCCGGATATCAATCCTTACAGGCATGTTTGATACACGAGTACTATTCCGATCTTTTCCTTGAAAGACTAATAGTTTTCTCTTTGCAGCATGTATATCAAATCTCGTCACTTTGATTCATGGGACTTTAGGGAATATGATGAGGCACATTGGAGACATACCACGGTAATGCCAAGTCATTCTACGTGAACAAACTTGTTCTTCTCTCCCCCTAACGACGGGGAGATTGGTTCATTAAAAAATGACATATACGAGATCGCCTGTTAAGGTTTTTATATAGCGGACTATAGGTGGAAGTTTATGTCTTATTCAAAGACAATATTTGATACGCCTCGAACTCTATTCAGTTTCTTGGTGATTTTATTTTACTTTTATGCTAATAAGAATTGTTTTTCTTTAAATTGGTTGAGCGGAAATATTCTGCTACGGGAGGTAGAACACGTTAAAACGAGTTCGTGGACACGTATTCCGTTTTTGTCGGAGCAAAAATTTAAAAAGGTTGTGTTGTAAAAGGGAAAAAGACCACTTGAACAAAAACAGGGCTTTTTTTTGCCTTGTCCAATGTTTATATCCAATGAATCTTGGGAAAATGTCATAACTACCCTAACTAATGTAATTCAGTCCTATTGAAACAGTACAACTCAAACCCTAACCAATTCATATTAACCTATTAACCTCTTAACCTCTTAACCTCTCTCTCTCTCTCTCTCTCTCTCTCTCTCTCTCTCTCTCTCTCTCGGCAGTCCTTTCCATTCTCTCCCAATCCCACCCACCGCCGTCCGCCTCCCTCAGCTACCTTGGTGGCAAGACCCGGATCATCTTCATCGACCGCAACTTCGACCTCTCCCTGTCAACTCTGGATCGGCCTCCTCCGCCGCCGCCGCACTGCTCCGCTTCAACTCTGACAATGATGTCTGCCGCCTGTTTTTGACGCCTTCGAGAAGCTCGAGAGCTGCGGTAAGTCTCCTCTCTCGCCTCCTCCAACCGAACTCAGCCACGTCATGGCTCCTCCTCCGGCTTCTCCTCCACAATTGTCTCCTACCTCTCCCAAGGTAGTGGCCTGTACTTCACCCGCATCCGCATCGGCACTCCCCCGAAATACCTCTACAGGGTTTAGTCCATCAAGGACCTCATCACCGACGCCAACTTCGACTGCTCCGCCACCAAGTTCTCCCTCTAGACCATGGACTCTATCCACGTGGCGCTCGTCGCTCTGCTTCTCAGATCTGAAGGGTTTGAGCACTACCTGACAGGACCCGAACCAAATTTCATCCTGAAACCTGGATAAGGCCCTGCGGGGACCACCTTAAGAGAGATTTTACCGAAAAATCAGCATGACCTCTCTTAAAAAATGGACAACCCAAACCTGTCAAACAAATAGAAAACACTTCTATAATAACCATCCTGACTCCCGGAGCCACCTGCTCCCCCAAAAATTCAAACAACTTCCACAGAACAAATACAAAATCACTTTTAATTTAATCACATGTTATCAGAGCAATCTAAATAAGGAACTGAGGATAAAAATAAAAACGTAAAAGGATCGATAGATCCTACCAAGCGGAAGCAAAGACAACGACTATGCCTCAACTCCGAGTACCCTTGACCTCAAATAAACTAGTCTGCAACTGAGAAATTTAAACCGAAGGGCCCAGGGGAAAGTAAATTAAAAACGTTAGAGTGAGTGTATAAAAATAAAATAATTTAATATAGTACTTTATTACCATTTATTAAATTAGAAGGTCTCATAGAGAAAATATTCCCGAAAACCACATAATATAAAAATCATGACCAATCCCATTGGTCATATAATAGGGGAAGGTTATTACCATTTAATAGTAAGCCTCTCAGGCTAAGGGTCAAGTCTCCGAGACTCTCTATAGCGTCCCACGCTATGCCTGTACACGTCTACCACCGAGCGTGAATCTGACCTATGTGGTCAAGTCGTCACCTCGCATGTGATCAGGCGACTAAGCTAGCTAGCATCAATATATATCTGGACCCTGATATGGTGAAAATTTGAAAACAAAACCGAAAAAACGCTTCCCTTTATATAACGTAAACAGTACGGTCTCCGACCGCACCTCTGAGGCTAATAATAATCATAAACATTATAATAGCCTCAAAATATATTCATATATATCCGACATATCCACTATGCCGTAAAATAATATCGAAAATATATATATATATATATATATATATATATATATATATATATAATATCGACATATCTCACATGTCGAAAAATCACAAATTCGAAAACATTAACTCCCCGGAAATCTCATTTCCGGTCTACATTTAAATACACATAAATTTATTCAACATAATCAAGTTATGAATAATTAAAACATACTATTTCCGGAAACCTCGTTTCCGGATAAAATCACATACTACTAAAATAGTAGTAAAAGCATAACCCCAAAACCATATTTTTCTTTAAATATCATTTCATTTTAATTATATGAATTCTCATGCTTCTCAAATCATTTATTTAAAATAAAGTGCATTTCATTAAAACAATTATGCATGCATCTATTTAAAATGAAAATCCACTCACTGTACGGCCGAGGGTGCCGCTAATCAGCGATCTCGTCCCGTCGAGTAACTTCTCGACCTGAAACAGAGACGTAACTATAAATATTGCAGACTTTGAAATTTATTGTAAACGTTAAATTTACGGACGTCCTCACTCGCCCAAAATGTCCTAATTTCAAATTCTGGTTATCGGTATTGGAATTTCGTCTCAAATACCGAAACAATTTTACGTCCCAAAATTACTCAGGACACCCATCCCGAGTCCGATCCATTCCTTTACTGATTATTTCGTCGAAAAACCCTTTTAATCAGCTTTTAACCTTTTTACGGAAAGTCCACAGTAAAAATTACTGGTCAAACAGTAATTTGGGAAGACAATAGTAAATGGTCAAAGTCAGATTCACTATTTACCATTTACGATTCACTTTTCACCATGTACTTTTTACTGTTTTATCTTTTTACTTTTTACTGTTTTATCTTTTTACCGTGTTACTTTAACCTTTTTACTATTTCACTAATCACTTTCTTCCTCACGCCGCCGGCAGCTCCGCCACAGGAGGTGAAAACACCTCAAATTCATCCCAAATCAACCCCAACATCATCGCCACCACCTCAAGCCCTCGTCGCCGCCGTCCCCGCCGCCAAAAGCAACCTCAGCCGCCGCAAACGGCGGCCGGTTCTCTGCCAAATTCATAACTCACAAAAAATCACCCAATCGAACATCAAACAACACCCAAACAACTCCTTACAACATCCTCAACACTAATTCGACCTCCAATTACACCAAAAACATCAAAATCACAATCTCCATCGAATTCACAAAAATCCTAGAAATTTCAATTTCTAATTTCTCCTTACCTGGCTCGAATTAGTTCGATTCCTTCTTTGGACTTGTTGCACAAGTCGATATCTTCAATTCCCCCCAAAAATTGGACCGAACCATGGCCGGAGGAGGGAGCTCCGTCCGATCGGGGGCGATCGATCTCGGGCGGCCCACGGCCCAACAGCGCCGTTTCACGCTGCTCCGCTGCCACAGAGAAGACGAGGAGGAGGAGGCGGTCCAAACGGGACCAGTGGCTCGGCGATCGGTGGCCGAACGGCTGGGTCGGGGGCTCGGGCCGAGTCGCGAGGAGGAAGAGAGAAAAAAGAAGAAAAAGAAAAGAAAGGAAAAAGAAGAAAAAGGAAAGTTTTCATTTCCGCTATTTATACTTTTCCAAAAACGGCAAGTTTCAGGTTTTTACGTCGTAACTTTTCCACACGAACTCCAAATCGAACGTGCTACATGTCCACGAACTCGTTTCAACGTTTTCTATCTCGTTGAGAAATATAATTCTTCGTCGGGTCAACTTAATTAAAAGTCAACATTTAGAACTTTCGAATCGTAACAATAATTTCTCGGAACGTAAAAATAAAAGATAAAACGGTCAAAAGATAACTCAAGATTCGGGTCGTATCACTTGCGGTGCAACCGGAGCATCTCCTTGTGATGATTGGTGGTGTTGGATCTGTGTTGTTTACAAATGGTGTTTTATTGTCTTGTGTTTGCTGCATTCAGTATCGACATGCGTAAAGTTTCTGTGTTTTTGGCCTCGACTTGAATAATACAACTTTCATATTCACTTTTCTTAGGGGTTACTAGGGGTCAGTAACTTGATTATTGAGGGTCAGTAACATGCTTACTGGAATCTGTAAGTGCTTACTAGGGGTTAGTAACCTGATTACTGGGGGTTAGTAACCTGATTACTGGGGGTCAGTAATCATTTTACTGGGGGTCAGTAATCATCTTACTGGGGGGTTAATAATCATCTTATTGGGGGTCAGTAACCTGGATACTTGGAGCCAGTCAGTAATCAGCTTACTAGAATCTTGTATGAAAGTGTAATATGATATGTCTCTTAAGTAAGAAGTATGTAAGACCTCATTTATTTAGATTTGGAATCCCTTTTGGAATTGTGATATGTGTTATATGATGTTACGTAGTTTCATTTGAAAAAAAAATATCAGTAATTGTTTATAAGAAATCAGCAAAGTTACATACTGGGGGTCAATATTCATCTTACTGGATCAGTAACCTGATTACTGAGGGTCAGTAACATGCTTATTGGAATCTGTAAGTGCTTACTGAAATCTGTAAGTGCTTACTGGGGGTCAGTAATATGTTTAAAAACAGAATCAGTAAAAAAAATAAACAAAAATTTCGGCGAAAAAAAAAAATTCCGGCAAAAAATATTTGATGACTGGAATCTGGCCACCGATCATGGGATGCCGGCGGAGTTGGGTGACCTTTCGGCAAAGTTTCTCTATCTTCCACTTTCTCAGCACGTTATAATTCAAAAATTTGTTAGATAAGATAGAAGGACAAAAAGGAAGAACAAAATTAAAAATGTACTAGGGTTGAAACGATTTGTTCAAATGGGCAATATGAGTAGCTACCTTATGTTGAATAGGGGAAGAAAATAAGATGGTCATTGGAATGGGTAATGAGGGGGCCAAATTAGCACTAAATTGACATTTTTCCGTTGTAAAACATGTTACTTTCCGTTTTTGGTTGGATATAAATAGGCGGAGAATTTCCCGATTTGGAAAAACTTTTCTTTTCTCTTTTTTTTTCTTTCTTTTCTTTCATTTTTCCCTTTTCTTCTTCTCTTCTCTCTCTTCCTTCCCGATACCTCCCCCTCCACTGTCACCACATCCACCAAGGTTCGCCGTCTGGCCACCAATCCTCGTGCTATCGGTGCCGGACGACTCACCTCTTCCCCCTCTCCTTGTCAGTGGCAGCGGCTTGGCGCGAATCGCCGCCGTCTAGCCGGTTTTCTGTTGAAAAGCCCAAACTCAGTTGAATTGGTACTCCCTCATCCAGCCATTTCTTGGCCCGATTTTTGGGGGGGAAAGGAAGACTTTGATCCTCTTAACAACTCCACCAAATGAATTGAATCAATTCAGCCTAGGTAAGGAGAATTTCAAATTTGAAATTTTTAGAGTTTTGGGAACTTCAGTAGTGGATGATTGAACTGGTATATTTATTGTTTCTAGAGGTTGGAATTGGATTCAAGACATTGTTTGGAGTTGAATTAGTGTAATTTGAGGTTAGGATTGTTGGGATTTGGTGAATTTCAGGAGGTTTTTGGCCGTCGTGTCGGCCGCCGTTCGCGGTGGCTGCAAAGGTTTTGGGCGGCTGAGGCAGTGGGGGTGAACCTCTGGTTGTGGTGGTGAGTGTTTTAGGCGATTTAGGAGTGGTTTTGGCCCGTGGCGGAGCTGTAGCGGCGGCGGCAGTGGTGGTGCTGCTGTGGCGGCGGCGGAGGAGTAAAAAGGTGAAAGTTAAAAAGGTTAAACAGTAAGTAGTAAATAGTAAATGGTAAACAGTAACTCCGTAATTAGTAAATGGTAAAAGTAAGACAGTAAAGGTAAAAATGTAAACTGTAATTCGAAAGTTACTGTTTGACTAATTTTACTCACTTTTCGACATGTGATAAAAGAGGATTAAATGCGAATAAATGAAATCTTCGACGAATAGACCAATAAATGATTAATTGGTCTAGATTGGGATGTATTGACTAAGTCACTACCAGAAAAAAGGCTTTTCCCGATGAAATTAAAAAAAACGGCCGACGAATTAAAATTTTCGTCGATACTTCCAACTAATAGCTGACGATTTTATTTTTCGTCGGTGGAAAAATAAAATGGTCGGCCATAGTTTAACCATAGCCGACGATACTGTTTTTTTGTTGGTATAAACACAAAACGTCGGCTATATTCATATTTCAGTAGACGATTTGGATTTTCGTAGGCCTTTCTCTGAAACATTAGCCGACGAAAACTTTTGAAATTTTGGGCGACGAAATTGACATTTTCGTCGGCTATAAGTCTATATATTTTCATATCTAGACAGCAGCTGCTCATTTAAAAAAAAACGAAAAAAAACGGGAGAAAGAGTGAAAAATCTGTGGGTATTGTTGAAATCCGTCATTTCTTACATTGTGGAGCTATATATAGGTATGTATATGTATATATATGTTTATTTTGAGTTTTAGTTGAGTTGATTTTGAGTTTTAGTGATTTTGATTTAGTAAGTGATTTTTTGTTTTGTTGTTGTTTTAGTGTTAGAATGTATGTATATATGTTGATTTTGAGTTGTAGTTGAGTTGATTTTAAGTTAGAGTTTAATTATGTGTTTTAATTTGATGTTATTTTAATTAGTGTTAATATATATATATATATATATATATATATATGTGTGTGTGTGTGTGTGTGCATGTGTGTGTGGAGTTTAATTATATATATATATATATATACACACTACCAGATCCGAGGGCATAGCCGACGAAAAAATTTTCGTCGACTATGCCGAAATTTCGTCGGCTATACCTTCTGCCGACGAAATTTTCGTCGGCTATAATTCGTCGGAAAAACGCTGTCGGGTATACCAATGGCCGACGAAAAAAAGGAAATCGTCGGCTATATGCGAGTATGGCCGACGACTTTACCGACGAAACATCATTTCGTCGACCAAACCTTGGCAAAATATCCGACGAAATTCGTCGGGTATTTTCGAGTATGGCCGACGATATCGTAAACTATAGCCGACGAAATTCCTCGGCTATTTGTTCTGAACTATAGCCGACGATTTCATCTATTTCGTCGGTTATTTCGTCGAAATATATTAATATTTTAATAGGCATTAATTAGTTATAGCCGACGAAATAAGGTAATTTTCGTCGGCTATAAGACTTATAGCCGACAAATATTGGTAAAAATCGTCGGCTATAGTGCTTATAGCCGACGAAATAATGCCAAAATCGTCGGCTATTCTTACATTTGGTGAAAAAAAAAAAATTATTTTCTATATTACCATTCCAAGCAACCTGCAAATCACAAAGACAGTCCATGCATTTGCTTGCACCAACAAGAAACACGTCTAAATGACTTATTATTTAATTAATTCCAATATATATAAAATATAACCCTAATCATCACCTAAACCACTAAAGTCCACCATGTCATCTCCAGCATCCTGCTCGTCATCCTGCTGACCGAACTCGGGAGGTTGAGGCATTGGAGGTTCAACTAACGGCTGAAACGGGGGCGGGGGTTCAAGGCTTTGTTGTTGTGCGGCGAACATCTCATACCACCAGTTTTGTTGGCCGGCGTAGTTGTGTTGCCGAATTCTCTCGCATTCAGCATGCCAACTGGACAGATCTAAATAATAATGCTGTGTTCTGCGGTGTTGCTCCTGTGATCTTTGGAACTCGGCCGCCAACCTTGCATTTTCTTCGGCCAATCTCCGCACTTCCCCCCTCACCTGTTGGCTCTCCCCGCCTCCCTTCTTTTGACCTCCCTTAGTGGTCTTCAGAAGCCCTAGTCTAGAACTTCCCAAACCCCGACAGTAGTAGTTGTTTGAGCGGTTTGTGAAGGCTGCGTCGAACATCCTCGCCGCCGTTTGGACATTGGACCGGTCGACCTGGCGCAGGGCTTCTTCCAGATCTGCCTCTGAATTGTTCGGTTGTGTCTCCCGAACTACTTGCTGGAACACCTCTTCTTCGGCCCGGTTAACCCTCTCCTAATTGGACGGGAAAAAAAGAATTAATATTCTAACAAATATGAACGATGTAAAATTAATAATTAAAATTTTAAAATCGTAATGAACGACTTACGAGCTGTTCTGTCGCTTGTGGATAAGCGATCTTGAACGTCTCCACGTACGGGTTGCTATCAGGATGATCTCTAAGCGCTTCCTCCTGATATTGTGAAAACGGCCTAGAACTAGCATGATGAGGGGTTGTGTTACGGCGACGGTTCTCAGAGTTTATCCGAGAACGTTCCTTCAAAAAAAATAATAAAATATTAGAAAAATGCATCAAAAAATATTAGTGTAATAATTATAAAATAATTAAACTAATAATTAAAATTTTAACAAAATAAACATTTGTAGTGAAGTTTAGTATTTACCTGCATAACTGGGTTGTTGAAGTCTACTATCTTCGACCAACGCCACTCGTACTCCCTGAACATGAACTCTCTGGGAGTACCCATACGACCAAGGTTGTCGTATTCGTTATAGTGGGAACGGAGCTCGTTCTTCCACTCTTTGAACCTACGAAAAAAACAAAAGTACATTAGAAATATTATTAATATCATAAAATATTTCAAATTATAAGATGAGGAATTCCCAACGTACCTCGAGTTCTGCACAGAGTCCGCCCAATCCCGCTTGTGTTCGGCAATCTCGAAGAATGTCTGAAAGATAATATTTTATTAGTTTTACAATTGTAAAAATACCGAAAATTATTAAATATTACGATAAATAAATTAAATTTTTTAAATTACTCATCGACGCGGCGTTGTTCACGTCCCTCTTTATCTCTTCGGGCACATCAACCCACCGGGTCCACAACATAGGGACTCTGTCCCTAATCAGTGCCCCCACGCAACCCGAGTAGTCGCGGTTTTTTTCTTCCCCTGAACCTCCTGATTAGGAGGTTCATTGATCTGGATCCTCCCCCTCAGATCAACAGTTCTCCTGAGAGTGTCAAAACATATGACACCTCTCGTATTCCTCCGTGAACTGCTAGCGGCTGTCCATATCACATAAACGACGATTGGTTAATAAAATTAAATATTAGTGCGTTAATTTTAATAAAACTTTTAATTAATAAAATCGAATGTTACTTGAACTCGATGACCCGTCTGTCGACTTTCCTTTTGTCCTCGCCGAAATCAGGAGGTCAGGGTTCTCAAATGACTGCTGCTGGTATGCCTCCGCAGCACTCACGTACTGAGGCATATCAGGCCATATGGGCACACCACGATAGTCGACCTCCGGTATCGCAGCAATGTTGTACGGGAGGTAGAGCTGGTTTGGGAGAGTAGGACTCTCAGTCGAGTCAGCAGCAGACGTCGTCGGACTCGTCATCGGCTCCCGATGAA